>CM046448.1:38184109-38784109 GCA_025506515.1 Flaveria trinervia | reverse complement strand
TCTTCTTCTATGCTCTCTTCATCAGTCAGCTAGAGCCAAAGAACTATCATGTTGCTTTGAGAGACAATGGATGGGTTGAAGCCATGCAGCTTGAGCTACTTCAGTTCAAAAAGCAGCAAGTGTGGGAACTGGTTCCTCTACCCCCAGGTAAGTGTGCAATAGGCACTAAATGGGTGTTTAGGAATAAAACTGATGAAAATGGGCTTATTGTCAAGAACAAGGCTAGATTGGTTGTACAAGGGTTTTCACAAGAAGAAGGTATTGATTATGATGAAACCTTTGCCCCTGTAGCCAGACTAGAGGCAATAAGATTGTTCTTAGCCTATGCTGCATTCCCTGATCTTAAAGTTTTTCAAATAGATGTCAAAAGTGCATTTTTATATGGTAAAATAAAAGAAGAGGTTTATGTGTGTCAACCACCAGGTTTTGAGGACAATAAACATCCTGATTGGGTGTATCAACTTATTAAGGCTGTTTATGGGTTGAAGCAAGCTCCTAGAGCCTGGTATGAAACACTTTCAAATTTTCTACTCAACAATAATTTCACGATGGAGCATACCGATGTTTTGTATCTCAATTTGAGACAAAATATGTTAGTGAAGCATTAAACGATGAGGCATGGGTCAATCCGATGCAAGAAGAACTCCTACAGTTCAAGAAATTAGGAGTGTGGACCCTTGTGGACAACCAAAAGGTGCTAAGGTGATTGGCACTAAATGGGTACTAAATTCAAGAAAGATGACCAAGGGGTAATAATCAGGAACAAGGCCCGACTTGTAGTTCAAGTATTTCGACAAGTCGAAGGCAGAGATTACAATGAAGTGTTTGCACTAGTGGCAAGGATGGAAGCAATACGTATATTTCTAACTTATGCATCCTACGTGAAGATCGAAATCTCTTAACTAGATGTCAAGAGTGCGTTCCTTCATGGTGAAATCCGTGAGACAGTGTATGTCAGTTAACCTAAAGGATTTGAGGATCCTTATTATCAAGACAAAGTTTACAAGTTGATAAGGTTCTCTACGGGCTCCATCAAGCCCCTAGAGCATGGTATGAGAAACTCTCAACTCATCTCGTGAAACATGGTTTTCGTAGAGGAGTTATTGACTGTACATTGTTCATCAAAGAAAAAGATGGCGACTTACTGTTGGTACAGATTTATGTTGATGACATAATCTTCGGTTCCAAAAACGAAGAGTTATGTTAAGAATTTGAATCTGTAATGAAAGCAGAATTTGAGATAAGTGCCATGGGAGAGATGAAGTTCTTTCTTGGGTTACAGGTGGATCAGACACCAAAGGGAATATTTCTACGACCAAGTATGTAGGCGATATCCTAAGTCGGTTTGATATGGAAGATATTTTGTGGCTGGAAGTCCACTTGCTACAAATCATGATGTGGCACCCGACGAAAATGGTGATCTGGTTGATGCCACTATGTATAGAGGAATGATCGGATCTCTCATGTACCTCACAGCCTCACAACCTGATATCATGTATGCGACGTGTCTTTGTTCCAGATAACAAGCGAAACCAAAATTCAACCATCTCATAGGCGTCAAAAGGATTTTTCGTTATCTGAAGGGTACTCCAATACTCGGGTTGTGGTATCCTCATGATGATGACTTTGAGCTTACAACACATAGTGACTCAGATTATGACGGTTGCAAAATGAATTACAAGTCAACATCAGCAGGATGTCAGTTCTTTGGTAGATGGTTAGTCACCTAGTAGTGTAAGAAGTAGACCTCCATTGCTCTGTCACCATGTGAAGCTCAATACACTGCTGTTGCAAGTTGCTGTTCACAAATTAGCTGGATTCAACAGCAAATGTGCGACTACGGTTTGCAATTTTCTAATACTCCTATTTTTGTTGATAATTCTGCTGCTATAGCCGTAACGAAAAATCCAGTCCAACATCCTAAATGTAAACAAATCGGTATTAAATATCACTTTATACGTGACTGTTTTGAAAAGCACTTAATCGATACGGTTAAAATTAATATGGACTATCAACGCGCCAACCTCTACACAAAAGCATTTGATAAATCGAGGTTTTTATATCTGTTAGAGGTCAATAGCGTGAAAAAGAAATGTGAAGTGATTCCAGAAGATGTAAGTTCGTAGTCCGACTAGAATAGTAAATTTTTTTAATTTATTATATTTTAATTATTTTTCTGTCTATTAAAAATTCAAAAACACAAAAAATATTTTCAGTTTTAGAATTTTTGGGGGAGAATAGGTTAAATTAGTATTAAATTCATGCAGTATTTAATTACTTAAAAAACGAGGGAGAGGGCAGCTTAGCTAATAGAAATGAGATCAAATCTGTGATTCTGATTCAACGTTTATGAAAAATAATAGTACACAGGGAACAGATTCTTTGGGAGTTTAAAATATTTTAAATGATTAAGATGCAAAATTCAAAGTATAAGTCTGAGAAGTCTAAGCAAAATAAAAGGAAAATGATAGTAAAACTAGTATGCTACTCAGGTAACAGAGAGAAAGTAGACTTAGAGGCTGCTAGTTCATTATATGATGTGTCGGTAGATTCAACACAATAGTTGAGTAGACCTCATTGGTGGTTTAAAATTCAAAATAAGTTGTTCAACTTGCTGTGGGTTCCCATCTTATCCCTAGTTAACACAATCAACGCAGTTCCAATTAGGGGTGAAGAGCAAAATAAATGCCACAAATGTGTGTAGACGATCATAAAAATGAGCAAAGCATATGGAAAAAATGCTAAATGCATTCAAGCTAATAACTTATGTTGTTGGTGCGTTATGTGCAAAAAGAAAATAAATGCTCTAACAAGAAGATAGGTTGTGTGCCTCTCTGCTGTGCGGTGGCACTGACCTGAGGATAAGCATAACCTAAATATTCTAGAATTCATTATTGTTGGGGCCTCTCTACTGTGCGATGGCGCTGACCTGAGGCTTGGCATCTCTTTGAAAGCTCTTAGAATAGTTTCTTCTTGAAATATACCCGTATACTGCTCAAAAATCTCCTGAGGATTGTTGATTACCATATAAGTGTGGGATCCACAAATGCTCGTTGAAATAATTAAACCGTAACTAATCACCATGTGTGTCAAAAATCTGTGTATGGATTTAAGAGGACAAGTATACTTACAATCATCATGAGCTGTAGTTCTTGAAAGTCAAAATCATGGTGTGCATCTTATAGCTCTAGTATGATTTCCTAAAACTGGTATTAAGAATCTAGCATCAAAATGGTTTGTTAAAATGTCCCAAATGATTTTGATATACCTGTATGATTCCATAATAAAACGTACCATAAATGATAAAATAGACTTAAAGCTCTGCTGTCCAGGAAGTAGAATCAGTTAGAAGTACTCTAATAGGTTTAAATCCATCTCCAATCAAAAATACAAAAATATATCTTGTTTCGTTTTTAAATTTCAAGTTGTTTTATTTAACTTTTAGTTATTTGTTAGGTAAAAGTCGGACTATACATCTAGATTCAATTTGTGAATCACTCACTAAAAGTGGTCACGTCTGAGGTGACGAATCGGGTTTTTGGAAATTAAATGGATCACGTCTGAGGTGATCAAATAGTTTTTTAAATTAAAAAAGGTCATGTCTGAGATGATCATTGGTCATAATGTCTTATCAATAGTTACCCATGTATGCTTGAAAGTGTACGGGGTCAAACTCATAAGTATGGACTAATCGCACGATGGACCATAAGTATGGGCCAATCGCATGACTGGACCATAAGTATGGACCAGTAGCACGATTGGATCACAAGTATGAGCCAATCATATGATTGAACCATACGTATGAGCTAGTCGCATGACTGAATCCCAGTCGCACGAATGAAGTATGCGAATGGCCCAGTCGCACGATTGAATGTTAACTTAGTATAAATAGTGGGGAGTCGGTCACATGTTCTCATCACCCCTCAATCGCCCTTAGTAGCCCGAAAGTACTGAGACTCTTCCCAAATTTTATTTGACTGATTTAGCATCTTGATAGTGATTGTAACGTTTACTTTCTGTGTATACAGGTAGTGTGAGACCAAAAATTTACTTAGATGTCCCGTGTAATCAATCCCTAATGATCGAAATCATTCAAAAGAAGAACTTAGATAAACTCTTTAAAATAAACCACTTAAATGGACATAATCATTGATTTAAAGAACATTAGGTGTTATTTTGAGTGTTTGCGAGTCTAATGAGCCAATACACAACGTTTAACATCAAGTTTTAACCAAGAATTGGATTTAATGTGTCGAACAGAGTGTTATGCGAATAGATGTGCTGATGAACTTCAATCGCACGATTGAGTTGGGCGTATGACTCAATCGCACGAATGAACGAGGTGTATGAGTTCAGTCGCACGATTGACTCAACCGCATTGTCTAACACATGACTAAGTTCAGTCGCAAGCCCAATCGCATGACTAAACTCAGTCGCATGGGATAATCACACGACTGAACTCAGTCGTATAGTTCAATCGCATGATTGAACTAGACTAATCTTAGAATAGTTTAATTTCAATGGTCTTCTGTTATGGACAAATCTCATGTTTATGTGTCTTGTGTCATAGATACATGGCACATAGGTGGACTATCAACACCAAGCACAACATCTATGCTCACTTGGATGCGACCACTCGGAATGCTACATAGTTTGATAGGATTATTGCTTTTTTGAGGAGGTCGAGGATCTATAAAGCTATCTCTGCTCCCTGCACACCCTACCGGTCTCTACAGCAGGCCTTCTGGGAAGGTGTCTCAGTTGATAATTCTGCTGAGCCTTACTGTATTCAGAGCTCCATTTATGGCCAAGAGATTGAAGTTAGTTCAGCTGATCTAAGACGGGTACTGGATCTGGGTGATGATGATGCCCACCCGACCACGTTACATCCTCTGACAGTAAAGGGTTGTTTTCTACGGATGAAGTACACTAGGGACATCAACGTAGGTGTGCTAAAAAAAAGCAACCTGTGTCCCCAGTTCAAGTACCTAGCCCATGTCATTCTAAAGTGCATAGCATCAAAGAGAAGAGGATTTGATGATTTATCTGACCAAATCCAGAATGCATACGTTGCACTGGTGCTGAACCATCCCTTCAGCTTCTCTAACATGATATTTCTTACTTGATAGAGAACCTTAAGGCCAAGGGTAAGGAGAGCTTTTGCATGTACCCTCGGTTCTTACAACTTATTATTCATGAGAAGCTTCCGGCTCTGCCAAGGGAGAAAGAAGATGCCATGATATTAGAGGTGATGGATGACACCACCATGGGTAGGATGAAGGTGTATAGGGGGAAGTAGGTGAAGCCCCTATCAGGAGACTGTTCGGGCACTTGGCCAATGCTGATTATGTGGCGCCTTCTCACAAGAAGTGGCGTCATGATGAGAGTGACTTAGATGTCGAGCCGATAGAGCTACCCACTGATGATTCAGACGACGACGACCATGGTGATGGTAAAGGTGGTGAGGCTCCTAGTGGATCCAAGCAGGCTCCAATCCACCCCAATTTTCAGGTAGATGAAGATGATGAGTCAGATGCGGATCCTCTCGTGAGGACAGTTGGTAGCAGGGTTTTGGCTACCAAGAGAGGTAAAGCGGCGGTTGGTGGACGCCAGGCTGGGTCAAAGGATGGTGATACAAATGACTATGATCCTACTTATACCCCAAACCAACCACTCGGCTCAAGGGAGCCTCTATCTCAAAGGGCTCAAGGAAGAAAAGAATGGCCCAACCCTACGGGAAGAAGACCAAGAGGCAGAGGATCACTCTAATCACTACTCCGACCACCACTACCAGAGCTACCACCACAACCACACCTCCAATCTCCACCCCCATAGCTACTACTACCACCACCACTCCACCACTACTACACCTCCTACCACTACTACCACCACCACCTCCACCCACTACTACTATATCTCATCCCACCATCACTACCACAACCACTCCACCACAGCCCACACACATTCCACCTCCCATATACACCACATCCACTACTACCACCACCACTCACCAAGCCGGTCCGTCCACTCACACTCCATTCATCGCTGGACCCTCCCTACCCCATATTGGGTTAGAGGAACAACTATCCAACCTAAACCGTATTGCTCTAAAGCTACTGGCTACTGATGAGCAAAGAGCTGCATAGCTCAACCAGTTGATGGAGCTTAATGCTGCTCAGGCTGAGCAGGTTACACAGCTCCGTGAGTAGAATGCCCATTCGGTTCAGAGGATTGAAGAACTGGATACAAAGAACAAGAAGATACCGCTCAGACTTAAAAGATCCAAAAATGAGCCTTGAAGATAAAGGATGATGATGGTGATGATGGTGATGATGATGATGAGAATGAGGTTGGAGCAAGAAAGGAGATGATGATGATCAGGAAGGTGATGCTGATGCATCAGCCTCTTCTTCAGCCCCACTAGCAGAAGAATCAAGTGAGCAAGACAAAAGTAACTATTAGATGTTTATGTATTTAAAACTTTTGTACTTGAATGATATGTTACAAAAATGTAATTAATGTTCAAATATTTAAGCTTAAATGTTTTATCTAATGAATTATGTGTGATATGCTTAATGTCTAATCAAACAGGTAAAACTCCACAGCAGGATGAATATGATGTTGCTCCCCTTCAGCAAATCAAGTCTCAATTTACCATGATTCTTGATTTGCAAGGGATTGCAAGAAGGTCAGTGAGCTACACTCCCAAAGAAGGAGAAATCATACATGATCTGACCGATGAGCAACTTGTTGAGATGTTCAGACTGAATCCTAACAAGCTTGTCAAAGATGCTCCAGAGGTAGATGCTAAGTGATGATGACCTGAAAGATGTTGATGAAATAGAAATAGAGGATGTCACTTCTGAACACTATCCAGAGTACACTGACCACAAGGGAAATGTGATACCCAAGTTAGGTGATACTTTCGGCAGTGCTACATTTGAGAAACTGGATGAAATGGAGAAGGAAAAGGAAAAGGATAAAAACCAAACCCAAGCCTCATATGCTAATGTTGATATCAAGAAGACTGAATGGGCAGCTTGTTTTGCTGCAATAAGAGCCTAGCACACGACTCCAAAGCAAAATGCTTACACCAAACTCTACAAAGTCAAGAAACATCAGAAGGTGTCGGGAAAAAATCATAGCATGGGCTTATTTTGAGGACTTAAACGTGTATATAGTAAAAAGAGAGAAGGGGATTGAGTACTTTAGATATCCACATGATCTAAAGACTCTACCAGGTTTTGAGCTCAACTGACTGGTGTGCTTAGATTTGATATATGCTAATCCAAGGAAGATGTCAGGTTGGTTTGAAGCTTCATTGAAGAAAGAATACCACAATAGGTGGGTAAACTTCAGACCTCAACAACCGAAGAGGTACATCCATAGGTCTGAAGTGGATCCTATATCTGGGAAGCCAAAAGTAGTGCTGAAGTGGAGTCCCCCGTGCACGATGTTAAAGATTCCCTTACGATAAATCCCTCAGGACTTCACTCCACATTTCAAATGGTGGTATTATGACTAGAGGACAGGTGAAGTGGTCATAGTTTTAAATAGAGAGAGCAAAAAGGAAACTATGAGGGTATTTGACCCAATATGGCTTACCAACTTGTCGGTTGAAGATGTCTAAAATCTACACAAATGGCCACTGTTCTATGACACACAAGATATTGGACAAGCCCTCCAATTCCAAAATGTTATACGGCTCTGCTTTGCATTTGAAATACACACAGGAGTCACAAGAGAGGAGAAGTACAAGAAGTTTGAAGAGCATTTGAAGGATGTCAGACAATAGAGTAAACTAGGTCCAAGGGGGAGTTTGTTGATACATATGTCCCTAATTTATGTGCTTAATGTAAAAGTCTGTCATGGCTTACATATATGTAATGAAAGGGTACAATGAAATATAAATTATGGTTGATGTTTATAATGTTTAATATCTCATAGTATTATTGTGTGTTAAAGTATAATGAACTTACTATATAGGTTTGAGGTTGTTGTGCATAGTTCTTAGTCAATAATGATTCAGAAATATGTTCAAACTTAGTCGTATGAGTCTTCATGTGAATGGACCATGCTAATGGACCATACGCATGAATACATCATGCTAATGGACCAGTCGCACGACTGAACCAAGAGACTGGATCAGTCGCACGACTGAACCAAGAGACTGGACCAGTCGCACGACTGAGACATAAGATTGACTCAGTCGCATGACTGAACCTTTAGTCATGCGTATGGATCAATCGCATGATTCAATCGCACGAATGGTTCAGTAGTACGATTGGAAACCGATAACCTATAAATACCACCTAATTCGTGGAAAAACGAGACACTTGAAAGACTTGAGAAACACCTGATACTCTTAGGAACCCTAGCTATCTAGAACGTCCAAGGAAGCCTTTCCAACTTCATAGATCAATCCTGATCGATCTCTACTCGTTCATAACGTATAGTTTCAATCTTATATCGATTACGTAATTGTTCTCACTGATTGGATCGCTAATCAAATAGGATTCCGCACTATTTGATTTGGAATAAACATAGAATCTATTAGTATTCTGTACGTACACGGTCCAGACACTACCACAACGCCTTCGGTTAAGGTTCCCCTTTGAAGCTAATCTTAGGGCCTGTCTCACATCTAGTTGACCAAGAGTATTACTTGATTGCCTTGTCTCCTTCTAAGTCTAAACTTTTTAGTAATTCTGTCTTGTATCCTTTGAGCCAGCCTGTCATCTTGTCTAGATTGGCTTGGGTTGACAAGTGGCATGCTGATAAGGTTATTCATAATAGTTCAAGGTCTGAAAGTTAAAGACTTCTTGCTGCCCTTGAACTCTTTGAAGAATAAGGGCTCTTCTATTGGCATCATACATCCACCATATGATGTAGTTGGAAGTCACTTAAGGTGGAGATGACACTGCCCTTGGTATCACTTCTTCAAAAAGAGTCCGAATAAAGGAGTCTATAGAGTCGTCATCAATGTGAACTTGAGGAAGTTGCTGAGTATGGACAGTTCCAAGTGAGGATGGTGAGTCCTCAATATCCATACATTGTGAGGAACTCCCAGGTTCCATGTCTATGATAACTTTCTCCCCCTTTTTGGTAGCATCACCCACTTTCATAGGTGAGCTAGACGTTAGATCAATCACATTCATAGGTTCTTGTGTTCCTGGTTGAGCTCTTCTTAACGGTCTCCAGCTAGTTTTTCCTTGAGTTAAGATATCTCAAGTTGCTGATCATTAACCCTGTTTTGCAAAGTAGCCACCTGAATTCAAGGTGACTAACCTTGGAGACTACAAAGGTGCATGTTTTTGACAACTTTTGCACTTTTAGTCTTAGATTCCCTTCATCTTCATCAGAAGAGTCATTGGGGGATGAGAGAATTAGACCAAAGTCTTCTTTCTCACCACCAGCTTGGAGTTCTTGGCTACTAGTTTTCCTCTGCTCAATGACAGCTATAGTTGAAGTGTCAATGTGTTGAGTTGCCATGGTTGAGGTCTTAATTATGTAATCATTCGATGAAGTGTGATCCTCTTTCATATGGATATCCTAAACAAGTTCAAAAGGATCCACCTCAGTGATAGGTGACTGATGTGTGCTAGACATATGTGAGTCAGGAGCACTCATCTCTCTTTGAGTAGGGGAGGAATAGAGAGACTCATGATACTCACTGAAACCTAGGTCTTCATCACTATCGAAGTCAAGGTTGTGAATGGTTGGTTTAAGTCTAAAGGTTGGGGATGGGAGTTGTCCCCTAAAGGTTGTTCATGTGAGTGTTGACACTCAAAATGAAGGCTTAAGGGTATTAGGCTTGTGAGCTCATCAGTCTTAGCATGGGGAACCTCAGGACTGATAGTTGAAGGGATGGGAGTGGTTTGCTCCTTAGGACAAGTGGGAACTCTAGATTGCATTTCTTCCTGTGTGGGTAATGATATGGGGGCCTGCACATACTAAATAGCTTGTGTAGGGGTTCGTTTGGATGTTCTTTGGTAAGTCAGAGTGATTTGTAGCTGTTTCGGTGGTTGAGATGTAGAAGGTGTGGGTTCAACACTTGCTTGTGTTGCCAGGTTGTCACCTTGAACAATGAGCTCTAACATTTTTGGGACCAGGGTTGTTTCTACCTCAGAGAAACCAACAATTGGCTTCCTCAAGATTTTAAAGATGTCGGTCTTCATCTGTCCCTATATAAGAATATTATCTGTTTCCCTCAATTGTGAGTCCAGTTCACAGTTGAGAATGTGTTGAACATATCTTGGAAACATGTAATATTCTAAGGAGTCTAAGTTAGCAAGCATGTTTTTATAAACAAATTGAGAATACCAGAACTTGACCCCTTTAACCATCCCATGCCTATGAAGGAGAGATCTTTAGGAATCTGGTCCCAACCCCCATGCTTGTTGGATAAGCTGTGGATGACCACATGTAGTAAGTACTTCCACTGGGATGAGACCTTCCCTTTCCTGAAGATCTTTACAGAGAATTCCCCTTCATAGCCCATCTGCTGGAAGGACTGGTTAACAGCTTCTTTGGGAAAGGAGAACTCACCTTCCTTATCATCCAGCTATAGACGAGTATTTATGATGGTTCGAGTGATAAAGATTTTCCTCCCTTGCACCGTAGCAGACAATGCCTTCTCCCCATCTAGAACAACCTCTTGACAGGTTTTCCAGAAATCAAGCAAATGATTCTCATAAAGAACAGGATCGATGGTAAGGGAGGTGGAATAGTTAGACAAAGCCAAGAATTAAGAATTGGCAAACCTCCAAGAAGTGTGGATCTTTCTCAAAGTTTAACAGAGCAACCTGATTGTGTTGCCTATGTAACTGCATGGAGAAATCAGGGTCATTTCTTCTGTTAAGGTTGGCCATTTAGGAAAACTTAATGGTGAAGGATAGAAAGAACGAAGGCAGTTGCAAAGAGAATTTTAGGGATTTAGTTTGGATGAAAGATGAAGAATATAGAAAGAGGGGGAAATCGTTGGGTTTATATGAACAACATTTAAAACAAAGTTAATGAAAGAGGATAAAGTTTGAAATCCGGATGTATGTCCCACCTCTGAAAAAGAAGTTTGCTTTTTGCTCAAAAAGTAGTTTTCTTGAAATTCCAAAAATCTTACGAAGGTAAATTGTCATCAGAAATTTTAATGAAAAAACTTACGAAGCCAAAATGAATTCAGAAGAATTTCCTGAGAGTTTTTGAAAATTTTTTCTTCGGAAGAAAATTAAGACTTAAAAGTTTTATTCAACTAAGAATAAAGCTTCCAAGAGTTAATTTGCTTGTGCAAAAATTGTCCTTGAAAACATGTAACTGCTTAAAAGAAAATTGTAAGCTTCGAAAGAGATTTCAGACATTTCTTCTGAAGGCAATTTACTTAGACAGCTATTTGTTTTGAAGGCATAAGTTTCTTCTAAAGATAAACTTCATATCTTCCGAAAGAAAAAAGACCAAGAAATTTCAAAAATTCTAAGGAAAGTTCTTCTAAAAAGATTTTCATCTAGAGAAAACAAGAGCTTATGAAGGTGATAGAATAGACAACTTAGGACACACAAGTTTTAGAAATAATATGATTAATTTTTAAGAAAAGCTACTCAAATTTAATCATCCCAATAGCTGATATAAGATACTTGAATCTTTATTCATCAAAAGCTTGGGTTAACATATAAGCATATTGTTCATTTGTGTTAACCTTGACTAGTTTGATTAATCCCTTTTCAAAGTTATCTCTAATTAAAAGATACCTAATATTGATGTGTTTTGTCTTAGAGTGATGCACTGGATTTTCAGTGATTGAGATAGCACTGTTGTTGTCTATGTGAACAAAAGTCTTCTTGAAGTTTAATCCATAGTCAAGCATCTGATTTTCAATCCAAAGCACTTGAGCACAACAGCTTGTAGCAACAATGCATTCAACTTTAGCAGTGGATGTAGAGACACGGAATTTTTTCTTGCATTACCATGAGACAACCCTCCACCAAGAAACTAACATCCCCCAGATGTAGACTTTGCAGTCATATTGCCGCCACCATAATCACTATCTGTATATGCATACAGATTGAAGTCAAAGTTCTTGGGATACAAAAGGCCAAGTGTTGAGGCACCTTTGAGGTATCTTAGAATTCTTTTGGCAGTGATAAGATGTGACATCTTGGGGTTGGCTTGATATTTTGCATAAACACATGTGGCATGATATCAGGCCTCCTAGCTGTAAGATACAAGAGAGACCTAGTCATAGCCCTGTAAAGGTGTTCATCCACACACTCCCCCTCAAGATCAGGTCCAAGGGAGTGGTTTCTTGCTATGGGTGTCTTAGCAATCTTACAATCAGTCATCCTGAACCTTTTGAGTATGTCCTTAACATACTTTGACTAACTTATGAAGATGCCATCTTCAACTTACTTCACATAAATTCCCAGAAAGAAATTAAGTTCCCCCATGGCACTTATTTTAAATCTATCTTTCATCAGCTTTTGAAAGTCTTTACAGTGCCTTGGATTAGTTAAACGAAAGATGATGTCATCTACATACACTTGAACTAGAATCAAGTCATTTCCTTGTCCTTTGATGAAGAGATTTCTATTTATAGTACCCCTTCTATATCCATGCTTGTAGAGCTATTGAGATAGAGTCTCATACCACTTCCTTGGTGCTTGGTGCAAACCATAAAGAACTTTATTAAGCTTGTCGACATATCAGGATAATCACGATCTGCAAAACTAGGTGGTTGTTTGACATACACTTCTTCATCAATTTAGCACACTTGACATCAAGTTGATAGACCTTGAAGTTTTTGGATGCAGCAAAAGCCAAGAATATCCTAACAGCTTCCAGTCTTGCTATAGGAGCAAAGACGTCAGTGTACTCAATTCCTTCTTCTCGTGTCTACCCTTGAACAACTAGTCTAGCTTTATTCTTGATAACAATTCTTCTACCATATTTCTTATTCCTAAACACCCATTTGGTTCCAATTGTAGTCTTCCTATGAGGAACAGGACATAGGTTCCAAACCTTTTGCCTTTTGAATTGAAGCAGCTCTTCTTGCATAGCTTCAACCCAACTTCCATCCTTTAGAGCCTCATCAATCTTCTTGGGCTCTATCTGAGATAAGAAACAAGAATGAAGACAAACATTTGCTTCATGGGTTTGTCATCTTGTTCTTACCCTTGTGTCAACATCTCCAATGATGTTTGTGGTGGGATGAGACTTGTGGATCCTTAGCCAAGGGATCATAACAAGTTGTTGAGAGAGATCTAACTTAAAGAAACTTAGTTCTAGCATTTGTTGGATTTTATGCCCAAGACACATAGAACATTGATGTGGTTAGTACGTTATGATCCAAGCCGGGTCATACACAATACAAGTTTACCAAACACTAATAAATATTTAATTGATGATATGATCATGCAATTAAATAATTGCACCAATTTAGAAAATGGGTTTTCTAAATAATTGTATGCGAGATAGAACAACTTATAAGGATATTTTGTTCATGGACATTATTTGTAATGTTATTTAAGTTGGTTAAATGACATCAAATAATAATAGTGTGTGTAAGTTATATAAATAAAAGGTTAATTAGATAACTCATAATATAACTAGTTAACAATTAAATGGGTGTTTTAAAATGGGGGGAAACCCATTTTAAACAAAAATTTGGCCGCCCCTTTAAGGGAATTTTTTAGGTCTTTTGTTGCTTTGGAACAATACAGCACATTCACTAGTTACACACTCCAACTTTCTAGTCCCTCTCATACATGCAAGAACCATTATTTTCTCTCATCTTTGAAGATAAACAAGGCTGATTAAAGGGGTTTTCTGCAGCCACATTCTTGCACGTTTTTGGTGTTAAAATCCTAGCAACAAGGTGTTTTGCTTGATGCTTGTGGCTATGCAAGCTTGAGGACATCTTGGGTGTTTTTGTCCTTCAAGAACTTCATCCTCTTCTTCAAATCTCACATTTTTGGCAGCCTTTGGAAGTTAGTTCCATGGTTTCCTTTTGGTTGTTATATTTTGCTTGAATACTAGTTCTTTCACATATAAATGATCCTTATGTTCTTGGGTTTGTTGTTGACGAATAATATGCTTAAGTTTCATATTATAAAACATATTATTTAGCTTTGTTTCCGCTGTGTTTTCTTGTTTAAATGGTTAAACGACTATGTTAATGGTCCAACAAACCCAACATTGGCATCTAGAGCCGGATATGTGAATGACTAGCTTCTTTTGTCCTTATAAAATTGGTTTTATAGGACTTTAACAACCTAATAGGGGCTGTTTTGTGATGTTATGATGAATCCCTAATCTTTCAAGGTTATATCTTACATGCTTATGATTAAACCTTGAAAGAAAGATATCAAATGGTTGATTGTATTTTGTTTGGACAAAAAACCCTAAATTCTTGGTTTATGTTGGCTGAAAATTTAGGGTCAAATGGGGATTTCTTTTGGTTCTTGAATGTGTATATGTTGTCTCATATTGGTGCATATCCTAGCCTTGATCTTGTGTTGGTTTGGTTTTGGATGGATGTTTATTTTGGTTGATTTCATTCTTAATGGGTTGTAATATTATTCTTTTGTGCTTGTATTTGGATGTAATTTATTTATTCATTCAATGGTGATGTAATAGATAATTAAGTGTGTTTTCTTTTATTAGAAAATTTGTATTAGGATATGAATTTTGTAAAAGAAGATGCACAAGTTGGAAGCACAAAGGGAGTAGTGATGGAGTTTCTTTACTTGGTTTGTGACATACCTTGTGTTGCTTCCTTTTTGGGCATGCCACACAATGGTCATCACTTGTAAACTCTTTCTTTGCCATTCTAGTTACCAAATCATCTTAATAAGTTTGTTCATGTTTTTAAAGTTTACATGGCATATTCTTTTATGCCAAAGGAAAGACACATCACTATTTGCTTTAGATAGAAAGCATGAAACTTCTCCTGAGGGAGTTGTTTCTTGCCAATCCATCTTGTACATGTTCCTTCTCCTAGGGGCTCTGATCAGGATATGCTCAAGCGAAGGAATGACCATCTCGGGCTTGAGAACAATGCACTCACGCTCAGTAAAGAGCATGTTATGACTCTCATCACAAAATAGAGATATATTGAGAAAATTGTATCCAAGCTCTTTGACAAAGTTTACCTTCTTAATTTCGAGCTTACCATTTGTAACTTTGCCCCTTCCAGAAATGTAACCACCTTCATCTCCTCCAAAAGCAACTGACCCTCCATCAATTCTTTCAAAATTTTAGGGTAGTGACCTATTGCCTGTCATGTGCCTAGAATAGCCACTATCAATGATCCAGACATGTTTGTGTGTCTTGAGCTGTTCCTGCACTAAGATAATGATTATTTACATTTGCAAATGCAAGCCTTATTGGTATTGGGCTCATCAAAAGAAGTAGAAGGTAATGAAACAGTAATAGATCCTATAGTTATGCTTTGATGATCTATTGCTGTTGTTGATGGAGAACACTTAGTCATTTGGTCTTTCTTTGTCTTCCACACCTCCTTTGGAAGTTTGGACTTGACCTTCAAAACTTCAAAAACTTTTGTGGCTTTGGAAGTTTTTATGACTGTACCTTCGGAAGATCCTACTTGCACTGTAGCAGACTGCAGTGCTTCGGAAGTATTCCTTTCTTCTGAGACCAAATTTTCTTCCAAAGGAAATTTTCCACTTGCCTTCTCCTTCATTTTGAAGCTCCCGAAGGAAACAAATTTTCCTTCCAAAGCTTTCTTCTTCTTCTTCTTCTCCAGGCTCTTAGAATTTTCTTTCATTATGATGTGGAGAGTACTCTTTGGAATGTAGATACAATCTTTAGTAAGATGATAACTCTTCTTCACTCCTTTCAAAGCCATCTTCATCATCTCCTCTTCATCCTCTTCACTCAAAGGGTCTTTGAGGAGTGCAAAGATGTTCCAATACCTTGGCTTCATCATGGTTAGTCATGAGTGCTTGATTTGGAGATGCATCTTCCACCTGAAAGCTCTAGTCAAAGCCTCCTTCTTCATTAGCAACTATAGTTTGCTGCTTTGGCTTCTTATTCTAGGGAGCTCTCTCAGTGTAGTTTGGTTTAGATTGAGTCTCGCCACCATTTTCTTTTGCACTTTCTAGCAAAGTGTCCCATCTGGTTACAGTTGTACCATTTTACCTTGCTTTTATCCACCCCAAACTTTCCACTAGCTGCATTGCTAGGAAACTTCCTTCTTGTCCTCTTATAGAACTTCTTGGCTCTGTGAGTGAGCAAAGCCATCTGCTAAACTATCTTCATATACTCCGGATCATTTGGATGGATACGGTCCAAGTATTGAAGAGTGAAGAACAAGGTTTCCTGAGGATTCATCAGCAAAGAGAAAAGCATGAGAAGAACTTGTCTCTTGAAAGGGACTTCCTTGAGTGTAGTTCTCTCTTGGAGTCTTTGGGAAGGTGATTAATGGACCCTTTTGTGGGTTGTAAGGGTAGCATATAAGATGATGTTGAGGTTCTATGCTATCCCTTTCAGTCACATGAAGGGTTGAACCCATTTGATTGCTAGAGTTACCTGATGAATTTTGCATGTTCATCTCCACCTGGTATCCACTAAGAATACCACACAACGTTGTCAGAGTTAGAGTCTTAAGGTTCCCAGTCCTCTTGATAACAACACAATAATGTGTCCATTGTCTAGAAAGAGAGGACATAAACTTTCTTACAATGTCAATGTTTTCAAGAGTTACTCCAACATTCATTAGAGTATCCACAATCTTAACATACCTAAAGTATTGTTGAGTCATGGTCTCACCTACTTTGAAGGTGAAGTTTTCAAACTACTACTTGAGGAGATCTTTCTTGTTCTCCTTGGCTTCAGTTAAGCCCTCATACATAAGCTTCAGTCCTTCCCATAGTTGCTTTGTAGGCTTGTACTTCTTGAAGCCTCTATAGATTGAGTTTGGAAGAGCAGTTTGAAGGGCTGTCATGGCTTTTTGATCAATCTATATTCTCTTCCTGTTTTCATCAGAGAAGCCAGCCACAGCCTTAGGAATCATACCACCACCAGTAGCAGATGGGGTGCTTGGTATGTAAGGTCCTTTAATAATAAAGTCCCACATCCTATAGTCTTGAGACTTGATAAAGCCTTCCATTCTTTGACACCAAGTATCAAAGTCTTCAGGAGTGATGAGTGGAGACTTTGTCATGGTTCCAGTTTCCATGTCAGCTTTATAGATAGCTTCCATTTGAGATGTTAAGTATTTTGTGTGTGTGAGGGATCTTAAGATGGTGATATCTTATATCAAGAGCTTGGAAAGCTCTGATACCAAATGTAGGACCGTAGGAAGAGTGCAATGCACTTTTACAACATAACAATACAAGTGGTGAGTGTTCAATAACTCTTAATAGATTAAATGGGGATTGAGAAAAACCAGTTTATATGAGAGCTAACAAACACAAGTAATAAAGAGACATAACTTTAAACAGAACCACACAAGTATTTGGTTTTCAAGGATGATGTATATTTCTCTCTAGTTCCTTACAAGTGTTTACAAAGCAATGATAGTAAGATACAAAGACCATAGACACTTAAACTACATCCTACTACCGACCATACTTTGAGGCCAGCTGGATACATGATCTAGACAACAACAAAATCAATGTAGAGTTAAAAGGCAGATTGCCTTTTGACTAGTGACTATGACATGCCATAGCTCACATCCTAATATATTACACAAAGGATAAAGGCACATAAAGTAGAAAATACAGACTAAAGACCTCAATGTACAGTTACCAAAAGTATGGACCTTTCACCAACTTATGTAAAGTTGGTGTCTAATCAGAGTTGCAATGAAAGGTGGTCCAGCTTTATGATAAGGTACATCAGATAATAGCATGTGTTAAAAAGTCTTTGGAAGAAATCTGTCTTTAAGAGTTGGCTTCAGAAGACTTTTTCTTTGAAGCTTCAGAAGACTTCATGTTTGGCTTTGGAAGATATTGGTATTGGCTTCGGAAGATTTCACACTTAGAATGTTTTCTAAGGAAGAGTGTGAAACTCCCGAAGCATTCTACTTCAGTACACTTATGCATGCATGCAGGAAAGACTTTGCATGTTTTGGGTTGCATAAGCCTTATATGAAACCTGACACACATCTTTTATCAAATGGTTACCCATAATGATTCTTTCATTGACCCAAACATGTGATCCGCTTATACATTTATGTCAGGTTTTCAAGTTGAGTACAAGTGCTTGCTTGCATACTTTGACAAGGGTCGAACTCTCTAAGTCTAAGTGTGGTTACATAATATCATATCTAATCGAACCTTAAGCAATCCAAGAATTGAAAAAGTAAGTGTGCTGATACTTTTGCCAAAGTACTCATTGTTTGTCCTTAGATCTAGTGTCTCTTTTGCTATGGTAATGCTGACCTGGAACACACCTGATCTGGATTTAATCATTGTCTATGACTATCGATATTTTTTTATTTTAATGTGCTTATTATTATCTCATATGATCTCATTGCAGGCATATGATTCATTTTATATATAGTAGAGTTTTATTCTGCTTTATTTTGATTTTTGCATGACATTATGTCTGCATGCATGTTGATAATGAACTGTGATTTATATTTTGCACTTAGTCAAGATGTTTAGTATCACTGATTATACCTTAATATCCCAAATATCTTAGTAAATCATATTAAACAAGTGTCAATGTTGATAATCAGGTGCGAATAACAAAGAACAGAGAGTTTAGAGTGTGTGGATGAACGAGTGAAGTGAAATTCTATCAAGTGCTGAATTATATAAGTGTGAAAATCCTTGGACGCGTGACCACTATGTAGGCACATGACCATTATTGAGACGCATGATGCTTAGGCACATGACTATTATACAAGCGTATGACTCCTGTTTAGATGCATGAGACCTAGGCGCATGAGCTCACTTGGTCAGATATTTATCAAGGACTTAGGTGCTTTGGCACTATTTAGGTGCTTAAGCATTGTTTTAGGCGCATGAGCACTATTCAGGTGCATGCCCTAGCTTGAAAAGCCTAACACTTTGATGATTTCATGAACCTTTAGTTCGTATGAGAACTGTTAAGGCATATGGGCTTTCAAGGTGTCTGTGCTTGTTTTATTTTCAACATGGAAAGTTTGGTTCTATTTATGTGCATGATCTTGAAAGAATGTCCAATACTTAATCTAATTTTAAGATACATTTAATTTTTTCAAATAATTTCCCGTTATTTAAGTCTAAAAAAATTTGAAAAAAATTTAAAAATACAAATTATCTCAATTATTTATTTTAATAGCAAGAAGCTTTTCCACATTTCAAATTCATTTGAAATCTTTGCGAGTTCATTTTTGAATCATATGAAACGCACACATACTTGTAAACTTCTAGCATCATCCTTCTCATCCAAACATTTATTTCGATTTTCCCTTTTTCAATCTTTGCTCCCCCTAAACTATCACTTTCATAAACATAGAAGTTTATATAAGTTGTAAATTGAGAAAAACCAATCATTATCAACATGCTTGCACACATAAAATCATGCAAAAATCAAAATAATGCTAACAAAACTCTTTTATATATAAAATGAAGCATATGCCTATAGTGAGAACATATTAGATAAGAATCAACATATTATAATAAAAAATTGTGGATAGTCATAGACAATGATTAAATATTGATCAGGTATGTTCCAGGTCAGCGTTACCGCAACAAAAGAGACACTAGATATAAGGACAGACAACGAGTACTTTGGAAAAGGTATCAACACACTTTTAAAATTCTTGGATTGATTAAGTTCAATTAGATATGGCATTATGTAACCCACACTTAGACTTAGAGAGTCTGACCCTCATCAAGATATGCAAGCAAGCACTTGTACTCAACTTAACAACCTGACATATATGTATAACCACATCTCATGTTTAGGTCAATTAGAGAATCATCATTGGTAAACCATTTGATAATAGATATGATGAGGATGACAAGATGTACTTTTAGAATTTCAAGATCATTATCTTTTCAAAGTACCTGAGAATACATACAACAAGATGATTTTCTTTTATTTGTTTTGACTTCAAAGCATTAAAAACAATTTTCAAGATCATCATCAAGAAACTTTGAACAATCAATTGAAACATTCATAGAAAAAAATTGCTTGTTAAATGTCCCATTGTTCACTCATTTGACGTGGAATGAAAGTTCCTTGATTATACTATCGTGGTCTCACAATATAATAATCATCAAAATCAGAATTGATTCTTTTGAGAGATCTCAAGCCTAAGGAAGGTTGTTTTGATAAACCTTGAAACCATAATTTTGATTTCTTTGAAATCTTTGATTACCATAAGCTTTCCTTGGTGAGTTCTTTCTGAAGTAACAATCCTCAATATTATGATTTCGTTCATCACACAAGTCACAATATTGATTCGAATAACAATCAACTGTTAAGTGATTTTTCATATAAAAAATGTGACAGTACTTGTTAAAATAACACTTAGATGTGTTATGATTGTACTTATCACATATGTCAGAGTACTTTATGGATGTTTGAACAAAATTTGATTAACCCTAGATGTATATGCCATATTAGATCCATGTTTTAATTTAATGATAGTCAGGTTAATCTGTTTTTTTATTTCCTAGTTTATTTTTTTGATTTTTTAGGTTTTGGCTTTTGAACATTTGCATAGTTATTTGACTCCTTAGACACAAATCTTCTATGAAAAATGGAAGACATAGGACCTGAACCTATTTTCAAATCAGAGTTAGATTTGATCTTAGGTTTTGATGTTATTTTAGAGATTATGTTCATGTCAAAAGTTTATGCTGACACAAATTTCACTGGTTTAAAGTAAGTTGATTGATTGATTGGTTTAGTCTTTTTAGCTTTAGAAATTTCTTTTCTTCTTCTTGATGAAGTTTTGTTGCTTTAGGTTTGAACTGAATCTTGAGAAGATTATTTTTAGATTCTTTAGTTTCATTTTATTTTGGTTTGATTCATAAGAACTTGAATCATCAGAACATGAAATCTCTTATTTTAATTTCTCTTATATAGATTTCCCTTTCTTCTTGTTATTTATTTCAGTTCCTTTTTAGGACATTGTCCAATTTCACATTTTTCAATAACACATTCACCTTTTGGGTCAAACAAGTTTTTGTTCTTTTATCGAGGTTTATAGGATTTGACTTTTATTGGATGACCATTTTTGATCTTTTCTGAGTCTTTCTCCTCTAATATTTCAATATTTATTTTTTCAATTTCATTTTCAATAGTAGATTAAACATTTTTTTTCTTCACCTGAAATTCTTTAAGCTTTGCTATATTCTCTTATGAGTGATCATGAGTATTAAAGTTTTCAGGTAAGGTATGAGAGATAGATTCAGGCATTGGTTCATGTGTGACTCCTAAACCTTTTTTTATCTTTTTCTTTTCTATTGTTTTCCAATTGTTCAACAATAGTTTTTGAGCTTTTCATTTTGGCTAAATCAACCTGAGTTGCTGCATGTGCCATTTACCATTTACCAACATGCCTGCACACATAAAATCATGCAAAAATCAAAATAAAGCATAATAAAACTCTACTATATATAAAATGAATCATTTGACTGGAGTAAGATCATATCAGATAAGAATCAATACATTAAAATAATAAAATGTGGATAGTCATAGACAATGATTAAATCCAGATCAGGTGTGTTCCAAGTCAGCGTTACTTCAGCAAAAGAGACACTAGATCTTAGGACAGACAATGAGTACTTTGGAAAAAGTATTAACACACTTACTTTTTCAATTCTTGGATTGATTAAGGTTTGATTAGATATGACATTATGTAACCCGCACTTATAGAGTCTGTAACACCTCGAATAATGTCAAAGCGAGCCAAATAATAATAATGGGCTTAGACGAGATCATTTAATGAAAATAAGATGAATATGAGTTATAGACGGAGTAGACTTCGCGGATTATGTGTTTGGCGAGTTTAAGGTCCCGGGAACGCCCAGTATATATATAAATGGATCAGCTTTAGCAGCTGTCATTTGCAACTCAACACTCTAGTTCTAGAGAGAGAGAGTAGAGAGACAGAGTAGAGAGAGAAAGTAGAGAAAATTGAAGATTAAGGCTCGATTGATCCAAACAACAAGAAAACACCACGAATTCAAGTAAGAAATATCATTTAATCGTTCCTTTTGATGTAAACCCGGATTCTAGGATTGGGTTTTTTGAAAGTAGCAAAGATTCGCCCAAAACTTACATTGTTGTGTAAGAAAACATGTAAGAAGCTTAGATAAAGCTTATTAGGTGATAAACCAAGGTTTTGGATGTAAAATATTGAAGTTTTGGGTTAGAAATGGGTTGGTTTGTATTTTTCAGCCCGTTCTGCGAAACTGGGTGTTCATCCAGCGAAATTAGATATTCGTCCGGCGAAACTATGGATCTTCGTGCAAAACTATAGTTTTGCAGGTAGTTTTACAGACATGCTTTTCCAATGAAAGTTGGGTGAAACTGACAACGAAACTGGCAGCGAAGATGCCAGCGAAACTGCTAGCGAAACTAGCAGCGAAATTGCTGGCGAAACTAGTAGCAAAACTGCTGATCTTGTAGTGAAAATAGCAGCGAAATTAGGCAGAAATGAACTCCCTTGAGTGTTAACTTATCTGCAGGCTGTGTAGTGCAACCCTTGCTTTGAAAGCTTGATTGAGAAGCTACTCATCGAGTACATGTGAGTTCTAGATCCCCTACTTTAAAGGTTTTAAACTAGTTTGGGGCTGGAAATGCATACTAAATATATGCTTTAAACGACCAAGATTTGAAGACGTTTTAACGAGAAGTTGCCCCTTGGACCCCACTAGGGGCTGCTAGCCCTAGGACCCCGCTGTCAGGAGCTACCGCCCCCGAACCCTCCACTGTCACACGGAGGGTCGGTTATGTTCTATGATAACTTGTACTCATTGGGCATGTGTATATGTATGTGAATTGATGATGCATGATGTTTATGATGATATGTGATGGGGTATGTGATGTTTATATGATGCTATGTATGTTCATGTTATGTTTTCTTATGTTCCTATTATGTATTATTCCGTGACTTACGTGTTATGATTTGGGAATGAACGAAAAATATTATGTAACATAAAGCGGAAGTTAATGAAAATGATAGAAGGAATGTAAGTAAGAACATATGCATGTATTAATGAATGAATGAAAGTAAGAAAGTCTTGCAAGCAATGTATGGAGGTTCACACCCAATGAAGGGTGTTAGCTCAACTGTGTGCGGGTTAGCTACCCTTGAAGGATGCACACTGGGCTCTAATCTTTTTGATTGACCATACGTATAGGATCCTTATCACTTGCCCTAGGTACTGGAGTCAGCTTCGAGGATAAAGTTCGAGGTCTATGATAGGCATCAGGCCCAGTAACCAGCTTCGTGCACAATGTTCAGGGTATAGCACATGGCATTGGTCCAGAATGAAAGATGAATCGTAATCATGAGTGTACTTGCCCCAGGCCCTAGGGTTAGCTTCTTGCACAATGTTTCGGTTACCGTACATGTCATTAGAAGTTAACGAATATACGAAAGATAAGTTAAGAAGATTATGAATGAAAGTGAATAATAACGATGACATACGATGATGAATGAACGAGAGTTAGCGAATGAATGATCAAAGATAATAATGCTATTATCTATGTGTACGTATAATGCATGATCACAAATGAATGTAATGGACAGTTGTAAAAGGATATAAAGTATTTTGTTCATAAAAATAGAACTCACCCAGCAATGCTGACTTTTATGTATTTTCTAGTTGGTAGGTGATTGTTGCTGAGGATGGCACGGGGCAGCTACTTGGAATTTTTAGATGGAATCCATTTGTATAACAATGATGTTTTTGTGATGTAATGCAAATCATGATATTTTGTAACAGTTAACTACATTGTATTATTTTGCAAAAGCTGTCGTTAATATGAAATGGTTTGAAATTATTCCGCTGCGAGGTTTTTCATAGATGTAAATGTATATTTTATGTTTTATGTGCGATGATTGTCCAACTGTGAGCGTCTCATGATCGGGGCCTTACAAGTTGGTATCAGAGCCAAAGTTTAAGTGAAACGGGTAAATTTTCAAAAGGAACCTAAACATAAACTGAAAATGGGACGAAAAGGGAAAGTATGCCAGTCCGAGTAGCTACATGCCATCAGGTATTTTCTTAATGTTAACCGGTATTACGTGCGCATGTTATGTGTTTATGTGCCTTTAGTAGATTTAGATACTCATGTAGTCAGGATAGGAAATGCTTGGGGTATGAAGAGTAAAGTAAGTGGCTAATCACAACTGGCCACTGTAATTAGGGACTTACTATACTTGACATAAACTAAGCTATTCCCTTGAATGACCGTGTTAGTGTTTGAATCTTATAGTGTGCGTAGAGGATGGCTGGTGGTAGATTATCGAAAGCTTCACATGGTGGAGGTGGTGGTGGACATGGTGCTGAACCACGGTCACGAGAGGAAGGCCTAGAGCTAAAAAGGTGGTTCATGAAGAACCCGAGACCCCTCATCCGGAGGGCGGAGATGAGAGTGCTAACTTAAGGGCCTCAGTGAAGGAGGCTGTTGTAGAGGAGGTGCATGAGGTCATGCAAATGATCTTACCGTCTGTGGTGACTGAAGTTATAAAAGTTGTTCGAGAGGGGGAGAGGAAGGAAAGGAGTAGGCCTATAGGCGAAAGAAGATAGGCCGGGACGGAGACGGTCCTCTCCAATGATGAAGAAGAAGAGGAGGAAGAAGAGCCTGTGTAGGAAATGGCACGAGGCTGCAACTACGAGGCATTTCAAAGATGCAAGCACCCTACCTTTGATGGTAATGGCACCGCTGTTGCTGCTCACAGATGGGTGAGAGAAATGGAAGCTGTCTTGAATAACAATGTGTGTCGCGAGGACCAAAAGGTAAAGTTTGCTATGTACTCTTTTTTGGAGTCGGCTTTGTGCTGGTGGAACAATATCGTCCAAGCCGAGGGTAGTCGGGCAATAGGAAAGATGAGGTGGGCAGAACTGAAAAAGTTGGTGATTAAGGAGTTTTGTCCTCACTGTGAGATGGACAAGGTTGAAAGGGAGTTCCTGCACCTAAAGGCGGGAACAATGACTTATGAGCAATACACCTCCAATTTCAACGAAATGGCACGTCTGGTGCCAGACCAAGTGACCCCCTTGCAACGAAAGATCAAGAGATATATCCAGGGTTTGCCGGCGGATATCCGCAGGCACATGATTGCCGCCCGACCAGGTATGTTTAGGTCGGTGGTTGATGTGGCGGGAAGGTTGTATGATGAGAGGGAGGTGGTAGTGGCTGAAGTGAGCAAGAAGAGTGGTGGTGACCGGAACTAGAATGGGAAGAGATTTGGACGCAGCGGTGCCCCGGTAAGCAACAATAGTGCACGGGTGGATGACCGACGTGTGGTCACATCCGGTGCAGGGATGAAAAGGTGTGGCAAGTGCGGGAAGGAGCATGCAGTGTAGGTGGGGACTAAACATGTGCTCTAAGTGTGGGAAGCCTGGCCATATGGCAAGAGAGTGCAAGGTGGCGAGATGTTTTAATTGTGGCGGGGAGGGCCACATGAGCAGGGACTGTAAGAAGCCGAGGGCTGAAAGTTCTGGAGTGGTGAAGAAGGCTGGAGGTGAAGGGTAGAAAGAGAGTGGCAAAGCCTTCACGATTACCCAGGAGGAGGCTAGGACGAACCTCGATATGGTGTCAGGTATGTTTCTAGTAAACCAAACTCTTTCCTCCGTGTTATTTGATTCTGGTGCTAGTAGGAGTTTCATTTCTGATGCCTTTTGTGCTAAGTTAGCCATTAGGAGTAGAAGTATTGATGAGCCATTCGATGTAGAAACAACCATAGGTAAGTCTACCAGGATTTCTGATATGGTAGAAGGCTGTGACATAGATCTAGAAGGCCACAAGTTTCCTGTTAGACCATTTGTAATGACCTTAGACGGATTTGACGTAGTTCTTGGGATGGATTAGTTGGCGGATTACGAGGCGAACATTGTGTGTCGCAAGAAGATGATTCGGTTGACAGCGCCTGATGGAAATTTTGGTGACGGTTTATGGTGATCGAGTCACGACGATCCCGAAAGTGATTTCAATGGCGGTGGTGGGAAAGTGTATGAGGCATGGATGTAGCACCTATTTGGCCTATGTAAAGGATATGGATACGCCAACATCACAACTGTCTGATGTACTTGTTTGAACAAGTTGACGGTGAAGAATCGGTATTCATTGCCGAGGATTGATGACTTGTTTGATCAACTCCAAGGTGCCAGCTCGTTCTCAAGGATAGATTTTCAATCTAGTTATCATCAGTTGAAGGTGAAGGAGCAGGATATTCCTAAAACAGCTTTTCGCACATGCTATGGACATTACGAGTTTCTTGTTATGTCATTTGGTTTAACCAATGCGCCAGCTGCTTTTATGGACTTGATGAACCTAGTGTGTCGGCCGATGTTGGATAAATTAGTGATTGTGTTTATCGATGATACCTTGATTTATTCGAGGAGTGAAAAGGAGCATGCCGGCCACATTCGAGAGGTGTTAGAGACGTTGAGAAGGGAGAAGTTGTATGCCAAGTTCTCAGAGTGCGTATTCTGGTTGCGTGAGGTTCAGTTCTTGGGTCACGTGGTGTATCCCGAGGGGATTATGGTGGACCCAACAAAGGTGAAGGCGGTGATGCAATGGAAGTCTTCGAAGACGCCATTCGAGATTTGTAGTTTCTTGGGTTTGGCGGGCTATTACTGAAGATAAATTCAAAACTTCTCTAAGATAGCTTCTCTATTGACTAAGTTGACCCGTAAGGATGTAAAGTTTATATGGGGTTAAGCTCAGGAGAAGGCGTTCGAGGAGTTAAAGGCGAGGTTGACTCAAGCTCCAATTCTATCATTACCCGATGTAAGCGAGGATTTGGTGGTTTATTCGGATGCTTCTTACTTGGGGTTGGGATGTTTATTAATGTAGAGAGGGAAGGTTATAGTCTTTGCATCCCAACAGATGAAGGTTCATGAGGTTAATTATCCTACTCATGACTTGGAGCTAGCAGTCGTGGTCTTTGCGCTAAAGATTTAGAGGCACTACTTATACGGGACGAAGTGCACCATATGCACTGACCACAAGAGCTTGAAGTACTTCTTCCATCAGACAATTTTGAACATGAGGCAGAGGAGATGGTTGGAGCTCATAAAGGATTATGATTACGAGATCCATTACCATCCGGGCAAAGCCAATGTGGTGGTGGATGCCCTTAGCCGAAAGGAGAGACCCGAGCTGATTCTGGTGAAGGCTTACGAGTTGGTCATGACCTCTGATGTGATGAAGCAGGTCAAAGAGTTTCAAGATGAGGCATTTAAGGAAGATAATCTTAACTCTAAAAGAATGAGAGGTCTGGTCACGGAGTTGGGTGAAAACACACTCGGTGTTAGGACGCGAATTGGACTGATGTGGATTCCACGTTTTGGGGATCTACGTGGGAAGATTATGGATGAAGCTTATAAGACTCGATACTCCATTCATCCCGGTGCTACAAAGATGTATCAAGATATGAAGAGAGATTATTGGTGGCCGGGTATGAATCGTGACATAGTGGGGTACGTGAGTAAGTGCCATACTTGCTTGCAAGTGAAGGCGGAGCATCAGAAGCCATACAGGAAGATCTAACCTTTGGACATACCTGAGTGGAAGTGGTAGCATATCACCATGGAGTTTATCATGAAGTTACCGCGTACCTTGAATGGGTATGGTGCCATATGGGTGATAGTTTATCGTTTGACGAAGAGTGCTCACTTCCTACCCATCCACGAGACGTATTCTTCCGAAAGATTAGCGGATCTATTCATCAAGGAGATTGTAAGTCGCCATGGTGTATCGGTGTCTATCGTGTCAGATTGTGACACTCAGTTTACATCTAAGTTTTGGAAGAGATTTCACGATGCCATGGGGACGAGGTTACATATGAGCACGGCTTGTCATCCTCAAACGGATGGTCAGTCGGAACAGACGATTCAGAAGCTCGAAGATATGCTCCGGGCATGCGTCATTGATTTCGGAGGAAGTTTGGATGAACACTTACCTTTAGTTGTGTTCTCATATAATAATAGCTACTATGCCAGCATTGGCATGCCTCCTTATGAGATGCTATAAGTAGGAGATGTAGAACACCCGCTTGTTGGGGTGATATCAACCATAAAGAGTTAGGGAGTGTCAAGGTGGTGTCGAGGCTACGACTGAGAAGCTGGAAAGGATAAAAGCCTTTATGAAGGTAGCCAAAGATAGACAGAAGTCGTATGCCGATAAGAGATGCAGACCGATTGAGTTCCAGGTGGGTGACAGGGTTATGTTAAAGGTCTCACCTTGGAAGGGAATCATTCGGTTTAGGAAGCAGGGCAAGTTGAGCCCAAGATACATAGGGCCTTTCCGAATTATTGCTCGAGTAGGAGAGGTGGCCTATAGGTTGTAGTTGCCCAGTAAGTTAAATGGAATTCATCTGACATTCCACGTATCTCACTTGAGAAGTGCTTAGTCGAGGAGGATATGGTGGTGCCACTGGAGGATATTGAAGTGTATGAACGGCTCAAGTATGCGGAGCAACGATTGGCGATCGTCGATCGCAAAGAGAAGAGGCTAAGAAAAAGGTGGTTCCCTTGGTGCGTGTATACTTGAAGCACAGGAAGGGATCAGAGTCCACTTGGGAGGTTGAGGAGGAGATGAGACAACATTACCCTGAACTATTCAGCGACTAACAAGTTTTAAGGACGAAACCTAAATAAGGGGGGTGGACTTGTAATGCCCCGAATAATGTCTAAGCGAGCCGAATAATAATAATGGGCTTAGACGAGATCATTTAATGAAATAAGACGGATATGGGTTATAGACCGAGTAGACTTCGCGGATTATGTGTTTGGCGAGTTTAAGGTCCCGGGAATGCCCAATATACATATAAACGGATCAGCTTGAGCAGCTCTCATTTGCAACTCAATACTCTAGTTCTAAAGAGAGAGAGTAGAGAGAGAAAGTAGAGAAATGTGAAGATTTAAGGCTCGGTTGATCTTTAGATTGAAGATCGGTGTTCATGGGCATCCAAACAACAAGAAAACACCACGAATCTAGGTAAGAAAATCATTTAATCATTCCTTTTGATGTAAGCCCGGATTTTAGGTTTAGGTTTTTTTGAAAGTGGCAAAGATTCGCCCAAAACTTACGTTTTTGTGTAAGAAACGTGTAAGAAGCTTATATAAAGCTTATTGGGTGATAAACCAAGGTTTTGGATGTAAAATATTGAAGTTTCGGATCAAAAATGGGTTGGTTCGTATTTTTCAGTCTGTTCTGCGAAACTGGGTGTTCATCTAGCGAATTAGATATTAGTCCAGCGAAACTGTAGATCTACGTGCGAAACTATAGTTTCGCAGGTAGTTTCGCAGACATGGTTTTCCAACGAAAGTTGGGTGAAATTGGCAGCGAAGATGCCAGCGAAACTGCTGGCGAAACTACTACCAAAATTGTTGGCAAAACTAGCAGCAAAACTGCTGATCTTGCAGCAAAATTAGCAGCGAAATTAGGCAAAAATTAACTCCCTTGTGTGTTAACTTATCTGCAGGCTCTGTAGTGCAACCCTTGCTTTGAAAGTTTGATTGAGAAGCTACTTATCGAGTACAGGTGAGTTCTAGATCCCCTATTTTAAAGGTTTTAAACTAGTTTGGGGCAGGAAATGCATACTAAATATACATTTTAAACGACCAATATTTGAAGAGGTTTTAACAGGAAGTTGCCCCTTGGACCCCACTAGGGGCTGCTGCCCCTAGGACCCCGCTATCAGGGGTAGCCGCCTCCAAACCCCCGCTGTCCCACGGAGGGTCGGTTATGTTCTATGATGGCTTGTACTTGTTGGGCATGTGTATGTGTATGTGAATTGATGATGCATGATGTTTATGAGGATGTGTGATGGGGTAAGTGATGTTTATGTGATGCTATGTATGTTCATATTATGTTTTCTTACCTTACTATTATGTATTATTCCGTGACTTACGTGTTATGATTAGGGAATGAATGAAAAATATTATGTAACGTAAAGCGGAAGTTGATGATAATGATAAGAGGAATGTAAGTAAGAACGAATGCATGCATTAATGAATGAATGAAAGTAAGACAGAGTTGCAAGCAATGTATGGAGGTTCACACCCAATGAAGGGTGTTAGGTCAACTGTGTGTGGGTTAGCTACCCCAGAAGGATGCACACTAGCGTCTAATCTTTTTCATTGACCATACGTATAGGATCCTTGTCACTTGCCCTAGGTACTGGAGTCAGGTTGATGCATAAAGTTCAAGGTCTATGATAGACCTCAGGCCCAGTAACTAGCTACGTGCACAATGTTCGGGATATAGCACATTGCATTGGTTCGGAATGAAAGATGAATGATAATGATGAGTGTACTTGTCCCAGGCCCTAGGGTCAGCTTCATGCACAATGTTCGGGGTACCGTACATGTCATCAGAAGTTAACGAATGTACGAAAGATAAGTTAAGAAGATTATGAATGAAAGTGAATGATAACTATGATGTACGATGATGATTGAACGAGAGTTAGCGAATGAATGATCAAAGATAATATTGCTATTATCTATGTGTATGTATAATGCATGATCACGAATGAAAGTAATGAACGGTTGTAAAAGGATATAAAGTATTTTGTTCATAAAACTAGAACTCAATCAGCAATGCTGACTTTTATGTATTTTCCAGTTGGTAGGTGATTGTTGCTGAGGATGGCACGGGGCAGCTACTTGGCATTTTTGGATGGCATCCATTTGTATAAAAATATTGTGTTTGTGATGTAATGCAAATCATGATATTTTGTAACAGTTAACTACATTGTATTATTTTTCAAAAGCTTTCATTAATATATGAAATGATTTTAAATTATTCCGCTGCGATGTTTTTCATAGATGTAAATGTATATTTCATGTTTTATGTGCAGTGATTGTCCAACTGTGAGCATTGCAGGATTGTGGCCTTATAGAGTCCAACCCTCGTCAAGGTATGCAAGCAAGCACTTGTACTCAACTTAAAATCCTGACATAATGAATATCCACATCTCATGTTTAGGTCAATGAGAGAATCATCATGGGTAAACCATTTAATAAAAGATGTGATTAGTAGAACAAGATGTAATTATAGAATTTCAAGATCATTATCTTTTCAAAGTACCTGAGATGATGTACAACAAGATTATTGTCTTTTCTTTGTTTTGAACTTAAAGCATTAAAATGATTTTCAAGATCATTATCAAGAAACTTTGAACTATCAATTAAGACATTCTCATAATTGTTTCCTTGTTAAATGTTCCATTGTTCATTCTCACTAGATGTGGAAAGAAATTTCCTTGATTATACTACTATGGTCTCATAGTATAATACTCATCAAAATCAGAATTGATTCTTCTAAGATATCTTAAGCATAAGGAAAGTTGTTTTGATAAACCTTGAAACCCATAATATTGATTTCATTGAAATCTTTGATTACCATTATCTTTCCTTGGCGAGTTCTTCTTGAAGTAACAATCCTAAGTATTATGATTTCATTCATCACACAAGGCACTAATAATTATCCATCAAGTGATTTGTCATATCACACATGTGATAATACTTGTTAAATAACCCTCAGATGTGTTATGATTGTACATCTCACATATGTCCTAATATCTTTATGGATGTTTGAACAACATTTTATTACCCTATATGTAGACGCCATATTAGATCCTTGTTTTAATTTAAGGGTAGTTTATGTTGTTTTTGATTTGTGAGTTTGTTCTTTTGATTTTTAGGTTTTGACTTTTGAATATTTTCACAATTCTTTGACTCCTTAGATACAAATCTTTTATGAAAAATGGAAGACTTAGGACCTGACCCAGTTTTCATATTAGAATTAGATTTGATCTTTGGTTTTGATGTCATTTTAGAGATTGTGTTCATGTCAAAAGTTCCTGCTGACACAGACCTCACTAGTTTAAATTGACTTGATTGATTTATTGGTCCAAAATTTTTAGCTTTAGTAGTTGCTTTTCTTTCTTTTTTGATTTCTTGTTCTTGATGAAGTTTTGTTGCTTTGGGTTTGGATTGAATCTTGAGAAGATTCTTTTTCAGATTCATTAAGCTTCATAATTTGTTTTGATTCATAAGAACTTGAATTATCTATCATGAACTCTTTGATCTCAATTTCTCTTCTTTAGTTTTCCCTTTTGTCTTGTTATTGATTTCAATAACTTTTTTAGCATAATATTCAAGTTCACATTTTTCTATAACAAATTCACCTTTTGGGAAAAATAACTTTATGTTCTTTTAACGAGGTTCATAGGATTTGACTTTTATAAGATGACCATTTTTGATCTTTGTTAAGTCTTTCTTCTCGAATATTTCAATATTTATTTTCTCAATTTCATTTTCGACAGGAGATTGAACATTCTTTTTCTTCTCCTAAAACTCTTTTAGCTTTGCTTTATTCTTTAGAGAGTGATTATGAGTATTAAAGTTTCAAGTAAGGTATTGTAGAAAGACTCATGCATAAGTTTATGTGTGAATCCAAAACCTGTTTTATCTTTGTATGTTCTTGTCAGGACCGTGTACGTACGGAATACTAACAGATTCTGCATTTATACCAATTCAAATAGTGCAGAATCCTATTTAATTGGCGATCCAATCAGTGAGAACGTTAACCCAATCGACATAAGAATAAAGTAAACATTAAGAACTAGTAGGAATCAATCAAGAATGAACTATGAACTGGCTTTCTTGGACGTTCTGGACGGCTAGGGTTCGTGAAAATATAAGTGTTCTTCAATTGTTATCGATTCTCCAGGAATTAGGGGGTATTTATAGGTTAGGGGTTTCCATTCCTACAACTGAAACATTAGCATGGTCATGTGACTGAATCATGCGATTGAGTCATACGCACGACTAAAGGTTCAGTCATGCGACTCAATCATGCGATTGAGTTATACACACGACTAAAGGTTCAGTCGTGCGATTGAGTCAATCTTGTTTTTCAATCATATGACTGATTCAGTCTCTTGGTTCAGTCATGCGACTGGTCCATAAGCATGATGTATGCATACGTATGGTCCATAAGTATGGACCATTAGCATGAATACTCATCCGACTATGTTGAACACATTACTTAATCATTATTGACTAAGAATCATGTACAACAACCTCAAACCTATATAATACGTTCATACATATAAATTATACTTTAACAAAATAATAATATGAAATAAATAAATATGAATAAACATCAATCACATATTATATTTCATTGAACCAAATCATTACATATGTGTAAGACATGAAAAACTTTTACCTTTAAGCTCATAAACTAGGTACACATGTATCTACAAACTCCCCATTGGACCTAGTTTCCTCTATCATCTAACACTCTTCACATGTTCTTGGAACTTCTTGTACTTCTCCTCTTTTGTAACTCCTGCATGTATTTCAAATGCAAAAGAGAGTCTTATCACGTGTCAGAACTGAAGAGCTTGTACAATATCATGCGTGTCGTAGAACAGTCGCCACTTGTATAATGTGTAGACATCTTTAGATCACAAGTTTGTAAGCCACATTGGGTCAAATACCCGGATAGTATCAATCTTTGCATCTCCGTTAGCACTATGACCACTTCGCCTGTTCGCCAATCGTAATACCACCATTTGAAGTGTTGAGTGAAGTCCTGAGGCATTTCCCCTAAGGGAATCTTTGACATCGTGGACCAGGGACTCCACTTCAGCACCACTTTAGGTCTTCCAGATATAGGATCCATTTCAGACTTACGGATGTACCTCTTCGGTTGTTGGGGTCTGAAGTTTATCCACCTAGTGTGGTATTCCTTTTTCAATGCAGCCTCAAACCATCGTGAAATCTTTCTCAGATTTGCATATAGAAGATCTAAACATGCCAAATGGTTGAGCTCAAAACCAGGAGAGTCTTCAGATCATGAGGATATCTGAAGTACTCATTCCTTTCTCTCTCTTAACAGCATAGACCTCTAAGTCTTCAAATACAGCCATGCTATAATTTTGCCAAACACCTTCTGATGTCGTTTGACTTTGTAGAGCTTTGTGTAGCCATTCTACATTGGTGGCACGCGTTGGGCTTTCATCTCTACAAAACAAGCTGCCCATTCAGCTTTGTTCAAGTCGACATTAGCATCCAAAGCTTGGGCTGTGCTTTCTTCTTTTTCTTTTTCTTTCTCCATTTCATCCAATTTTTCAAAAGTACCACTGTCAAATGTTTCACCCAAGTTGGGGATAACATGTCCTTCCGGATCAGTGTACTGTGGAAAGTGTTCTGTAGTAACATCTTCTATCTCAATCCCATCTACATCATTCAGCTCATCATCACTTATGAAATCAACTTTTGGAGCGTCTTTGACCAGCTCGTCAGGATTTGAACCCTGAATATTTCAGCGAGCTGCTCATCAGTTAGATCATGAATAATCTCTCCCTCTTCCGGAGTGTAGCTCATAGATCTCCTGACTATCCCTTGCAAGTCAAGAATCATTGTAAGTTGAGTCTTAACTTGCTAAAGGGGTTCGACATCATACTTTGTCTGTCTGTTAAGCTCATTAGTTGATTAAACATTAAGCACATCACACATAAGTCATTATATATAACATTATAACATAAACAAACATAGATGAATGTTAGTTACATTAATGTAACATATAAAAGTTTTTAAATACAAAGACATCTAATAATTACTTTTGTCTTGATCTGTTGGTTCTTCAGTCGGAGGAGCGGAGGATGAGGCTCCTTGATCTTGGTTTCTTTTCGTTCATATCTCCTGAGCTTGAGATTTTAGGCTGATGTAGATGCATCATCTTCCTAATCATCATCATTCTTGATCTTTTCCTCTCGGTCCTCTATCCTCAACATCTCCTCAGACTCATCTTCATCCTCATCCTCATCATCATTATCATCATCATCATCATCATCATCATCACCATCACCATTATCAACATCCTTTATCTTTAATGGCTCGCTCTTTGATCCCTTGAACTTTAGTAATATATTCTTGTTCTTCTTCTCAAGCTCCTTTATCCTCTTCACCGAAGCCAACACCAACTCATTTTGACTAGTAAGTGCATGGTGGGCTCGGCTTAGAACTCTCTCATACTGATCACTCTTCTCGCTAAGCTCCACAATCTTATTTGCTTGAGCTGCATTCACCTCCATCATCTTGTGTAGCTGAGTAGCTCTTAGCTCATCGGTGGAAACCAGCCTTAGCATAATGCTGTTGAGGTTAGTAAACTGTTCCTCTAACTCGATGGTGGGTAGAGTGGGTCCAACTGTGAATGTAGAGTGGGTGGAGGGACCTTCTTGGTGATTGGTGGTGGTAGATGTGGTGAATATGGGAGGTGGAATGTGTGTGGGATCTGGTGGAGTGACTGTTGTAGTGGTGGTGGATGGAGTGAAAGTGGTAGTGGGAGGAGTGGTGGTAGTAGTAGTAGCTGTGGTTGTGGTGAAAGGAGATATGGTAGGGGGTGGCCGTGATAGTGGGAGAAGATGTGATCAAAGTAAACCTAGGCCTCTTGCTCTTCTTCCCATGGGGATGGGCCATTCTCTCTTCCTGGATCCCTTTGCAATGGGCGCTCCCCCTTGGCTGCTGGGCTGGTCAGGGGTGTAAGCAGGATCAGTAACATCCCTCGACTCAGCCTGGCATCCGCCAACCGCCTTTATCCCTTTGTCGGTGGCCACAACCCGGCTCCCATCAGTCCTCACTAACGGCTCATCATCCGACTCTTCATCTTCATCAACCAAGAAGTCTTGGTGGAAGGCAACACTTTCAGTTCCACCAGGTGCCTCACCACCTCGACCCTGATCATCGTCAACATCGTTGTCGTCTTCATCAGTGGGTGCCATGATGGGCTCGACGTCGGAGTCACTGTCATCGTGATGCCACCTCTTGTGGGATGGGGCCACGTACTCCTCGTTGGCCAGATGGAAAAACAGTCTCCTCATCGGGGGCTTTACTTGCTTCCCCCAATAGACCTTCATGCGACCCAGTGTTGTATCATCCATAATCTCTAAAACAACAGCATCCTCCCTTTCTTTCGGCAGGGAAGGAAGCTTCTGATCAATGATCATCTGTAGAAATCTTGGTACATGCATAACCCTTCCTTCCCCTTGGCCTCTATGTTCTCGACCATGTAGGTGAATATCATCTAGGAGAAGCTGAACGGATGGTTCAGCACCAGCGCAACATATGCATTCTGAATTTGATCTAATAACTCGTCAAATCCCCACTCCTTGATGCTATGCACTTCAGGATTATATGAGCTAAGTACTTAAACTAGGGATAGAGGTTGCTTTCGTTGAGCACACCTGCGTTGATGTCCCTAGTTTACTTTATCTGGAGAAAACAACCTCTAACTATCAGAGGGTGTAGCTTGGTCGGGTGGTCTCTATCTTCACCTAGATCCAAAACTTGCCTAAGATCGGCTGCTGTAACACTGATCTCTTGTCCGAAGATAGAGCTCTGGATGCTATAGGGCTTAGTGGACCTATGAACAGAAGCCCCTTCCAAGAAGGTCTGCTGTAGTGATATGTAAGGAGTGCACAGTGTCGATATGGCCTTGAAGATCTTCGATTTCCTAATAAATGCAATGATCCCCAAAAACTTGGAAGCATTCTGAGTGGTGGCATCCAAGTGATCACAGAAGTTGTGCTTGGGGCTCATGGTCCATTTGTTAGCCATGTTGCTGTAACACAAGAAACGTATACATTAGAGATGTGTATTGGAGATGACACTAGAAACTTAAATTGTTTTAGATCATCCTGGTTCAATCATGCGATTGAACCGATTGAACCATATGACTGAGTTCAGTCGTGCAATTGAGTCTGCTGCTGAGTTCAGTCATGCGATTGAGCTTACGACTGAACTTAGCCATATGTTAAGCCATGCGGTTGAGTCAGTCATGCGACTGAGTAACCAAATGATTCAGTCATGCGATTAAAAATCTTGCGCCTGGCTCAATCGTGCGACTGAGGTTCATTCCGAGTGTACATTTGCATATAGATCTGTTTGACACTCCGACCTCGAATCTTCGTCAAATCTTGATGTTAGGCGTCGTGTTTTGACTCATTTGACTTGCAAACACTCTAAATAGCACCTAATGTATATTAAATCAACGATTATGTCCGTTTAAGTGGTGTATTTGTGGAGTTTTACTAATTTCTTGATTTAGTCGATTAAGTCAGTTAGGATTTGATTTCACCAATCCTTTTGATCAATTTCAATCTCATAATTCCTGTTGATAAATGACAAATCGGTTAGTAACACAATCAGCAAGTAATCAAGGTGAAACGAAATTTGGGCAGAGTGTCTACGTATAAGAGTTTTTTGAGTGCTTTGAAGGGTGGTGAGAAATACGACCGACTCACCCCTCTTTTTATGTTGTCTTAATGTTCAATCGTACGACTAGACCAATACGCATGCGTCATTCATACGACTCGGGTTAGTCGTGCGTCTGGCTCATACTTCTTCCTCCAATTGTACGATTGGTTCATCCTTATGGTCCAATTGCATGGATGCCCCATACTCATAGTCCATCATGTGATTACCCCATACTCATGTTCAATCGTGCGACTGCTCATACTTATGGTCCAAGCATGCGATTGGCTCTTACTTATGTCCAATCGTGCGATTGGCTCATACTTATGGTCCAATCATGCGATTGGCTCACACTTCTGAGTTTGAGCTCATACACTTTCACACACTTAAAGTTTTACCTTTTGATATAACATTATGAATACCGATCATCTCAGATATGGCCCTTTTATAAATAATAACCATTTGATCACCTTAGATGTGATCCTTTTAGTTTAAAACTGATTGGTCACCTCAGACGTGACCATTTTTAGTGAGAGGTTCATAGATTAGATCTAGTTGTATAGTCGGACTTTTATCTACGAAAGACTAGAAAAATAGAAAAACGACTTGAAATTAAAGACAAAACAGAACATATTTTTGCGTTTTTGATTAGAGAATGATTGAATTCTTTTAGAAAAAAATCCAAACAGATTTGTCTTCCTGAATAGCATAGCTTCAAGTTAATTTGATCATTTCTGGAATGATTCATTATGGTTATGCTTATCCTCAAGTTAGTGCCACCGCACAGTAGAGAGGCACACAACCTATCTTCTTGTTAGAGAATTTATTTTCCTTTTTGCACATAACACACCACAACATTAGTCATTAGCTTGATTGCACTTAGCAGTTTTTCCATGTGCTTTGCTCATTTTTATGGTCATCTGCACACATTTGTGGCGTTTATTTGCTCGTCACTCCTTATTGGAATGCATTGATTGTGTTAATCAGGGATAAGATGGGAACCCATCGCAAGTTGAACAACTTAGTTTGAATTTAAATCACCAATGAGGTCTACTCATCTATTGTGTTGAATCTACCGACTTATCATATAATGGACTAGCAACCTCTAGGTCTACTTTCTCTGTGTTACCTCAGTAGCAAACTAGTTTTACTATCATTTTTCCTTTTATTTTGCTTAGACTTCTCACGTATACTTTGAATTTTGCACCTTAATCATTAAGCTTTTGAAGTCCCAAACAACGTATTAATTTTGACAACATCGATTAATTGCTTTTCAAAACAGTCACGTATAAAGTGATACTTAATACCAATGTATTTAGTTTTAGGGTGTTGGACCGGATTTTTGGTGACAGCAATAGCAACAGAATTATCAACAAAAATAGGGGTGTTAGAATTGCAAACCGTAGTCGCGCATTTGCTATTGAATCTAAATGATTGTGAAGAGCAACTTGCAGCAGAAACATATTCAGCTTTCACATGTTGACAGAGCAACTGAGGGCTGCTTCTTACACTTCCAAGTGACTAACTGTTTGCCAAAGAACTGACACCCCGCTAATCTTGACTTTTAATTCAACTTGCAACCACCATAATCCGATCACTATACGTTGTAAGCTCAATGTCATCGTCATGAGGATACCACAACCCAAGTGTTGGAGTACCCTTCAGATAATGAAAAATCCTTTTTACTCTGATGAGATGGTTCACTTTTGGTTTTGTCTGATATCTGGAGCAAAGACCCGTGGCGTACATGATATGAGGACGCGAGGCTATGAGACACAGGAGGGACCCAATCATTCCTCTATACATGGTTGCATCAACCAAATCACCATTTTTATTGGGTGCCACATCATGGTTCGTGGCAAGTGGAGTTCCAGTTGTTGAAGCATTCTCCATGTTGAATCGACTGAGGATATCGCCTACATAATTGGTCTGATGTAGGATGATTCCCTTTGGTATCTGATCCACCTATAAGCCAAGAAAAAACTTCATCTCCCCTATGGCACTCATCTCAAACTCTGTTTTCATTACAAATTCGAATTCTTTACATAATTCTTCTTCTGGAACTAAAGATATGTCATCAACATAAATTGTACCCGCAGTAAATCACCATCTTTTTCTTTGATGAACAATGTACAGTCAATCACTCCTCTGCAAAAACCGTGTTTGTGAGATTTTCTCATACCAGGCTCTAGGGGCTTGATGAAGCCCGTAAAGAGGCTTGTCTAGTTTGTAAACTCTATCCTGATGATAAGGATCCTCAAATCCTTCTGGTTGACTGACATATACCATCTCACGGATTTCACCATGAAGGAATGCACTATTCACATCTAGTTGATAAACTTTAATCTTCATGTAGGATGCATAGGCTAGAAAGATACGGATTGCTTCCATCTGAGCCATAGGTGCAAACACTTCATTGTAGTTAATGCCTTCGACTTGTCTAACCCATGAACACAAGTCAAGCCTTGTTTTTGATTATGACCCCTTGGTCATCTTTCTTGCATTTCAGCACCCATTTAGTGCCAATCACCTTAGCACCTTTTGGTTTGTCCACAAGAGTCCAAACTCCTAACTTCTTGAACTGTAAGAGTTCTTCTTGTATTGCACTAACCCATGCCTCATCGTTTAAGGCTTCACTCACATATTTTGGCTCAAATTTAGACACAAAACATCGATATGCGCCATTGTGAAGATATCCTTTTCTATTACCGAGGCATAATCAGTTAAATATAACTAATTTGTAGTCTGTACTCCTGATCGAACATCCCCAATGACATTGTCCAAGGGATGATCAACATTTAGTCGAGATTCGGGAGTTGTTGGAATAACCACCTCATTTTCCAGATTGTCAAACTCAGGCCAGTGTTAGTAGCTGTTGGAGTGTAAAGTTCCGAAGTGTCGAGGCATCAAAATTTAATGCTTGTGTACTTTCATTGTGGGGACCTGTTCCTCCTGGTCCACATTAGCAGTCTCAACTGCCTCATCATCAGATGACGACTCACTTACTTTAAGGTCTCCCCCTGAAGGGCTATAAGAATAATCTAATGGACTAGTAGATGCCGAGCCCGATAGAGGAGAGTTAAGAACATCGTACATCATCCTAGCAGAAAGTTTGTCATCAGGATGAGAGGTGGCAGAATGAAAGATTTAAAGAATCCATCATAGTCAAAGAAAAATAAGGGTCCTTTCCTAGCAGGAGGGTTGCTGTATCTTTGAACATTGACGTTGCACCACAGTTCTACCTGACCTGTTGAGTTGTTGTAAACTCTCTTGTCTAGTATGTTGTATCCAAGAAAGATCCCTTCATCTTCCTTTTCACAGGATGGCTAGAAGAGCAGAAGAGCAGGAAAAATGATGTAAGGTCTAGAAGAGCAGGATGACTGTTGATAAGTTAGGAAATGCTGAGGTTGAGGGGTTACTGAACCTTCAAAAACCATTAAAGCGTTGCTAGCAAGAGGACTCATGGGTCCGCTTGTTTGGTGGACCTTCTTACGCACCATCTCTAGGCGATATCCATCAAGTATGCCGTAGAGTTCAGTCATGGAAAGAGTGTTAAGTTTTCTATTCTCTTGATAGAGACACTGTAGAATGTCCACTCGTTGGGAAGAGCACTCATGAACTTTCTGGTGAGATCTCTGAGTTCAAGAGTGATCTTCACAGACTGAAGGGAAGAGATAAGATCCATGTACCTGAAGTACTGCTGGCTGAGGGTCTCTCCAGCAATATGAGTAAAGTTCTCGAACTGTTGCTTCCGGGAGTCCTTTGAGTCGTTGGAGCTTGAGTACATCTAAGCAAGTGCATCGAACAATTCTTTGGCAGTCTTGCAATGCTCAAACCCGACCATAATAGAGTTCGGTATTGCAGTCATGAGAATAGTCATAGCATTGCTATTGATGTCTATCTTCTTTCTGTCTTCATCAGAATAGTCCTCGACAGCCTTCTCTGTCATAACACCATTTCCACCAGGTGATGTCACCTTTGGCTTGTGCGGTCCATTGACAATGGAGTTCCATAGTTTGCTGTCTTGGTATCTAATGAAGCCTTCTATTCTTCTACTCCAAGACCTGAAGATTTCAGGGGTAATGATGGGAGCTTTTGTCATTGTTCCCATCTCTACCTCAGATTTGTTAAGGGCCATTGAGTGAGTGAGTGGTAGGGAGGAGTAAAAAGAGGTTGATTTGGATGGTTAGATCACGCAATCAAGAGCCTAAGGAGCTCTGATACCAATTGCAGGATCGGTGTTTGTCACTTAAACCTAATGTTTTCTCTCAAACTCACCTAGAACAACATTCGGGTATATGAAGAATCAATAAGAATTGATCAGAATATAGAAAGTCATAAAGAACACAGAAAGATAATTTTCAAGATACATTTATATATTGATTCTCAACTCAAAATACAAGACTCTTACAAGCAGATGATGATGTTTCAATGAGTGCAATGAGAACCTATATATAATACTATCTACAGCCGGATATACTTTGATACCAACTTGGATCCTTTTGCTAAAGCCTATAGTACAAGACTATAGCTTAAGGTATCTCGGATAAAGTCTTATCTGAGATATGGTAGTCAGGACATGTCCCTGACTTACCTTTTGTCACCAACTAAAGTTCGTAACATGTACTATCATAAAAAGGTAAACAGTGGAATAAAGTATGGTCAACAACATGGCTCTTTAGGAAGAAGTCATGCTGTATCATAAGTTTGCAGCGGAGTGTCAGAGACCATACTCGTGTCCACTGGTTTATACCAGTGTCTTCCGAAGGTTAAATGGATTCAGAAGAGTAAGTACTTCCGAAGCCACTTATACTTCGGAAGAGGCTGCTTCTTCCAAGGCTTGGAAACTTCTTCTTTTCATCATACTTCGAAAGTGATCTTTACTTTATTCTTCTAAGACTTGAACTTTGGAAGTATGCACTTGTCTTTGGAAGTAGAGTTCTGTCTTCGGAAGTTGATATTTTTCTTTGTCTTCGGAAGAGCTCTACAACCTTCGGAAGTTCCATGTTAAGCTTCGGAAGCCTTTGCATGCAGCACAAAAATAACTTAAGTGACATAGTTTTGGTTGCATTATCCTTTTTCTTGATCCTACAAACTCCCCCTAGGCTAATGCTACTAAAACTTCACTTGTCTCGAGTTCTCAATACTTTCAACACCAAGGAGAGTAAATATTTGTCTATCTCTTTGTTCTTCCCTGATGTGGTGCTAAGAAGCTTGTACAGATCCTTTGTGGACAGGAAATTCTGTCACCTTAGATAACATGTACCCTTCGTTGTTGCCCTCTAAATAGAGTTATTTGATGGGAACGGTAATCATATTCCCATTCAACTATAGGTTCCAATTCAAGACCTTCCACCATCTGTAGAAAGGCAGCACTTTTGGTAGGAGATCTTTCCTTCTCTTCCCGTCTCTCAACTTCAACTCTTCTTCAATCTTTGCCTTTGCAATTAACTCAGCTAGATGAAGACTGTTGAGATGATTTCTGATGAGTGCAGCAGTTTCAGAGTTAGAGGGGTTGGAGAATGGCCTCTCTGCTAGCTCAGCAAGGTCGAACATGCTGGAGTGTAGCAGAGAGGTTGCATTGAGTCTATTGACTTCGCCATTATCTCTTTCCACAACAAAGTTATGAGAATGTTCATTGAACCTCCACTGGATTATCTTCCTTTTAGGAGCAAGAGACTGACTAGGAATCTTGTCCTTTTTCTTTGTATCCAGTAGAGTCACAAGTTTCCTTCTGAGCTTCTTCTCTTCATCATTCAAAGATTCTGAGTTGAGTCCCAGAAGTCTCACAACCTGGTCCAAAGTTGCTCTGGCAGATCAAGGAATTTGTCTCTTGTGAGGGAACTTGAAGATCCATCAACATAGGTGATGTTGACAAAGTCTTCTACACAACAGACTTCGTTCAGATTAGTACAATTGGTGTGCTTCGTCTTGATTGTCTAAACTCCTCAAGAGAGAGATGTTGAGAAGGCTGAGGGGATGGTTTGGATGGTAATTAGGTAGGTTTAGGTTCAGAGGTTCTGGCTAGTGTATTGGGTTGGATGATGGGAAGTTTGGGTGGTTGAGGTGAGGGAGTAGGTGTGGGTAGTGATGTGGGTTTAGGGTGAAAGGTTTATGTTAGGATCTGAGATCTAAGTTTGATTAATTAGAGTAGATCGCAGCGAAATTTGAACAAGGAATTAGACAATTCGCAAGAACACAATTGATATTCAATGAAAAGTAAACGGTTATAGAGAGAGAATTCTGCAAAGGAATATTTCATTCATATGCTTTCGTGGTGGCTGAATGTCACACGTTACAACTAGGTCAACATCCCATATATAGGAGATGAGACGTCTGCTGATGTCACTTGATAGGACATCTAACAGAATTATTCAAACTACTGAAACTATGCAAACTACTAAGAATGTTCTCAACTACTGATTACATCTCAGAGAATGCTAAGTACAAAAACATAAAACTACTGAACTACAACTATAGAAACTATAACTACTGAAAAGTAAATTACAAGTACTGAAAAGAAACCATCACAACTATGAAGTTGATAACTTCAGCTCTTGTGACAACTACTGATCACTTTGGTCTTCAGTCTTGTCTTCAGTCTTTGTTCTTTAGACTTTTACTTTGAGACTTTGTCTTCAGTACTTTACTTTCAGACTTTGTCTTCAGTACTTTACTTTCAGACTTTGTCTTCAGTACTTTGCTTTCAGACTTTGTCTTCAGTAGAAGTCTTCAGATCTTGTCTTCAGACTTGTCTTCAGACCTTGTAATCAGCTGATATCTTCAGCTGTTGTGATCTTCTTCAGTAGTTGCAATGTTTGTAGGACTTAGAGGTTTTTTTGATCAGGCTCATTGGTTCTTTTGGTCCAACAAACTCCCCCTGAACCAATGCAGCCAAAACCTCTAAACTTATTTATGATCCCACTTATTCTTGGCAAGAAAACACCCTCTTGATCAGCTTCAGAGGTAATATTTAAACACAGGCCGGGAAAAGGTTCTAATCTTTTGATTGGCTAAGTATGGAAGGGAACTCTGTCTTGGGGAAACTGGACACAGGGTCTTGTCCCAACCATGAAACCTAATTCCCATTAATGAGTCTGTAAGACTCACTAGCATAGGTCTCAAGGAGAACAACTTCTTCCTCCTTGGTGAGTTCTTCTGCTTCTCCCTCAAAGAAGAACTCTGGGCCATAATACTCCGACATGTATCTCACTGTCTTCCATTCTTTAACTCGACAGTTGATCTCTCTGTATGCAAATTCATTTGGGTGAGAGCCTTCAAGCAACAACAGAGTTCACTCTTCTGAAGATCTTCAAGTCTTTTGTATAACAACCCCTTCTTGATCATTTTGTTCTCAAGAATAGACTAAGGGGTTGTCTTGGAGTTATGAGCTCTCTTGAATTCTTCAATGATTTCCCAGGGTGAGACTACCATGGCCAACGTAATTGCAGCATTCAAGGTCTTCTTCACTGGCCATGATATCTACTTGGTATATTCTTTTATGAATTCAAGAACTTACCTGGGGTCTGGCCAAATCCGCACTCTTTCTCTTTGATGTTGAAAAGTATGTCTAAGAGTGTACAGCCTCAGAGCTTGTTTCTTCATTTCTTGGATGGATGAGGACTGAGGGAAATCCTTGTCAACCATCTTGAGAAACTGCTCATCGTGTTGCTTCTGCTGTTTTGCTTCTTCAATCTTTACCTTCACCATTTGCATTTGCAAGTCAGGTGTAATCACTTGTTGACTTCTGTGCTCAGGTGTTTTAAGGTTGAGAATAGTAGAGATTGGCAGACAATCTTCATCACCATCCTCTTTTTCATCTTCTTCTACCCTCAACACCCTTCTCCTCCTTCTGGTGTATCACTGGGTAAGGTTTGAGGTGGTTTTTGGGGTAAAGGGTTTGGTTTTGTGGGTTGAGTTATGGGTGGCTTTGGTTTAGGGATAGATTTGGGAGATTTTGGAGATGAGGGTTGTGTTTGAGTGGGAGTGTGAGAAGACTGATCTAGCATTTTGGTGGTGAGTTTGGCTTTGGATAGCTTTGCCATTTGAGTTCTCTTCCTGCACTTGCTTCATCCGGTGCTTCGATGATCAACCCTTTATTATAGCCTCCAGCAGAGCAGATTTTCTTGGTTATCTCCAAGATACTGTCTCTGGACAGGACTTTATCTCTATCAATGATCTTCCAAGGTATTTGGCAATAAATCTGATCATTATCTCCAATCTTTCCCTTTCCAACACACTATAACTAGCCCATCTTGTTTGAATCTCTTCTATTTCTAGCATTCTTGATCTCAGAGTCTAATGTGCTGTTTCATGACCATGTCTAAAGAGCTGATCTATAATTTTATCCATGGATCTGCTGTGAGCTTCATCAGCATCTTTGACAAGATCTTCTAAGGATTTTTCTTCATCAGCTTTTGACTCAGCACTTTTCTTTCATTTTTAGGTGATTAGTTGTGTCTGAGATCAGTTCTTCTCACCTCCTTCTCTTTTTCAGGTTCTTTCTCATCATCAACTCTTTTCTTTTCTTTTCTTTCACTGGCTTAGTAGTCTCCCCTTTTTGGTTGTATTGGATCAGGGGCTTGTAAGGCAGAAAGAGATTTGTGAACAACATCATCAATAAGGGTTTGTAGATTTGAGGAGATCCTCTCATCAATGGCTTTATGTACAATCTAAGTAATGATGGGAGTGATGAGAGGTAAGGAGTTTTGAAAGATAACAACCATCTACTCAGAGGAGTTCTGTCCCTGAGAGGTGGTGCCAAAAGCAGTGGCTGGTGGCTTAGTTATGTGTGTAGGCGAAGTGTTTGGTGAACCTTCAATTGAAGGTGCCATCTGTGGGGTTATTGGGGTAGATGGACTTTGATCCTGAGACATTTTGGCTAGCAGCTCTTTGAGTCTTCTTACCTCATTCTCTAGGATGGTATTATGGGCTAGAACATCATAGAAAAAGCCCAGGTCATCATCAGTCTTTGCTGAATCACCTGACCTCCTGATTTAATCAGGATGAACATGCTCTGGGTGTAGATCAGTAGATGCATGTGCCCCTTGTTCTTGGTACTGGGGACTTCCTGCCTTAGGACTATGTCCTTCATTGGCAGTTGCCTCTGGTGAGGTCTTATGGATTTTACCAACTTCATCCTGATCATTTGCTGAATCAGTAGAAGTGGCAGCCTTACCAGATGTTCTAACCTCCTTTTCTACACTTGGAGATTGAACATTCTAACCCCTGTGCTTTTGGTTATCAGAAGCATCTTGGTCCTCCCCCTCAATGGTTGAGGTAATCCCAGTGGTAATTGGTTTCTGGGGAGGGGGGTGAGGAATGCAACTGACTCAGCACTTTAGCAACTATCAGTGTTGGGCTTTGAGGGGCGGCTGCATGTGGAAATTGGTCCGAAGCAGATTGCACCCGGGTGAGAGGTGCTCTTCAATGGTAACCCTCTCAATTGAGAAGGTTCCAGTAATATGGGATCCTCAATTGTGGTTGCAACAGATCCTGTTGAGAGGATACCTGTGCGGCTTTAGCAGGTTGAGTCTTGGACATAACTGGGGGGTTATAACCAGTATGTGCTTCCTGTATTGGTGGTACAGGGGCATCCTCAGGGGACTCATCTCCTGAGTAGCCTTTTTGGGCATTTTGGATTTGGGTTTGGTGGGGACTTGGATCTGGAAGTGGAGGCTGTGGGTTTCCTCTGCTTGGGTTTTAGCATCCGGGCAGCCCCTTTAGAGTAGGGTCTGAGTTATGTCTGGAGTATACCTCAGCTAAAACAGCTGGAGCAGGGACCCCAAGACCAACAAGGCCATCAGATTTTAATTTGATTCAAAATTATGGCCATCAGAAACCTGGGATAAAGTAGCCATTTGTTTGCCACAAGTTTCTGAGCCAGATCCTTTAGTTCCATGAACACTATCTCAGAAAAATTTAGATTTTGGCATTCAAAGATAGAGTACAATACCTGTTGCCACTGTGAAGACATCTGATCCCAAGAGGATGTCTTTGAAGCAAGGAGACATTCACCATATGAAAGATAAGTCTTTCGGCATCATGAAAGTGCTTTTTAAGAATGGTTGTAGCACTTCGCCTGCCTACCCAGATGAAAGACATATCAGTGGTGCCTTTTGGGTATTCTTTAGTATAGGTGCCATCATGCAAATTTAGGGTTTTGTGAATGATGTCGGGGGTGATGAGCACCTGTTTCTGATTCACCAACGACTGGAGAGTGATTTGGCTATCATTCTCACCAGTTGTGACAGAGACGTTGGTCCAGAATTGGGTTAAGGAATCAGGGTATATGGTAGGATTCATAAGAAAGGTTGTTCGGTATTGGGATCCACCAAGATCGATGGCAGTGTCAAACTTGTTCCAGAAAGCCGATTTCGAAAGGTAGGCAACACAGTTGTGTTGGGGTTGGAGTTTCATGGTCGCCATTGTTGAGAGAGAAAAGGTTTGAAAACGGCTAATGAAACGTTGGCTATAAGTGCAGGTATTTATAGGTTAAGAAAAGGCTGAAAGAAGAAACGACTGAAAGTGTTGGTGTTATCAGCAGTTGTATGAAAACAACTAAAGACTTGGTTTTAACTATCAGACGTTTGAAAACAACTGAAGACTTGGTTTTAGTCATCAGTAGTTGTGAAACTACTGAAAACTTGTTTTGTCTTCAGGTGTTGGAAACAACTGAGGACTTGGTGTTAGTCATCAGTAGTTGTGAAACTACTAAAGACATGGTTTGTCATCAGCTGTTAGGGTGAAACAACAGTTGTGGAAACAACTGAAGAGAAATTCTCATCAGTAGTTTTTGTCAATTCTTAGCTTTTCAGCTGTTTCATACTGTCCTCAACACTTACTCATCAGATTTTTAGCAGTTTTCAGTATGTCATAGGACATCAGTACTTATATGTTTTACTGACATCAGTAGTAGTAACTACATCAGTAGTTGTAACAACAGTACATATTTGTGACATGTTACTAATGATCATCAGTACTTGTTTACTGAGATCATCAGTAGTTTCACTTATTCTAGCTGCAGCATACCAAGCCTTAACACAAGGTTTTGGAAAGTTGAACTATCCAAAGGCTTAGTAAATATATCTGCAAGCTCATAGCACTAGGCACAAACTTTGGATCAAAGAGACCTTTTTCAAAACAATCCCTAATAAAATGGTGTCTGATCTCTATATGTTTGGTCCTAGAGTGCTGGACTGGATTCTTGACAATGCACAGAGCTGAAGCACTATCCATTAATCATGGAGTCTTAGACTCTGATGCCATAATCCAATAATTGATTCTGAAGCCAGAGTACCTGAGATGTATAACTTGCAGCAGCAATGTACTCTGCTTCAGCAGTCGATGTAGCAACAGATGTTTGTTTCTTACTCTGCCAAGAAATCAAATAGTTGCCTAGGAATTGACATCCACCAGAAGTTGACTTTCTGGTTAACTTACACCCTGCATAGTCACTATCAGAAAAAGCAACTATTTTGCAAGAGTGTCCAGTGGAATACCAAAGACCTAGAGATTGTGTACCTTGCATATATCTAAAAATCCTCTTGACTGCAATCAAATGAGACTCTTTAGGAGCAACCTGAAGTCTAGCACAAACACAAGTTGCAAACATGATATCTGGTCTAGAAGCTGTTAAATACATCAAGGACCCAATCATACATCTATAAAGTGTTTCATCAACAGCTTTACCTTTCTGATCTGCATCCAGTTGTGTGGTGTTGCACATGGGAGTAGAACAGGGCTTACAATTTTGTAAATCAAACTTATTCAAAAGATCTTTTGTATATTTTGACTGATGAATGAAGGTTCCATCAGCCTTTTGTTTGATTTGCAAGCCTAGAAAGAACTGTAATTCTCCCATTCCACTCATTTCAAACTTTTTCTATCATTAAACTTGTAAAATCATCATACAACTGGGGATCAGAGGATGCAAAAATTATATCATCAACTTATATTTGAACAAGTAGCTTATGCTAATCCACTTTCTTAATAACAAAGTTTTATCTATGGAGCCTCTAGTGAAATTATTTTTAAGAAGAAAATTTGAAAGGTGTTTCATACCAGGCTCTAGGAGCTTGCTTTAACCCATAAATAGCCTTATCAAGTTTATACACCCAATCAGGATGTTTATTGTCCTCAAAACCAGGTGGTTGACACACATAAACCTCTTCTTTTATTTTTCCATATAAAAAGCACTTTTGACATCCATTTGAAAAACTTTAAGATTGTGGAGTGCAACATAGGCTAAGAACAATCTAATTGCCTCTAGTCTGGCCACAGGGGCAAAGGTTTCATCAAAATCAATACCTTCTTCTTGTGAAAACCCATATACAACCAGTCTAGCCTTGTTCTTGACAATAAGCCCATTTCATCAGTTTTATTCCTAAACACCCTTTAGTGCCTATTGCACACTTACCTAGGGGTAGAGGAACCAGTTCCCACACTTGCTACTTTTTGAACTAAAGTAGCTCAAGCTGCATGGCTTCAACCCATCCATTGTCTCTCAAAGCAACATGATAGTTCTTTGGCTCTAGCTGACTGATGAAGAGAGCATAGAATCAGAAATTGGACAATTGACTTCTGGTTGAGACATCAGCATTGATATCACCAATGATTTGAGACATGGGGTGATTCTTCAGCTCTTGGTACACTATAAGATCAATGCAAGTGTTTGTAGCAGGTTCAGCAGCAACAGATGTTGATCCAGACTCTTGAAACCAAGTATGAGATGGCAAGTCAAATGATGTAGAGGAGTCAAAAATCTCATCAACATTTGTTGTGGATGGAGCTGCAGAAGCTACAGGAACATCAAGTTTAGCAAACTCAGGCAGTTGATCACTAAACATGAAAAGGTGAGTACTGATATCATCATCATCTTCAGTACCACCAGGTGGAAGACTTGCTGCAGAGGATGATTATCCACATGATATGCAACAGCTGGAGGTTGATAAGGAACATATTGTAGTATGTCCAGATCAAACAGCTCCACAGGGTTTTGTGGAATTTTATCCTTAGGAGATTCATTGAATTTCACATGCAAGGTTTCTTCAACTATCTTTATTCTGCAGTTGAAGACTCTGTAAGCCTTGCATGTGGATGAATAACGTACAAAATACCCTGCATCCACCTAAGATCAAATTTGTGGAGTTGATCCTTTGTGTTGAGAATGAAACAAGGACACCAAAGGCTTTGAAAAATGAATTAGAGGAGCCAAATGATGTAGAACTTCATATGGAGTCTTCATCAACCTCTGATTTACGAATACTCTATTCTGCACATAGCAAGCCGTGTTGACAGCTTCAGCCCAAAAGGTCAATGGCAAAACCAGAGTCAGCGAACATAGACCTTGCAGCTTCAATGAGGGTCCTATTCTTTCTCTCCACTACTCCATTTTGTTCTGGAGTCCTTGGAATGCTAACCTGCCTCTTGATTCCCTTTGATAGATCAAAATCATCAAGTGTATGTTTTTTGAATTCAGTTCCATTATCACTTCTTATACACTTGACTAATAGGGAATACTGCTTCTCAACATACAACACAATGTTTAGAATCATCTGAGCAACCTCATCCTTTGAAGGCAAGAAGAAAGTCCATACAAATCTGGAGTACACAATTACCAGACAGTATTTCTTCTTTGCCATGCTCATCACTCTCACAGGACCAAATAGATCCATGTGCAGTAACTACAAGCAGGCAGTGGACTTAGGTTCTTCAATCGGAGGGAATGAGACTTTGTGCTGTTTTCCTTTCAAACAAGCAGTGCAGGTTTCATCACAATGGAACTCCTTTATTGGTAAATCTCTCACTAAACTATTATGGATTAGCTGATTCATGTTTTTGAGATTAACATGACCTAGCCTTCTATGCCACAGTTTAGGTTCCAGAGGAGAGGCTTTGGAGAACAGGCAAGGATGACCCTTCAAATCAATCTTCTTTGACAAATCCAAGGCATATACTCTTCCAATCCTGTTGGCCTTCAGGAGAGTATGTTCATCTAATACCTTGTCAATCAGCCTCGGAACATGGGAAGACAGAATCCTGCAGTTCTGGCTTGTGAAAAGTGCAACATGCCCTTATCACACTCAGTAGATTATACTTAAGATTCTCCACATGGTTAACATCATCAAATGTGATATCTCCATTAGACACATATCCTTTCCCAATGATGTAACCCTTAGAATCATTTCCAAATGAAACAAATCCCTTCTTTCCTTGAGAGTATCATTAAGAAGAGAACTGCTTCCAGTCATATGCATAGATCCTCCACTGTCTACATACCAGATGCTCCTTTGGCATGCTGAAGAACCCTGCATTTATCATAAAGAACTAGTTAGGTTTTGAGACCCAAACCTTTTTGGTTTTGGGTCTGTTTTCATCAACAGATTTAACCATAACATGTTTCTCATGATTAACAGCTGATGAAGGTAGAGACGGTGCTGAAATGGATTCCTTGGATTTGGGCTTGGAATGCCTTTTCAGTGGTTTGATCACAGGTGCATCTAGTTGGTTAACTCTCCCCAACAAATGCTGAACCATCATAACAAGTTGTGTCTGATTTGTAGCTAAAGTTTTCAGCTCTTGGGACATATCAGTACTTGTTATTGATGAGTTCCTGTGACCCACCATTTCCTCCTTGAAATTCACAGACTTAGTATGATGTTTGTCATGAGGAGCACTATCAGCTGTTCCATGATAAACCCTATCCTTCTTTTTGGATTTGGATGAAGGCTCGGGTTTATCACATTGGGATGACTATGGTACAAACTTGGTCTCAAACTCATTTTTCATTTCATCCATCTGGATTTTAATGAGCTTATCTCTGTTGAGTTTGGAACCCTTTCTGTACCAACATTCATCAGAAAGATGATTAAATTTACCATATTTTCATGGCTTCTCTTCATCTTGGATTGATCAACTGCTGATGTGGAACCTACTAAAGGTGTGCTCTTTAGTACTTTCCTCCTTTCAGTACTTGTGTTTAGTACTGAAGGATCTATACAACTGAAAACTTGTTCTTCAGCTGTTCTCTATCCGTCCTGAAAGACCGTATGATAGATTCATCAGCAGTTGTTAATCCTTTTATTTCAGCTGATTTGAAATGCTTTTCAGATGTTGTGACTTTCCTTTTAGTACTCGAGGTACTTTGAGGGACAACATCTGAAGTACTTAGCTTCATGTGCTTATCAGTAGTTAACCCATCAGGCAATTGACTTGCTGAGGTATTAACACTGATTTCATCTTCTGATCTTGGGAGATCACTTGAGGATGATACACATGATGATGTGGTTTGGAAATTACTTTCACCTTCAGGTTTTACTATTGATTTTGGAGTAAAATCTGTAGGGTGCAATGTGATTGTAACCTATTCCAAACTTCACATTCGAAGCAGATTGCTTGCTGAGCAGCATTTCAAATCCCTTGTAGGATGATACCCAGTGGTCACACTCAACTTGGGTAGCTGCAAGTTTTTCTTTGAGTTCTCTGTGTTCTCAAGACCTCTAGCTTAGCCTTTTCATCATTTAATTAGCATTTAAGCTTATAAATCTCATCACCTTTATCTTTAAGGAAAGACTCATACTCAGCTTTTCTTTTGGAAAGGGTTTGCTCAAGCTCAAGATTTTGATTTATTAAAGCTACATTTGCCTCTCTAATAGAGATAATGCAGCTATGCAAGATTCAGAACATAGCTTGGCCTTAGCCTCAGAGGATACCTGAGTTACGTGTGATGAAGATGCATTGGAGCATGAACTCTCAGTAGACTCCAGGGCCATGAGAGCAAGATTGCCAAAAGGATTTTCACCACCATATTGACCATCACTAGCAAATAATGCTCATTACCAGGAGATCATCTGGTAACTGCTCCAGTCAATAACACTAGGGGTGAAGAAGCTGTGATGAGGTTGTGATTGAGATGATTGAGATGGTAGAGGCTCAGGTAAGGCTTGAGGTTGTTGTGCAATAGGAACTTGAACTGGATTTGGCTGTGGCATGTAATAGCAGGGATATGGATATGACATTGGACTCTGAGGGACAAAATATGCAGGAGATATAGGTTATGCATGATGACCAGAACTAGCAGGATGTTGCCCTCTGTTTTGTGGACTATTGCTTGGAAAAGTCACAAAGGGTGGAGAGGAGTTAGATCCAGTTGATCTACACTCTCTTGCAAAGTGTCCAAGCCTGTGGCATTTGTGACACCTCAACTTACTCTTGTCAAAACCAACTTTGGTTTTGCTAGAGAGTCCTGGAAATTTCCTACCAGTTCTCTTGTAGAACTTTTGAGATCTGATATTAATCAAGGCCATTTGGCTTAGAATATCCATCTCTTCTAAGTCATGATCAGCAATACCTTTCAAATCATCCATAATGAAGCACAGATTGTCACTATTCCAGCCTGACTGACTATCAACACTAACAAATGCATGATCAGAACTGTTTGAAGAGAAATCTATATGCTCATCATAATTGCTTTTTGATGCAGCATATTCTGACTCATGACCAGCCAAGGCCGTGTTCCCTGGTACAAAGTCATCAGTGAGCTTTCCTGATGATGCCAGTTTCCTTTTTTGCTCTATCTCTCTTTCAAATGTAGGCAGTTTCCCATGGAGTTGGATGAGAGATAGGCTATCCAGATTTGCACTAGAGCGTATATATGTATCCCATCTCTCAGGCAGTGATCTGAGGAATCTGTTGTTCATCTGGCTATTAGTGTATTCATGTTTGACCATTTTCAGCTCAGAGATGAAACATGAAAAACACTCAAACTGTTGAGTCAGTGACTCACCCTTCCTATGAGAGAATGTTTCATATTGTTGGGCAAGGATTTCTCTGTTGTTTGCTAAGACCTCATCTATTCCACCAAATGTCCTTCAATGCATTCCAGAGGTCATGAGCAGTTTCATGATGCATAAGCCCAGAAGAGATTTCATTAGGCAGAGCCATGGCCAGAATACCATGCGCTTTAGCATCAATCTCAAACAGTTTTTCGATCCTCATCTGAGTATTGTTCCTTCTTCTTCGGAACCATTTGGTTGGTTTTGGATTGTTCACCATAGGCTTGTGAGGACCATGTACCACAGATGTCCAACAACCTAAACTGTTAACAGACAGGTGATGAAGCATTCTTCGTTGCCATATGTTATACTCAGTCCTAACCAGCATCGGAGGCTTGGTTGAGGAACCAGTATTGTGAGGGTCATTAGAAGGAGTAGTCATTCTCAGATTCAACCAAATTCAATTAAGTTTTGACTGATTTATTACAAAACACAACAATCTCAATATGAACCATGAGAAAACTCAAAGCAAATAACCAAAGCAGCTGAAATTTAATGATCTATAACCAATTCTTGCAAATATGCTAATTCAATCGAACTTAGATATCGAAATAGCAGTTTCAATGATGTATTGTTAGATCGACCAATGATTAACCTGCTCTGATACCATTTGTTAGGATCAGAGATCTAAGTTTGATTAATTAGAGTAGATCGCAGCAAAATTTGAACAATGAATTAGACAATTCGCAAGAACACAATTGATATTCAATGAAAAGTAAATGGTTATACAGAGAGAATTCTGCAAAGGAATATTTCATTCATATGCTTTCGTGGTGGCTGAATGTCACACGTTACAACTAGGTCAACATCCCTTATATAGGAGATGAGACGTCTGCTGATGTCACTTGATAGTGACATCTAACAGAATTATTCAAACTACTGAAACTATGCAAACTACTGAGAATGTTCTCAACTACTGATTACATCTTAGAGAATGCTAAGTACAAAAACATAAAATTACTGAACTACAACTACTAAAACTATAACCACTCAAAAGTAAATTAAAAGTACTGAAAAGAAACCATCACAACTACTGAAGTTGATAACTTCAGCTGTTGTGACAACTACTGAAGTTGATAACTTCAGCTGTTGTGATAACTACCGATCACTTGGTCTTCAGTCTTTGTCTTCAGTCTTTGTTCTTCAGATTTTACTTTCAGACTTTATCTTCAGTACTTTACTTTCAGACTTTGTCTTCAGTACTTTGCTTTCAGACTTTGTCTTCAGTAGAAGTCTTCAGATCTTGTCTTCAAACTTTGTCTTCAGACCTTGTAATCAGCTGATATCTTCAGCTGTTGTGATCTTCTTCAGCAGTTGCAATGTTTGTGTGACTTAGAGGTTTTTCTTATCAGGCTCATTGGTTCTTTTGGTCCAACAGTTGAGGTTTAATGGTCAAAGGTAAGGGTGAATGTTCAGGTTGTGGTTGGGTGGTAGCAGTGAAGGTCATCCCTTTTACCCTTCTATACATCTCTTTCCTTTTCCCCATCCGAATGTCAACCTTAATTTTCCTGACAATCAGTTGGGTGTCCTTTTAGACATGGGACCACATGCCTTCCAGAGAAGCCATGAGCCCAAAGATAGTCCTTCATCCAGGCCTTCTCAGTGAGCTTCTTGGAGGCAGTTACCCTAGCTTCTTCTTCCTTCTTCTTCTTCTCTCTTGCATTTTCTTGTAGCCTTCTTCCTTTCTTTCTCTATTTGATCCTACTCTTTGTTGTAGAGCCAGAGGATCGTATCATCATTATGTGGAGAAAGTTCTTGAAGATCAAAGCCTCTGGGGAGTAGGAAGTTCACCCTGTCTCTCCTTAGATGCAATTCAGCTTCCTTCTGTTTCTCTTCCTCTATCTCCAAGGCCAACCTGGCTTCTGCTTCAAGTTTCAGCCAGGTTGCCTTCTCTAGATCACCAACTCCTCTATTGGTAGCAGGAGTGTTTCTTTATTGGCAGCTCCCAACTCAATGAGCTGATCAATGATATCCTCTCTTCTTTTATTAATGACAGCCTCCTGATTGGATGCAGCTGCTTTTGTACTGGCGGCTAGCAACTTCTCAGTTTGAAGTCTTCCTTTCTTCTTGAGTTTCTCAATATTCTCCTCTTCTTGAAGCTCTTCCGTAGTCATCTTCCATTTTCCTTTGTCTTTTGAAGATCCTGACTATGGTGGTTCTTGGAGAGAGGTTTCTGATTGTGAGAGAGGCAGAGATGGTTTCTGGGATGGACGTGGAATCAGAAAATCCTCACTGTTCACCTCAGATGCCATTCCAAGGGTTGCATCTGTGATGATTAGTTCCTCGGACATTTTAAACAGTCCTTCCACAGCTTCCATTTTAGCTTTGGAAGATTCAGCTTGTTCTTCTGAGGCTTTAACTTAGCTTTGGATGTTTGAGAAGATGCAGATTCTATCCCAACTGTTTCAGTTGCTAGGCCGTTACTCCCCATTTCCCCTTCGAATTGAATCTTAGGTTCCATATGGACCTTAAGTTGACCAACTTCTTCCACAGTGGTTGAAGGTCCAGTTAGCCTCTCAAGCTCTTCAGCTCCAAAGTAGATCATTGCAGCATCATGGCTTGGCTGCTCAAAGGAGGACCTCAACAGAAACTTGGTGAAGAGTCTGTAGAGATAACTGAGCATCCTTGGGTGAATCTGAAGAATGACTTGAGGTGGCTCAGTCACTATGATGATGGTAAAAGAAGAGTTTGAAGTTGAAGGTCGGCTCTATGGTTCCTCACGTGTTTGTCTTTGAACATTCTCCCCCTTTTTGGTAGCATCATCTTGAGAGCTAGATGAGCTAGAGGAAGAAGTCAATGAGACCTAAGTGGTACATGCCTAATAGACCTCTCTGTTTGTTTCTCAGCCAGTTGAGCGTTGAGATTGTCAATCTCAAGTTGCTGAGGCAGACCCTACTTCTAAAGTTCTAACCAAAGACTCAAGGTTTAAGACTTTAGATAGAAGGTCTTTACAAGGAGTTCCTTGCTTCCCTCATCTTCTTTTGAAGAATCATGGGGAGGTGAGGTAAAATTCCTAGTATGTTCAGCCTCACCACCAGATGTGGTTTCTTGGCACCCTAGTATCCCATGATTAGTGATGTCTCTTTCAGAGTCATCAAAGGGCTCGGTTGTCGTAGATTCAGTCTGAGAAATGTTACCACTGTCCACAAGGTCCATTGAGGCACTTCTGTAGTGGCAGCTGAATCTACATGAGTCCCCTCCATATCAATAGGACTCACCTCACTTATGGGTTGCTGATGGGGGCTAGAGGTAAGGGATTTATCCGGGCTCTATTGATCTTGAAGAGGGTATTGTAGATCAACTTCATTGCCATGGAGAGATGTTATCTTTATTAGTTTTCAATAGAAGGTCAATGAAAGATAGGGAGGTTAAGTCTACAGACCCGGAACTTTGTTCAATGTCTACAGGCATTGAGCCTTTGGTGGGGCTGTCCCTTGTTGGCTGCTCAGAAGAGTGTAGATACTCATTCTGAGGGCTGTTGGTTTGGGTATTGGGCTCCTGGGTTTGAGACTGAGGAGACTCAAAACCCAAATTGAGCTCCAAGATATGGATTGAGAGACCTCTGACTGAGTGGGAGCCCATGTTTCCACTCTAGTGTTTTTGGATTGAACAGGTGGGGCTTGTTCAATCAGAGTAGATTGAACAAGGGTTCGTTTGGGGCGTCTTTGATAAGTGATGGTGATGGTGGAAAAGGTAGTGTTGGCATTGTGGTGGTGGTTGCTGGTGTGGGTTCATCACCTGTGGGGTGAACAGGGATGTCACCAGGAGATATGTGCTCAATCATACCTCCAACCAAAGCAGTGTGACTCCCAGTGAAGTTGGTGGACATCTTCTTCAAGGTCTTGAAGATGATAGGCCGTATGTGAGGGACAGTCAGAGCAACTGCACAGACAAGTATGCTCTAGTCCAACTCACAGTTGATTATGTGTTGAAGGAATCTAGGATACATGAAGAATGTCTCCCTTTGAAGATTCCCTATCAGATTTGAAACCACAATTTGTGAGTAATTGAAGCGCAGGCCTCTCACCAATCCATAATGCATCCTAGTTGATAAGGGATTTGATCCCATCCTCCGGATTTGTTGGACAAGCAATGAAGAACAACATGCAGGAGGAACATCCCATTGTAGGAGAAGTTGAACTTGTAAACTGTCAACCTGCTGATGTCTCCACCATATCCCATTACGATATAAGTGCTATCCAAATCTTTGTTAGGGAATTCAGTAGGAGCTCCTTCATCATGAAGCTCAAGGTGCTCCCTGATGACTTGTGCAGTGATGATCAACTCCCGTCCACAGATGCTGGACCGTAGTACACGAATCCTATTTAGGGTTTTGACTTGACCATTTCCTCAAAATTCAGCCATTTGGTGGAGTAAACAGTGGGGTTAACAGTAAGTGCAATGTAGTTGGTTGATTGGGTGAGAAAGGAGATGATTTCAGAGAAGTCGGCATCTCTTGAATAATCAAGAAGTGCGACTTGGTTGTGCTGGGTTAAGTGCCATTTGGGAAAGGTGAATGTATATGATTTTGAGCTTGGGTAAAGTTGAGAGAGAGAAATGTCTAGGGCAGTAAAATTGCAAGTAAGAAGATGAAATTGAACAGTCGAGATTATTTAAAAGAGGGTGGGAAGGCGGTAATGAAGGTTAGGGTAAGGTGATGTGATGGTTTAGTGGGTGAAATGACAGTGGCGGTAAGGTTAAAATCAGTTAAATAATCCGACATCATTAACAAAATCTTTGCTTTTTACAGTGTGGGGCCTAAGATATTTACGTTACACAGTAGAATCTCTCTTCCAAGTGGAAAACATTTCCGAAGGTAACTTGTCTTCCGTAGGCAATTCCTACTTCCGAACCCAAAACTTTGCTTCTGAAGGTTAGGGTTGCTTCCGAATGGAGAATCTGTAAGTCTCGGAAGTAGATCTGATATGCAATCAATCATTCTTCTGAGGCCATAAATTCTTCCGAGAAAAAGTTATCCTTTGAGAAATCTTGCTTCGGGAAGATATGAGAATGTCTTCCAAGGGTTAATTTATCTTCGGAAGGAATTTACACTTAGAAAATTTTAGAGAGAACTTCTTGTAAAAGGGCTTAAATTGTATTGACACAAGACTTACACATTAAAAAGGTTTTCAAAAAAGATTAAATTAATCAATGTTTATCATCCCAATAGCTGTTATGAGATACTTAAATCTTTGTTCCTCAAACGCTTTGATGAACAGATGAGCATGTTGTTCATTTGAATCAACTTTGATTAACTTAATTAGTTTTTCTCATGAATATCTCTAATGAAATGATACCTGAACTCGATATGCTTTGTCTTGGAGTGCTTCACGGATTTTCAGTAATTGAGATAGCACTGTTGTTGTCAATATGGATAGGAGTACTCATTAAGTTGAATCCATAATCTAACATCTGATTTTGAATCCATAGTAGTTGAGCACAGAAACTAGCACCATCAATGTATTCAGCTTTAGTAGTTGATGTAGCGACTCGGGATTGTTTCTTGCATTGCCATGAGATGATCCTTCCACCAAGAAATTGACATCCTCCTGATTTGATTTCTTGTCAACATTGCAGCCTCCATAGTCACTCTTAGAGTATCCATAGAGATTGAAATCCTTGTTTCTGGGATACCAGAGACCTAGTTTAGGTGCTCCTTTGAGGTATCTAGGATTCTCTTAACAACAGCTAGGTGAGACACCTTTGGAGCAGCCTGATATCTTGCACACATGCAAGTAGCAAACATGATATCAGGTCTACTAGCTGTTAGATACATCAAAGAACCAATAATTGCCTATACTGATGTTGATCAGTATCCTCCCCCTCAAGGTCAGGACAAAGATTATGGTTTCTGGGTATGGTGTCTTGGCAAGCTTGCAATCTTTCATTTCAAATCTTTCTAAGATGTTAGATACATACCTAGATTGATTAATGAAAAACCCTTCCTTCATTTGCTTTACCTAAATTTCAAGGAAAAAGTCATTTTTTCCCATGGAACTCATCTCAAACTTCTTCTTCATAATGCTCTCAAAGTCCTTACATATCTGGTCATTTGATTAACCAAATATGATGTCATCAACATAGACTTGAACAAACAAAATGTCCTTTCCAGACTTTCTGATGAAGAGAGTCTTGTCAATGATACCTCTAGTGTAGCCATTCTTCAGAAGAAACTAAGACAAAGTTTCATACCATAGCCTAGGTGCTTGGTGCAATGCATATAGAGCTTTATCCAACTTGCACACATAGTTGGGGTGTTGTGGGTCTTCAAGTCCTGGAGGTTGGCATACATAGACTTCCCTATCTATATCCCCATATAGAAATAGACACTTGACATCAAGTTGATAGACAATGAAGTCCTTGGATGCAGCATAAGCAAGGAAGATCCTAACTGCCTCAAGTCTTGCAACTGGTGCAAAGACATCAGTATAATCGATTCCTTCCTCTTGGGTGTATCCTTCAAACTACAAGTCTTGCTTTATTCTTGATGATCAAGCCTCTATCATATCTCTTGTTTCTGAAAACCCATTTGGTGCCTATAGGTACTTGACCAGATGGTTGCGGGCATAGGTTCCATACCTTCTGTCTCTTGAATTGAAGCAGCTCTTCTTGCATCGATTCAAGCCAGCTACTATCTTTCAAGGCATCTTCTACCTTCTTAGGTTCCATCTGAGATAGAAAGCATGTGTACAAGCAGACATTCCCTTGATGAGTCTGTCCTCTTGTTCTCACACCCTCAGTGACATCCCCTATGATGTTCTCAGTTGGATGAGTGTTGTGAATCCTCAGATGAGGAATCACTTCTAGTTGCAGAGATAAATCTAGGTTGGACATATTCTGCACAGGAACTGGAACACTCTGTCCAGCTGTTGTTTCAAAATCATTCAATGAGGACCGATTGAATGAGTGAGAAACATCATCAATAGTTGGCTGTGAAGTAGTATTAACAGTTGCCTGTTCTTTCAAAATATTACTTCCTTCTGCCTGGTGTTGTGGTGGATCACTAGATGAGTTTTGAGGCTCAGTAAGTGATTCACTTGTTGAAGCTTCACTATTCCTTGATATGGTTAAACTATCAGATCTATGAATAGTGGAAGCTTGGTGTATTGCAGCACTTGGAGAACTTGGACTAGGCCTAGGAAGCTCAAACAGTTGATCATTAGCAGTAGTATCAGCATCATTTTGAGCACCTGTTCCAACTGAAACATTCTCACAAGATGGTTTAGAATAGTTTGGAAACAATTCTAAATCAAAAATATGATCACGGCCATTCTCCCTAACACAAGGAGTGTGTTCATTAACAACTATATTGGATGACTCCTCAAATTGTTGATTCTTAATGTTGTATACTCTGTAAGCTTTGGAGCTAGAAGAGTATCCAACAAAGATAGCATCATTTGACTTTTTAGTAAATTTTTCTAAATTGTCCTTTCTGTAAGTATGGTACACCTGCTGCCAAAGGACCTTAGAAAGCCAATGAATGGTGGCCTCTTGTTCCATAGCTCATAAGGGGTTTTTCCATGTGGCTTAACTACAAGAACTATGTTCTGCACATAGCATGCAGTGCTGACTTCCTCTACCCAGAATGTTAGACGTAGCTTTGAATTAGCTAACATAGTTGAGCAGCCTCAATAAGTGTCCTATTCCTCCACTCAGCAACACTGTTTTGTTGAGGAGTTCGGGGAGTACTGTATTGTCTGGCAATCCCTTTAGAGTTACAGAATGATTCAAGAATGAAGTTCTTAAATTCAGTCCCTTGATCACTTCTAGTTATTTTAACCTTGTGATCAATTTGATTTTCTATTTTAAGAATTAAAGATTTTAATGTTTCAGTAGTTTCATCTTTAGTTCTTAAAAAGAGTACCCATGTGAATCTTGTAAAATCATCAACTATCACAAGGCCGTATCATTTCCTTCTAGTGCTCATTATACTTGTGGGACCCAAAAGATCCATGTGCAATAAGTTTAATGGAGTAGTGATAGAGTTAACATATTTGGATTTATGAGATGTCCTGTGTTATTTACCTTTCAGGCATGCATCACAGTTATCTTTGCAGAAAAACTCCTTTTTAGGCAAACCATGTACCAAGTTACTTTTAGCCAATTTATTCATTGTATTAAAATTTACATGACACATACGTTTATGCCACAATGTTGACTCATCACTATTAGCTTTGAAAAGAAAGCATGATACTTCACCCATTGGGGAAGCATTGTTCATATCTAGCTTGTACATATCCCTTTTCCTGGGAGATCTAAGAAGCACCAATTATGGAGGAATTGTCATCCCTGGTTTGAGGATAATGCACTCGTGTTCTTTGAATACCATTTGGTGCTTTTGATCATAGAATTGAGAAACACTTCACAGATTGTGTTAAAGCTATTTGAAAAAGTGAACTTTGTCAACTTTTAATTTACCATTAGATATACTCCCTCTGCTAGAAATATATCCTATCATGTGCCTGGAGCATCCACTGTCATGTGCCTGGAGCATCCACTATCTACAATCCAGACATTGTTGTTCTTGTCAAATGGATGTCCCTGCACATAAGATAAGCTTGTTAGTTTTGTTTGGAAGCCCAACCCTTGCTAGTCTTGGGTTCTTCCAAAGATAATGACATGATTGAACCAAATGATATGTACGGGGGTTCAATAGAGGTCTTTGAAGATGAGGTTTGGGCTGCAGCATCTTCCTTGATCTTCCAGTCCATCCTTTGGCTGACCTTGGAGAATGAGCTTGTTGAAGCTTTTGCAGCATGGCCTTCTTCCGAAGCTTCTTTCTTTTCGGAAGAAGCCTTCACCACCTTTTCTCCCGAAGCAGTCTTCTTCTGGGATGGTTTCAAGGGAGCTTTCTTGTTCTTCCGAACCTTAATAGCGTTTGCTTCCGAAGCCATTTTCCCTTTGGAAGAAGGAGCTTCTTCCGAAAGCAACATGGCTTCGGAAACTAGCTTTCCCTTCTTCAACACTTGAACCGTATGAAAAGTTCCAAATGTGAAACCTTCCTTGACTCCTTCTTTTCTAACATTATTTGCATAATGTGTGCTTGCAGGATTGTAGTAACAATCTTTTGCCATGTGATTTCGTAGGCCACACATGATGCATGCAATGTTAGTCTTTTGGGAAAGTGAGGGTTGCTGTTTCTTGGGCTTCTTTTCTTCATCAGCAACTTTTCCCTTCAACTTCCGATCCTTTGGTAGGACAGGAATGTTGGTATTACACTCCTTTCCTGAATCAGATGCACCTAACACTTGGAATCCAGCTGAGATAAAGACACCCTTCTGCTTGGGGTCAATTTTTAGTTTGGACTCAGCCACCTTCTTAGCAGTTCTTCTAGCAGCTTTAGCTCTGCTTCTTCTGGCTTTAGTGGTTAGGATTTGGTCTTCACAGGAGGAGATGGGTACATCTACCTGTTCCTTCCCTGTGGTGGCCTCTGTTGATGCCTCATCCTTCAACTCTAGAAAGGAAGGGTCAGTAGTTGGAACCTCTTGCTCCTCAGTACCACATCTAGGCTATCTAATAGACTCATAGGAATGTGGTGGAGCAATTTCATTGGTTCCCAACCCTCCTTTGTTCTGATAACAGAGTTTGGAATGGGAGGATGATGCAAGAATAGCTTGGAAGTTCTGCTGAGAAATAGCATGCTTCCTGGCCTGAGCCTCAGCAGTGACAAGCTGGGTTTGAGCCTCAGACAATTTGGATATCAGATCCTTGATTTGAGTCTTGTAGTTGGTGTGTTCATGTTTTATAAGAGATACAGTTTTCTCCAACTCATCAATTTTGTTTTGATAGTCAGATTCAACTATTTTAAAATCAGATTTTAGAATATTTAAAGACTCAATATCAGATCTGATTTCCATATTGTAATCCTGATAAAGTTTAACTTTAGCTATATAGGCTGGAGTGTAGAGATGTTCATATTCCTGGGCATCATCTGTTCCAGCCATAGAGCTTGAGCAGGAGTCATATACTGTTCCATGAAGCTCCAGTCAACTTCTTGAGCCATTGCAGCTATTTTAGTTGACCTCTCAGTGGGCTTTGAGGTTGAGGGATGTGTGGAGGCCTGTGGGGTTCCCGATTTTGGTCTTGGGAGCCTTGCATTCCCTTGCAAAATGACCTAGTTGGTTACAGTTGTAACACTTTGCCTTGGTCTTATCAAACCCGAACTGCTGGTAGTTGGGTTTTGAGGGAAATGCCTTCCAGTTCTCTTAAAGAACTTTTTCGCTCTGTAAGTTAAAAGAGCCATCTGCTGGACAATGTCCACATACTCTACATCATCTGGATTAAAACACTAAATATCATCAAAATAGTATTGAAAATCTCCGGAGTGTCCACTTCCTGAAACAAAGGCAAAACATCCTCGAAGGAGTTGTGTTGAGCCTGTTGAGACCTTGGAGTCTCAGGAAAAGTGATGTAAGGTCCAAAAGAGCAGGATGGCTACTGATAAGTTAGGAAATGCTGAGGTTGAGGGGTAATGAGTCTTCAGCAACCATTAAAGCATTGCTAGCGGGAAGACTCATGGGTATGCTTGTTTGGTGGCCCTTCTTACTCTCCATCTCTAGGCAATATCCATCAACGATGCCGTAGAGTTCAATCATGGAAAGAGTGTTCAAGTTTTTTGTTCTCTTGATAGAGACATAGTAGAATGTCCACTCGTTGGGAAGAGCACTCAGGAACTTTCTGGTGAGATCTGTGAGTTCAGGAGTGATCTTCACAGACTGAAGGGAAGAGATATGATCCATGTACCTGAAGTACTGCTGGCTGAGGGTCTCTCCAATAATATGAGTAAAGTTCTCAAACTGCTGCTTAAGTGAGTCCTTCTTTGAGTCGTTGGAGCTTGAGTACATCTGAGCAAGTCCATCAAACAATTCTTTGGCAGTCTTGCAATGCTCGAACCCCACCATAATAGACTTCAATATTGCAGTCATGAGAATAGTCATAGCATTGCTATCGATGTCCATCTTCTTTCTGTCTTTATCAGAATAGTCCTCAACAGCCTTCTCTATCAGGGCATCGTTTCCACCAGGTGATGCACCTTTGGCTTGTATGGTCCATTGGCAATGGAGTTCCATAATTTGCTGTTAATGAAGCCTTCTATTCTTCTACTCCAAGATCTGAAGTTTTCAGGGGTAATGATGGGAGCTTTTGTCATTTTTCCCATCTCTACCTCACAATTGTTAAGGGCCATTGAGTGAGTGAGTGGTAGGGAGGAGTAAAAAGAGGTTGATTTGGATGGTTAGATCACGCAATCAAGAGCCTAAGGAGCTCTGATACGAATTGCAGGATTGGTGTTTGTCACTTAAACCTAATGTTTTCTCTCAAACTCACCTAGAACAACACTCGGGTATAAGAAGAATCAATAAGCGTTGATCACAATATAGAAAGTAATAAAGAACATAGAAAGATAATTTTCAAGATACTTTTATATATTGATTTGCAACTCAAAATACAAGACTCTTACAAGCAGATATGATGTTCAATGAGTTACAAGGAGAACCTATATATAATACTATCTACAGCCAGATATACTTTGATACCAGCTGGGATCCTTTTGCTAAAGCCTATACTACAAGACTATAGCTTAAGGTATCTCGGATAAAGTCTTATCTGAGATATGGTAGTTAGGACATGTCCCTAATTTACCTTTTGTCACCAACTAAAGTTGGTAACATGTACTATCATAAAAAGGTAAATAGTGGAATAAGGTATGGTCAACAACATGGCTCTTTAGGTAGAAGCCATGTTGTATCAGAAGTCTGCAGCAGAGTTTCAGAGACCATACTTGTGTCCACTGGTTCAGTGTCTTCCGAAGGTTAAATGGCTTCGGAAGAGTAAATACTTTTGAAGCCACTTATACTTCGGAAGAGGCTGCTTCTTCCAAGGCTTGGAAACTTCTTCTTTTCATCATACTTCGGAAGTGATCTTTACTTTATTCTTCTAAGACTTGAACTTCATAAGTATGCACTTGTCTTCGGAAGTAGACTTCCGTCTTCAAAAGTTGATCTTTTTCTTTGTCTTCGGAAGAGTTCTACAACCTTCGGAAGTTCCATGTTAAGCTTCGAAAGCCTTTGCATGCAGCACCAAAATAACTTAAGTGACATAGTTTTGGTTCCAATAGCCTTCTTCTTGATCTAACAGCATTGAACCTTGTGATCTGTTTTGGAGGCTTTTGATAGATCGAAGACATACAAGTCGTTATATTGTTAAAATCTCAGCACCTAGTTTGATCAATTAGATTGGATTTGCAGCGGAATGAGCCCACGAATTAACAAATTTAAACAAGAACACACGAAATTTATCAATGAAACAGTGTTTGTTATAGAGAGAGAATTTCTGCCAAAAGGAATATATTCATTCAATACACGTTTCGGCTGGCTTCCGCTACGTTACAATTAGGTCATCTTTCCTTTTATAAGGGAAGTTGATGTCAGCTGATGTCACTTGACAGTAACATCTAACTGTTATTTAACTACTGAAAGTTAACACAACTACTGAAGATGTCAAACAGCTGACATCTTCTTACAAAAATACCAAGAGTAACTATCACTACAACTACTAAAAAGAAACTACTGAAACAACAACGACTGAAGAACATGCTCTTCAGTAGTTTTACAAGTACTGAAATAGAAAAGAAAACTACTGAAAGGAAACCATCACAACAACTGAAGAATGCTTTTTCAGCTATTGTGACAAACTTTGAAGGCTTCAGTACTTGGACTTCTTGAACTTCAGTTGTTGTCATCAGCTGATGTCTTCAGATGTTGTCTTCAGTCTTTGTACTTCAGCTGTTGATCTTCAGTACTTTAGTCTTCTGCTGTTGATCTTCAGACTTTGGTCTTCGGCTGTTGAAGTCTTCAGTACTTTAGTCTTCAACTGTTGATCTTCAGACTTTGGTCTTCAGCTGTTGAAGTCTTCAATACTTTAGTCTTCAGCTATTGATCTTCAGACTTTGTCAAATAGCTGATCAAGTCTTCAGCAGTTGTTGTGATGTCTTGTGGGACTTAAAGGTTTTTCTGATCTGGCTCATTGGTTCTTTTGGTCCAACAAACTCTCCCTGAACCAATGCAGCCAAAACCTTTAAGCTTATTGAAGATGTCCCACTTATTATGGCAAAAAGATTGGCCTTTTTGTCTTCTAGATCAGCTCAAAAGTGACCCTTGTAAGCACAGGCCTGGGAAGAAGTCTCAATGATCTGTTTGACAAAGGATGGATAGGAACTCTGTCTTGGGGACCTGGACACAGAGCTGTTACCCCATCCATGAGATCTACTTCCTAACTATGAGTCTGTAAGACTCCCTTGTATAGGCCTCAAGGAAGATTACTTGTTCCTCCATGGTAAGTTCTTCTGCTTCTCCTTCAAAGAGAGACTCTGGCCCATAATACTAAGGGAGGTATTTGACCTGCTTCCCATTTTTTAGTTCCACAGTTGTTATGACTCTATATGTGATTCATCTAGGTGAATACCCTCTAAGAACAACTGGAGCTCATTCTTTCTAACTTCCTTAAGCCTCCTATACACTAACCCATTTTTCACCACTTTATTCTCGAGCATCTTTTGTGGGGTCAGTTTAGCATTTTGGATGTAAGTGAGGCTTTAGATTGTTTGACTAGTTCAGTCCTGCTCCCAGCACCAGCTTCATTCAAGGCTTCAATGACCAGCCCTTTGGTATATACTTCAGACGAACAGATCTTGGTGGTTATTGCCAAGATGCTGTCCCTGGACCATGACTTGATTTCAATCAATGATCTTCCAAGATGCTTAGCTATGAACCTGATCATGATTTCCAGCCTTTCCCATTCCAACACACTGTAACTTGCCCATCTTGCTTGGATTTCTTCAATCTCCAATCTTCTAATTTCTGAGTCAAGTTTTTCAGTGTCATGACCTTGCCTAAACAGCTGATCAATGATGTTATCCATTGATCGGCTGTGTTAGGCATCATCCTCCTTCACCATTTTCTCTAACTCCTTCTCCTTCTTTCCACTCTTCCTTTTCTTGTATTTGACATGAAAGTATTTAGTACTTTCAGTCACTTTCTCCATTTTAGCTTCCTTCTCCTTCTCAGTCTTTACACCTAACTCCTTCTCATTTTCCACCTCTATCTCTTTTTCTTTCTGTTTCCCATCTTCAATCCTCTTTCGTTTTGCTTTCACTGACTGAATCTCCCCCTTTTTGGTTGCATTGGTTGCAAGGGTTTGATTGTCAGAAAGCCTTTTGTTCACAACTTCCTCTATCAAGGGTTGGATAACCGAGGGAAGCCTCTCATCAAGGGTTTTAATAACTATATGAGTGATAATTGGTGCGATGAGAGGTAAGGAATTTTCAAAGATAGCAACTATTTGCTCAGGGGGTTCTGTCCCTGAGAGATAGTGCCAGAAGTAGAGGCAGGTGGCTGAGTGTTTTGGAGTGGCTCTGTGTATAAGAGACCTTGAGAGGAAGGTGCCATCTATTGGTGTATTAGGGCAGATGGACTTAGATCCTGAGACGTTTTGGCTAGCAGCTCTTTGAGTCTGCTCACCTCAGCCTCTAGGATTTTGTTGTGGGATAAGACATCATAGAAGAATCCCAGGTCATCATCAGTTTGTGCTGAATCATCTGACCTCCTGATAGAATCAGGATGTACATGCACTGTGTGTAGATCAGTATAAGCATGTGCCCTTCTGTCTTGGTTCCGGGGACTTCCAGCCTTAGGATTTTGTCCTTCATTAGCTGTTGCCTCTGGTCAGGTCTTATAGATGTTACCCTCTTCATCGTAGTCATTTGCTGAAACTGGGGAAGTGGTAGCCTCACCAGATGTTCTAACCTCCTTTGCTACATTAAGAGATTGAACAGTATAACCCCTATGTTGTGGGTTAGCAGCAGCATTTGGATCCTCCCCTTCTATTGTTAGGGCTATCCCAGTTTTGATTGGTATCCGGAGAGGGGGTGAGGAATGCAACTGACTCAGCACTTTTGCAACTATTATGGTAGGACTTTGGGGGGCGGTTGCAGTGGGAGATGGTGTAGAAGTAGTATGCACCCGGGGAGAGTGGTGCGTTTCAATGGCAATCTCCTTAAATGAGGAAGGTTCCAGATGTATAAGTGCCCCGAATGTGGTTGTTACAGGCTCCTGTTGAGAGGAAGCCTGAGCGGTTGAAGTTGGGTTAGTACTTGTAGCTACTGGGGGATTATGGCCAGTAGATATATCCTGTGTTTGTGTTGCAGGGACATCCTCAGGGGACTCATTTCCCTGAGTAGCCGTTTTGGGATTCTTGCGTTTGGGTTTGGTGGGGACTTTGGATTTGGAGGTGGTGGCTGTGGGTTCCGGCTACGTGGGTTTTCGTAGCTTGGCAACCTGTTTGAGTGACTGGTCTGAGTTGTGCCTGGAGTATACCTCAGGCAATACAGCCATGGCAGGGACTCCAAGGCCAACAAGTCCCTCAGCCTTAAGCTGGTTCTCTTTAATGGCCATTATGAACCATGGATATAATATCCATCGGTTAGCAACATGTTTTGAGACCATATCCTTAAGTTCAAGAAATATTATTGCAGAAAAATTTAAGTTTTGTTGCTCAAGGATAGAGAAGAATACCTGCTGCCACCTGGTTGACATTTTATCCCAAGAAGAAGTCTTAGGGGCTAGGCAGACATTCACCATATGAAAAATAAGGCGTTCCCCGTCATGGAAATGCTTCTTTAGGATGGTAGAAGCGCTGAGGTTACCCTGGTATCCATGGTGGGCAAAGGATAGATCAGTGGTGCCCTTTGAATATCCAGCGGGGAAGGTGGCATCATCCAGTTGTAGGGTTTGGCGAAGGATTGCCGGAGTGATAACCACTTACGGTAGTTGACGAACGACTGGAGAGACTCGGTGTCATTCTCCCCAGTGGTAAGGGTGACGTTCGTCCAGAACTGATTTAGGGATTCGGCATAAATGGTAGGATTGATAAGGAAGGCCGTTTTGTATGGAGAATGGACCATTAGATCAATGGCAGTATCAAACTTCGTCCAGAAGGGTGATTTGGTACGGTAGGTAACACGGTTGTGTCTTGGTTTAAGCTGCATGGTCGCCATTAATGTGAGAGAAGGTTCGGAGTTTTTGAACGTTAGTTTGAGATATTGAAGCTCTGTAGGATTAGGTATTTATAGGGTATGGGTTATAAAAAACTGAAGGGTTTGGTGTTATCATCAGTAGTTTTAAGCGACTGATGACATGGTATAACCTTCAGAGGTTGAAACAACTGAAGTCTTGGTTTTAGGCATCAGCAGTTATAAAACTACTAAAAACCATGGTTTTGACTTCAGATGTTGGAAACAACTGAGGACTTGGTGTTAGTCATCAGTAGTTGTGAAACTACTCAAGACATGGTTTTGTCATCAGTTGTTGTAAACGACTGAAGACTTTGTGTTAGTCATCAGTAGTTTCACAACTACTGAAGACATAGTTTGCTTCAGTTGTTTATGATGAAACAACAGTTGTAAAACGAATGAAGAGAAAATTCCCATCAGTAGTTTTCGTCAATTCTTAGCTTTTCAGCTGTTTCATACTGTCCTCAACACTTACTCATCAGACCTTTTAGTTGTTTTCAGTATTTAATAGGACATCAGTACTTATCTGTTTTTACTGACATGAGTAGTTATAACTGCATCAGTTTCTTTTAACAAAATCAGTACATATTTGTGAGATGTTTACTAATGATCATCAGTTCTTGTTTACTGAGATAATCTGTAGTTGTCACTTATTCTAGCTGCAGCATACCAAGCCTTAACACTAGGTTTTGGAAATTTGAACTATCCAAAGGCTTAGTAAAAATGTCTACAAGCTCATCAGCACTAGGCACAAACTTTGGATCAATCATACCTTTTTCAAAACAATCCCTAATAAAATGGTGTCTGATCTTTATATGTTTGGTCCTAGAATGCTGGACAAGATTCTTGACAATGCAAAGAGCTGAAGGACTGTCCATTAATAATGAGTTTTAGTCTCTGTAATGCCATAATCCAAAAGTTGGTTCTGAAGCCAGAGTACCTGAGATGTACAACTTGCAGCAGCAATGTACTCTGCTTCAGCAGTGGATGTGGCAACAGATGTTTGTTTCTTACTATGCCAAGAAATCAAACAGTTGCCTAGGAATTGACATCCACCAGAAGTTGACTTTCCGGTTAACTTACACCCTGCATAGTCACTATAAATAAAGCAACTAATTTGCAAGAGTGTCCAGTGGAATACCATAAACCTAGAGATTGTGTACCTTGCAGATATCTAAAGATTCTCTTGACTGCAATCAAATGAGACTCTTTAGGAGCAGCCTGAAATCTAGCACAAACACAAGTTGCAAACATGATATCTGGTCTAGAAGCTGTTAAGTACATCAAGGACCCAATCATACATCTATAAAGTGTTTCATCAACAGCTTTACCTTTCTGAGCTGCATCCAGTTGAGTGGTGTGGCACATGGGAGTAGAACAGGGCTTACAGTTTTGTAAATCAAACTTATTCAAAAGATCTTTTGTATATTTACACTGATGAATGAAAGTCCCATCAGCCTTTTGTTGGATTTGCAATCCTAGAATGAACTGTAATTCTCCCATTGCACTCATTTTAAACTTCTTATGCTTTAAATTGGTAAAATCATCACACAACTGGGGATCAGAGGATGCAAAAATAATATCATCAACATAAATTTGAACAAGTAGCTTATGCTGATCCACCTTCTTAAAGAACAAAGTTTTATCTATGGAGCCTCTAGTGAAATTATTTTGAAGAAGAAAATTTGATAATGTCTCATACCATGCTCTAGGAGCTGTTTCAACCCATAAAGAGCCTTATCAAGCTTGTATACCCAATCTGGATGTTTATTATCCTCAAAACCTCGTGGTTGACACACATAAACCTCTTCTTTTATTTTACCATATAAAAATGCACTTTTAACATCCATTTGAAAAACTTTAAGATTGTGGAATATAGCATAGACTAAGAACAATCTAATTGCCTCCAATCTGGCTACAGGAGCAAAGGTTTCATCATAATCAATACCTTCTTCCTGTGCAAACCCCTGAACAACCAGTCTGGCGTTGTTCTTAACAATAAGCCAATTTTCATCTGTTTTATTCCTAAACACCCTTTTAGTGCCTATTGCACACTTACCTCGGGGTAGAGGAACCAGTTCCCACACTTGCTGCTTGTTGAACTAAAGTAGCTCAAGCTGCATGGCTTCAACCCATCCATTGTCCCTTAAAGCAATGTGATAGTTCTTTGGCTCTTGCTGACTAATGAAGAGAGCATAGAAGCAGAAATTGGACAATTGACTTCTTGTTGAAACTCCAGCATTGATATCACCAATGATTTGAGACATTGGGTGATTCTTCAGCTCTTGATAAACAATGAGATCTGTGCAAGTGTTTGTAGGACCTTCAGCAGCAGCAGATGGTGATGCAAACTCTTGAAACCAAGAATGACATGGAAAATCAAAAGATGTAGAGGAATCAGAGATCTCATCAGCATTTGTTATGGATGGAACTGCTGAAGCTACAGGAACATCAAGTTTAGTGGACTCAGGCATTTGATCACTAAACTTGAATAGGTGAGTATTGATATTATCATCATCATCAATACCACCAGGTGGAGAACTGATGACAGGAGCAATAGCTGAAGCCTGATAAGGAACATATTGTAGTATGTCCAAATCAAATAACTCCACATGGTTTTGTGGAATCTTGTCCTTTGGAGATTCATTAAACTTCACATGCAGAGTCTCTTCAACTATCTTTGTTCTGCAGTTGAAGACTCTGTATGCCTTTCAAGTAGATGAATAACCAACAAAATACCCTGCATCCACCTTAGGATCAAATTTGTGGAGTTGATCCTTTGTGTTGAGAATGAAACAAGGACACCCAATGGCTCTGAAAAATGAAATTAGAGGAGCCAAATGATGTAGAACTTCGTATGGAGTCTTCATCAACCTCTGATTTACTAAGGCACTATTCTGCACATAGCAAGCTGTGTTAACAGCTTCAGCCCAAAAGGTCAGTGGCAGACCAGAGTCAGCCATCATGGACCTTGCAGCTTCAATTAGGGTCCTGTTCTTTCTCTCTACTACTCCATTTTGTTCTGGAGTCCTTGGGATGCTAAACTGCCTCTTGATTCCCTTTGAGAGATAAAAATCAACAAGAGTATGGTTTCTGAATTCTGTTCCATTATCACTTCTTATACACTTGACAGATAGGGAATACTGCTTCTTAACATACAACACAAAGTTTATAATCGTCTGAGCAGCCTCATCCTTTGAATGCAAGAAGAAAGTCCATACAAATCTGGAGTAATCATCCACAATTACCAGACAGTATTTCTTCTTTCCCATACTTATTACTCTCATAGGACCAAAGGTATCCATGTGTAGTAATTGCAAGCAGGCAATGGACTTAGGTTCTTCAATAGGAGGGAATGAGACTTTCTGCTATTTTCCTTTCAAACAAGCAGTGCAGTTGTCTTCACATCTGAACTCCTTCATAGGCAATCCCCTTACTAAACCATGATCTATCAGCTGATTCAAGTTTTTAAGATTCACATGACCCAGCCTTCTATGCCATAGAATAGATTCTTGAGGAGAAGCCTTGGAAAATAGGCAAGGATGGCCTTTGAGATCTATTTTCTTGGACTGATCTAAGGCATACACTCTTCCTGTCCTGTTGGCCCTCAGGAGAGTGTGATCATCCAACACCTTATCAATCAAACTCAGAACTTTGGATGACAGAATCCTGCAGTTCTGACTGGTGAAAAGAGCAACATGGCCTTTATCACACATTTGACTGACACTCAAGAGATTGTACATGAGATTCTCCACATGGTTAACATCATCAAACCTTATTTCCCCATTAGAGACAAAGCCTTTGCCAATGATGTAACCCTTAGCATCATTGCCAAAAGAAACAAACCCCTTCTTTCCTTGAGAGTAATCATGAAGAAGAGAGTTGTTCCCTGTCATATGCATAGATCCTCCACTGTCAACATACCAGATGCTACTGTGGCATGCTGAAGAACCCTGCAATCATAATAAATTAGTTAGTTTTTGAGACCCAAACCTTTTGGTTTTGGGTCTGTTCACATTAACAGATGGTAAACTAATAGATTTGCTATGAAGAACAGCCTGAGGGGCTGGAGATGGTGAAGAAGAAGAATCCTTTGGCATGGATTTTCTTCTCTGTGGTTTCAGCACAGGAGCATCTAATTGGTTGACTCTCCCCAATAGATGTTGAACCATGATAACAAGTTGTGTCTGATTCTGTGATAAAGCCTCTAGCTCATCAGACACATTAGTGCTTGAGATTGATGGATTCCTGTGTTGTACCATCTCCCTTTGAGCAACCTCAGCCGTTGCCTGATTATCGCTTCCTTTTTGGATTTTTTTTGGATTTTGGCGTTACAGGTTTTGATGTTGCTGGTACAAACTTGGTTTCAAACTCAGTTTTTATTTTATCCATTTTCTTTTTAATGTTCTCATTGTGTTTGAGTTTGGAGCCCTTTTTATACCAGCAATCATCAGTAAGATCTCAGCATCTAGTTTGATCAATTAAATTGGATTTGCAGCGGAATGAGCCCACGAATTAACAAATTTAAACAAGAACACATGAAATTTATCAATGAAACAGTGTTTGTTATAGAGAGAGAATTTCTGCCAAAAGGAATATATTCATTCAATACACGCTTTGGCTGGCTTCCGCTACGTTACAATTAGGTCATCTTTCCTTTTATAAGGGAAGCTGACGTCAGCTGATGTCACTTGACAGTGACATCTAACTGTTATTTAACTACTGAAAGTTAACACAACTACTGAAGATGTCAAATAACTGACATCTTCTTACAAAAATACCAAGTGTTAACTATCACTACAACTACTGAAAAGAAAACTACTGAAAAGAAAACTACTGAAACAACAACGACTGAAAACATGCTCTTTAGTCGTTTTACAAGTACTGAAATAGAAAAGAAAACTACTGAAAGGAAACCATCACAACAACTGAAGAATGCTTCTTCAGCTGTTGTGACAAACTCTGAAGGCTTCAGTACTTGGACTTCTTGAACTTCAGTTGTTGTCATCAGCTGATGTCTTCAGATGTTGTCTTCATCTTTGTACTTCAGCTGTTGATCTTCAGTACTTTAGTCTTCAACTGTTGATCTTCAGACTTTGGTCTTCAGCTGTTGAAGTGTTCAGTACTTTAGTTTTTAGCTGTTGATCTTCAAACTTTGGTCTTCAACTGTTGAAGTCTTCAATACTTTAGTCTTCAGCTGTTGATCTTCAGACTTTGTCAAACAGCTGATCAACTCTTCAGCAGTTGTTGTGATGTCTTGTGGACTTAAAGGTTTTTCTGATCTGGCTCATTGGTTCTTTGGGTCCAACAAACTCCCCCTGAACCAATGCAGCCAAAACCTTTAAGCTTATTGAAGATGTCCCACTTATTATGGTAGAAAGATTGGTCTTTTTGTCTTCAAGATCAGCTCAGAAGTGACCCTTGTAAGCACAGGCCTGGGAAGAAGTCTGAATGATCTGTTTGACAAAGCATGGATGGGAACTCTGTCTTGGGGAACTAGACACAGAGCTATTACCCCATCCATGAGATCTACTTCCCACTATGAGTCTGTAAGACTCCCTTGTATAGGCCTCAAGGAAGATTACTTGTTCCTCCATGGTAAGCTCTTCTGCTTCTCCTTCAAAGAGTGACTCTGGCCCAAAATACTCAGAGAGGTATTTGACCTGCTTCCCATTTTTTAGTTCCATAGTTGTTATGACTCTATATGCGAATTCATCTGGGTGAATACCCTCTAAGAACAACTGGAGCTCATTCTTTCTAACTTCCTCAAGCCTCCTATACACTAACCCCTTTTTCACCACTTTATTCTCCAACATCTTTTGTGGGGTCAGTTTAGCTTTATAGGCTTTCTTGAAGTCATCTAGGATCTCCCAAGGTGATACTACAAAGGCCAGTGAGATCACTTCATCTACAATCTTCTTTACTTGGCCAATGTATCTCTGTGGAATATTTTTCTTTTGAATCCTATGAGACACCCTGGGATCAGGCCAAATCCTCACTCTCTCTTTTTGATATTGAAAGGTATGTCTGAGATTGTATAATCTCTAAGCATGTTTCTTCATATTGATGATTGAATATGTGGCAGCGTATGCTTTGTCGACTCTTCTCAACAGTTCCTCATCATGTTGTTTGTGAAGCTTTCTTCTTCTAACTTCACTTTCACAATTTGCCTTTGAGATTCAGGAGTAATTCTTGGAGGGTGACTTATGGCCTTAGGCAACTGTATAATAGCTGAGATTGGCAGCCTGTCATCATCTTCATCATTATCTTCTTCTTCTTCCTCTTCTAGCCTCAGTACCCTTCTCTTCCTCTTCTGGGGTACATCATCGGCTATTGGTTTTGTGGGTAAGGGAATTGGTTTAGTGGGTTGTGGTTGTGGTGGTTTTGGTGTGGGAATTTTGACAGGCTGTTCTACCATTTTGGATGTAAGTGAGGCTTTAGATTGTTTTCCTAGTTCAGTCCTGCTCCCAGCACCAGCTTCATTCAAGGCTTCAATGACCAGCCCTTTGGTATATACTTCAGACGAACAGATCTTGGTGGTTATTGCCAAGATGCTGTCCCTGGACCATGACTTGATTTCAATCAATGATCTTCCAAGATGCTTAACTATGAACCTGATCATGATTTCCAGCCTTTCCCTTTCCAACACACTGTAACTTGCCTATCTTGCTTGGATTTCTTCAGTCTCCAATCTTCTAATTTCTGAGTCAAGTTTTTCAATGTCATGACCTTGCCTAAACAGCTGATCAATGATGTTATACATTGATCGGCTGTGTTGGGCATCAGCCTCCTTCACTATTTTCTCCAACTCCTTCTCCTTCTTTCCACTCTTCCTTTCTTGTATGTGACATGAAAGTCTTTAGTACTTTCAGTCACTTTCTCCATTTCAGCTTCCTTCTCCTTCTCCTTCTCAGTCTCTACACCCAACTCCTTCTCATTTTCCACCTCTATCTCTTTTTCTTTCTCTTTCCCATCTTCAATCCTCTTTCGTTTTGCTTTCACTGACTGAATCTCCCCCTTTTTGGTTGCATTGGTTGCAAGGGTTTGATTGTCAGAAAGCCTTTTGCTCACAACTTCCTCTATCAAGGGTTGGATAACTGAGGGACGCCTCTCATCAAGGGTTTTAATCACTATATCAGTGATAATTGGTGTGATGAGAGGTAAGGAATTTTGAAAGATAGCAGCTATTTGCTCAGGGGGGTCTATCCCTGAGAGATAGTGCCAGAAGTAGAGGCAGGTGGTTAAGTGTTTTGGAGTGGCTCTGTGTATAAGAGACCTTCAGAGGAGGTGCCATCTGTTGGTGTATTGGGGTAGATGGACTTAGATTCTGAGACGTTTTGGCTAGCAGTTCTTTGAGTCTGCTCACCTCAGCCTCTAGGATTGTGTTGTGGGCTAAGACATCATAGAAGAAGCCCAGGTCATCATCAGTTTGTGCTGAATCATCTGACCTCCTGATAGAATCAGGATGTACATGCACTGTGTGTAGATCCGTATAAGCATGTGCCCCTTGGTCTTGGTTCCGGGGACTTCTAGCCTTAGGACTTTGTCCTTCATTGGCTGTTGCCTCTGGTGAGGTCTTATAGATGTTACCCTCTTCATCCTGGTCATTTGCTAAAACAGGGAAGTGGCAGCCTTACCAGATGTTCTAACCTCCTCTGCTACACTAGGAGATTGAACAGTATAACCCCTGTGCTATGGGTTAGCAGCAGCATTTGGATCCTCCCCCTCAATTGTTGAGGCTATCCCAGTTTTGATTGGTATCTGGGGAGGGGGTGAGGAATGCAACTCACTCAACACTTTTGCAACTATTATGGTAGGACTTTGGGGGGCGGTTGCAGTGGGAGATGGTGTAGAAGCAGTATGCACCCGGGGAGAGTGGTGCGTTTCAATGGCAACCTCCTCAAATGAGGAAGGTTCCAGATGTATAAGTGCCCCGAATGTGGTTGCTGCAGGCTCCTGTTGAGAGGAAGCTTGAGCGGTTGAAGTTGGGTTGGTACTTGTAGCTACTGGGGGATTATGGCCAGTAGATATATCCTGTGTTTGTGTTGCAGGGACATCCTCAGGGGACTCATTTCCCTGAGTAGCCGTTTTGGGATTCTTGTGTTTGGGTTTGGTGGGGACTTTGGATTTGGAGGTGGTGGCTGTGGGTTCCAGCTACGTGGGTTTTCGCAGCTTGGCAACCTATATGAGTGACTGGTCTGAGTTGTGCCCGGAGTATACCTTAGACAATACAGCCATGACAGGGACTCCAAGGCCAACAAGTCCCTCAGCTTTCAGCTGGTTCTCTATAATGGCCATTATGAACCATGGATATAATATCCATCGGTTACCAATAGGTTTTTAGACCATATCCTTAAGTTCAAGAAATATTATTGCAGAAAAATTTAAGTTTTGTTGCTCAAGGATAGAGAAGAATACCTGCTGCCACCTGGTTGACATTTGATCCCAAGAAGAAGTCTTAGGGGGGCTAGGCAGACATTCACCATATGAAAAATAAGGCGTTCCCCGTCATGGAAATGCTTCTTTAGGATGGTAGAAGTGCTGAGGTTACCCTGGTATCCATGGTGGGCAAAGGATAGATCAGTGGTGCCCTTTGAATATCTAGCGAGGAAGGTGGCATCATCCAGTTGTAGGGTTTGGCGAAGGATTTTCGGAGTGATAACCACCTTACGGTAGTTGAAGAACGACTGGAGAGACTCGGTGTCATTCTCCCTAGTGGTAAGGGTGACGTTCGTCCAGAACTGATTTAGGGATTCAGCATAAATGGTAGGATTGATAAGGAAGGCCGTTTTGTATGGACAATGGACCATTAGATCAATGGCAGTATCAAACTTCGTCCAGAAGGGTGATTTGGTACGGTAGGTAACACAGTTGTGTCTTGGTTTAAGCTGCATGGTCGCCATTAATGTGAGAGAAGGTTCGGAGTTTTTGAACGTTAGGTTTGAGATATTGAAGCTCTGTAGGATTAGGTATTTATAGGGTATGGGTTATAAAAAAACTGAAGGGTTTGGTGTTAATCATCAGTAGTTTTAAGCGACTGATGACATGGTATTAACCTTCAGAGGTTGAAACAACTGAAGTCTTGGTTTTAGGCATCAGCAGTTATAAAACTACTAAAAACCATGGTTTTGACTTCAGATGTTGGAAACAACTGAGGACTTGGTGTTAGTCATCAGTAGTTGTGAAACTACTCAAGACATGGTTTTGTCATCAGTTGTTGTAAACGACTGAAGACTTTGTGTTAGTCATCAGTAGTTTCACAACTACTGAAGACATTAGTTTTGCTTCAGTTGTTTAAGATGAAACAGCAGTTGTAAAACGACTGAAGAGAAAATTCCCATCAGTAGTTTTCGTCAATTCTTAGCTTTTTAGCTGTTTCATACTGTCCTCAACACTTACTCATCAGACCTTTTAGTTGTTTTCAGTATTTCATAGGACATCAGTACTTATCTGTTTTTACTGACATGAGTAGTTATAACTGCATCAGTTCTTTTAACAAAATTAGTACATATTTGTGAGATGTTTACTAATGATCATCAGTTCTTGTTTACTGAGATCATCAGTAGTTGTCACTTATTGTAGCTGCAGCATACCAAGCCTTAACACTAGGTTTTGGAAAGTTGAACTATCCAAAGGCTTAGTAAAAATGTCTACAAGCTCATCAGCACTAGGCACAAACTTTGGATCAATTAGACCTTTTTCAAAACATTCCCTAATAAAATGGTGTCTGATCTCTATATGTTTGGTCCTAGAATGCTGGACAGGATTCTTGACAATGCAAAGAGCTGAAGCACTATCCATTAATAACGGAGTCTTAGTCTCTGTAATGCCATAATCCAAAAGTTGGTTCTTTCACTAAGTTCTGTACTATGTGAGAAGAACTAGCCCAACTATGCAGTTTTTGTTTTAAAGAATTTACCTCGACTTCCAAAACTACTTTCTCCTTTTGGTTTCTTCTAAAGAATTTAAATAAAACTTTTTATCATTTGATTGATTTAAGGCAACAACCTCAGTTTCCCTTAGTAGTTTCCCTAAAAGTTCTATCTTTTCTTTAAAACTGCATTCATTTTGTTTTAATATACGATTAGCTTCAGTGCAGAGTTGTAAATCATTACTAAGTTATCATTGTGTTCTAGTAACCTAGAAAATTTTTGATCAATGCTTTCCCTAAATTTTTCACATTCAGAACAAGCATATTTATTAAATAACTGATCTAAAGAATTTACCTATGAGGAGTCGTTGAATCAACCATCAAAGCAGAGTTAGACTCCTCTGTTGCTGGAGATTCTGAACTTGTTGCTCTGAGCTCTTCCTCAACCAAGTGATTTACCACGTTCACAGCTTCTTCTGTATCTAACATCATGTAGATACATATGTACCTAGTTTATGAGCTTAATGTAAAAAGTCTTTCATGTCTTACATATATGTAACTAGATGGTTGAATGAAATACAATGTGTGGTTTATGCCTATAGTGTTTAATATTTCATTGATTATTGTGTATTAACTCGTATTGAACTAACTATATAGGTTTGTGGTTGTTTGAATAGATCTAAGTCAAATAATGATTGTGAAACATATTCAAACTTAGTCATATGAATTTCTCATGAGAATCGCCCATGCTAATGGACCATACGCATGAACAACATCATGCTAATGAACCAGTCGCACGACTGAAGCAGGAGACTGGATCAGTTGCACAATTGTGACATGAGATTGACTCAGTCACACGAATGAACACTCAGTCGTGTGAATGGATCAATCGGATGACTCAGTCACACGACTGAACCATGTGAATTGTTTAGTCGCACGAATGAGTAATCCTAACCTATAAATACCACTTAATTCACGGAAAAACATAACACTTTAAGAATTCGACTCATACACATACCCTAGCCCTCCAGAAAGCCTAAGAAAGCCAGTCTAAGTTCATAGATCGTTCTTGATCGATTGCTATTTGTTCTTAACATTTAGATTAATCTTATATTGATCGGGTTAACTTTCTCAGTGATTGGACCACCAATCAAATAGGATTCCGCACTATTTGATTCGGTATACACGTAGATCAATTAGTACTCCATCGAGTACACGGTCCTCTAACAAGTGGTATCAGAGCCAAGGCTCTTGATTTACGTGTGATTCAATCGTTTTTTATATAAAAATTGTGTTTTTCCACTAAAAACGCAACCTTTTTATGTCAAACGTTGTTTTGGACGTCTCCCGATGGTAAAGTTAACGTTTTTCTGGCATACGACAATTAGGGTTCTTGAAAATTTTGTGTTTTTGCATTAAAATACGTTAAACCTTCGAATTTTCAAGTTTCACCAGCTTCAGTCGCATGATCGACTCAATCGCACGACTAAATTCATATGCATCCCTCATATGCACGATTGGACTCATTCATAGATCCATTTGTACGACTGAATTACCCATTCGCATTATTCATTCGCACCTGTTCATACGCACGATTGAGCCATCCGCATTTGCTCATTCGCACGTCTGAGTCAACCGCATTGTTCAATCGCACGAAGTGTTCAATCGCATACCTTCATTCTCACAAGTTAAACAGTTTGTTCTAAAGTTTAAAGTTGATGATAATGGAGAATCATTATTGTTAGGACCTGGTATTTGAACAAAATACCTAGTGATTAGCGTGTAAACCAGATCAAATAGTGCGGAATCCTATTTGATTGGCGATCCAATCAGTGAGAACACACGAAGAATCAATCAAGAATTGAAACTAACGTTAGAAATTGATTGGGAATCGATCTAATGTGTTCTATGAACTTGGAGAACGAATTTGGGAGGTTTCTGGACGGCTAGGGTACGTCTGGAATCGTAATTAATCGAGAGTTTTTATTTTTCACGAATTGAGTTGTATTTATAGGTTGGTATTATTCAATCGTGCGACTGAACCATTAGTATTGTTCAGTCGTGCGATTGAGCCATGCGGTTGATTCATTCGCATGACTGATTGTTCAATCGTGCGACTGAGCCAATCTTATGTTACAATCGTACGACTGATCCAGTCTCCTGGTTCAGTCGTGCGACTGAGTCATTCGTATGAAGGTGTTCATGCTTATGGTCCATTCGCATGGCCATTCGCATGATAACTTTATTATTTTAAGTTTGAATGTATTAATTAGTAAACATTATATGTAAACATTCGACCAATCACTAATCTAATTAATTAATGTAATATCAACTTATTAATTAAATATTAATCACTACAAATTACAAACAACCAATATCATTTCATTAATCATATCAAGTTACACCAGAATCAGATAAACAAGATCTATTACATTTCATATCATGATCTAGGGACATACATGTATCAACAAACTCCCCCTTGGACCTAGATCTCTCTAATCTCTTGTTTTCTGCATGACCTCCTTGTATTTTTTGTACTTCTCCTCTGTTGTGACTCCTGTGTGAATCTCAAACGTGAAGCAGAGTCGTATAACGTTCTGGAACTGAAGAGCTTGTACAATATCTTGCGTATCATAGAATAGTGGCCACTTGTATAGCGTATAGACATCACTTTTCGACATGTTTGTAAGCCACATCGGGTCGAATACCCTGATAGTATCCATTTGTCCCTCTTTACTTAAGACTATGACCGCTTCAGCTGTTCTCCAATCATAATACCACCACTTAAAATGTGGAGTGAAATCCTGTGGCACTTCCCTGAGTGGGATTCTCGACATTGTGCGAGAAGGATTCCACTTCAACACTATCTTAGGCTTGCCAGTAATGAAACAACCTCAGACCTTCTGATATACCTAGTAGATTGTTGAGCTCTGAAGTTAACCCATCTAGTGTGGTACTCCTTCTTAGGGCAGTCTCAAACCAGCCTGACATCTTCCTCGGGTCAGCATACAAAAGCCTTAGTTTGGCCAGCTGGTTGAGCTCAAAACCTGGTAGGGTTTTCAGATCATGTGGAAATCTGAAGTACTCTATGCCCTGTTCTCTCTTAACTGCATACGCACATAGATCTTCAAAGTACCCCATGCTATGATCCTTCCTGACACCCTGTTATGTTCCTTGACTCTATAGAGTTTCATGTAGGAATCCTTCTTTGGTGCAGTACGTTGGGCTCTAACTTCTTCAAAACATGCATCCCACTCAGCCTTTCGAACGTCAACAGCATCATTTGAAAGTTGGGCTGTGTCTTCTGCTTTCTCTGTTTCTTGCTCCATATTGTTCAACACCTCAATAGTATTTCTGACCAGGGATTCACCCAGATTTGGGACCACATTACCATCATTGTCTGCGTACTGAGGGTACTCCTCGGCAGTGACATCTTCGATCTCTACATCTTCAACATCATTGAACTCTTCGTCACTAGTCGAATCGCATGTCGGAGCATCTTTTACTATTTCATCTGGATTTAGTGCGAAAAGCTCGGCGAGTTGCTCATTTGTTAGATCATGAATTATTTCCCCTTCTTCAGTAATTCACTGACCTCCTGCCAATCCCTTTCACGTCAAGTATCATCGTTAGCTGAGACTTAACCTGCTGAAGGGGAGCAATGTCAAACTCATCTCTTTGGTAATTTTGATGTGTTTGATTTAAACATTTCACACATAAATCATTAGTAATTCATCAAACAGAAAGGCATTAAAATAATATAAACATTAAGTACATTGTGTTCAATTACATGATTCAAATACAAAAGAAGATAAATACATAATCAACTAATCTTTACTTTTTTCTTGTATCAAGGTTTCCTCACTTGGAGGCTGATTGATCTTGTCTATTCTTAGTCCTGTTCTCTTGACCTCTAGCAGTGGCCGATGCAGGTGCATCCCCTCCTTCTGCTTCTTCATCATCATCACTCTCTTCATCTTCATCCAGATCATCATCATCACTATCATCACCATCTCCCTCTTTAATCTTCAGACGCTCATCTTTAGATCCTTTAAGTTTGAGCATGATGGTCTTCTTAGCATTCTCCAACTCTTCAATCTTCTTAGCAGAAGTGACTCTATGCTCTTGGAGTTGGGCGATCTCGAGGCTCTGAGCAGCTATTTGCTGGGAGTGCTCCTTGATTAGCCGATCCTGCTCCGAGATCTGATGTGACTGCACAGCAGTGAGATCTGCAAGCTGTCGGATCTGTGTAGTCTTCTCTTCATCAGCAGCTAACAGTCGCATCACCACGGTTTAGCGCTGACAACTGGTCCTCTACCCAAATTGAGGTAGATGAGATCCATATATACGTGCATGATCAAATGAGGGTCCTGATTGGTGGCTAGTGGTGGTGGTGGTTGTGGTAAATATTGGGTTGGGTCTGTGAGATATTAGAGATGATGTAGGAGGGAAAGATATGGTGGTGGCTGGTATATTACAGTGGTAGGAGGTGTGGTAGTGGTAGTGGTAGCTGTGATGGCTGTGGTGGCTATGGTGGTGATGGTGTGGCTGTAGAAGTGGTAGGGATGGTGGTAGATGTAGTGGTAGCTGTGGTGGCTGGGTGGCTGTGGTGTGTACGAAGGTGAGCTTTCTTCTCTTCTTCTTCTGGCCGTGGGGCTGAGCCATTCGTTTCTTCCTCGATCCAGTCGAGGTGGATGCTCCCCCCAGAACACGGCTAGTAGACTCAGGAGCATAGCTGGGATCTACTGTCGTCTCTCCCGAATCCCTGGGGCATTCACCAACCGCCCGAAGTCCATACTCGGTGGGAACAACCTTGCTTCCAACGGTCCTCGTCAGGGGCTCCTCATCTGACTCTTCTTCCTCCTCACCAGGTATGAAGTCCTGGTGGAAGCCTGCAGACTCAGCTATGTCGCCTGTTGGGGCAGACACTGGGGGTATAACATCTGAAGCTGTTCCCCTCGTTGGAGCAGGCATATCATCCCCAACATCCTCACTATCATCATCGTCTGAATCATGCTCTGGGAGCAACAACCTCTCATCATCTGAATCGCTGTCATCATGATGCTATTTGCGTCTACCTGGTGCCATATATCGTTCATTTGCCAGATGGACGATCAACCTTTTTACCTGGGGCTTACTTGCTTGCGCCGATACACTCTCATGCGACCCAAAGTCGTGTTATCCATAACCTCTGGGCGACCACATCATGTTTCTCCTTGGGAAGTAATGGCAGCTTCTCGTTAAAAATCAGCTGGAAAATCTGGGATACATACAAAAACCCTCCTTCCCTTGGCCTCTAGATTCTCCACCAGATACGAGAAGATCGTGCTCGAGAAGCTGAAGGGGTGTTCAGCACCAGTGCCACATAGGCATTCTGAATCTGGTCTGACAGGTCATCAAACCCCCCCTTCGAGAAGCAATACACTTCAGGATCACATGCGCCAAGTATTTTACTGGGGACACAGGTTGCTCTTGTTGAGCACACCTGAGTTGATGTCCCCAGCATATTTAATCCTGAGGAAGCAACCTCTGACTGTAAGTGGATGTAGTCTGGTGGGTTGATTAGTATCATCCCCAAAATCAAGTACTCTCTGGATGTCAACTGCTGTAATTTCAATGTCATGACCATGAATGGAGCTCCGTATGCTGTAAGGCTCATGTGAACGATCTACGAAGGCATTTTCCCAGAAAGCCTGATGTAACGACCTGTAAGGAGTACACTGTGTGGATATGGCTTTATGTATCCGAGAGCGTCGAAGGAATGCAATTATATCTGTAAACTCGGCTCCATTCCGAGTCGTATGGTCCAAATGAGCACGTATATTGTGCTTTGGATTTATGACCATCTATCAGCCATTGACCTGAAACACAAGACACAGAACCATTTGTAAGTCATACATTCAAAATTCAGTTCAAGGTGTATAGTTTAAATTCAATCCGATACATTCGTGTGAATGAATCATGCGACTGGAGTCAGTCGTTTGTTCTTTCGTGCGACTGAGCTCGTTCGGGTGAATGAGACATGCGACTGAGTTCAATTTGCTGACTGAGTCTGCGATTGGTTCAGTCGGCCGACTGAACTCATTGCATGGTTCATTCTGCCGATTGATCCAATCGCAAGATTCAGTCGTGCGATTGGAGTTCATCCGGACGACCAATCGCATGACCCCCTGTTCAAACGACTGAGGTTCGAATCTTGACCTAATTCAAGTAATTTAACATGGCTTAATGGTCCATTAGACTCGCCATCTTGTCACTAATGACCTATTAAACTTATTTTAACATTTAGCTTAGTTTATGTAGGTTATTAGGGATTTTTTCAATCCGATCAATGTTTCATTCGAATAACCCAAATTTGACTCAAGATCTTCTGATTTCTATAAGGTTTAACTGCAATGTACCTGTATACTTGTCAATCGAATGTCAGAAGATCAATAGCAATGTGAAAAACTATCTCTAGAAATTTTGGCAGAGTAATGGGAAAGAAAGCGATTTGGGTGCGATTGGGAGTGATGATGAAATGCGATCGACTGAGGCCCTTTAAATACTGACCCTAATTTCAATCGGCCGACTGGCCTCATTCGCTCAGTTCATTCGGGCGACTGAGGTTCAGTCGTGCGATTGGTCCAGTCGTCGCTTTCAGTTGGCCGACTGAGTCTCAGTCGGTCGACTGACTCATTCGTGCCCTTTCATTGCTTTCTCAATTAACCGACTAAGTCTCAGTCGGTTGACTGACTCATTCGCACCCTGTCATTCGGTCGAAAGAATCATTCTTAAACGCCATTCGGGTGAATGACTAAATTTCATGTCCAGTCGTGCGAATGGGATCCATTCGCATGGTTGGTCCATATTCATGGTCCCATCGTGCGAATAGGTCACACTTAGTAGATTTTCTTCCATTTTGAACATTTTAACCTTTTGAAATAGACATTATGAGTTTTGATCATCTCAGACATGATCATTTTTTAACCAATTTAGTCACCTCAGACGTGACTGCTTTAAACTTGAAAATTCATGTGGTCATCTCAGACATGACCCATTCAGTGAGTTGATCCCTTATCGATTTTCATGATGTAGTCCGCAAACAAATTAACTAAAACGACTCGCTAAATTAGAAACTTAAACTAAGACTAAATGTTAAGACTTTGTTTTGGCTTTTTGTGAGAGATAGAACCTAAGGTGGAAATCTACTAGATTTGGTTCCGGAATAGAAAGCTTCAACTTAGATTAACCACACCTGTACCAATTCAATTTTGCAATCATACAGGCACATCAAATCATTTGGGACTTGTTATCAAAATCTTTAGATGTTCAATTCTTGGTGTTCATCCAGAGTCATTAGCAACTTTGGGAAATCATACTGGAACTCTTAGATTACCACATTGATTTGAACTTTCAAGAATTGCAGCCACAATGATTGTCAATATGTTTGTCCATTTAAATCCATACATAGACTCTTGACACAAACTGGTGATTGTTTTTGGTTTAATTATTTCAACGAACATTTGTGGATCCCACACTTATATGGTAATCAACATTCTTCAGAGCCTTTGAGCGGTCTACGATATTTTTACAAGAAGAGACTATTCTTAGAGCTTTCAAGGAGAAGCCAATCCTCAGGCAGTGCCATCGCACAGCAGAGAGGCGGCAAACAACAATGAATTCTGGAATGTCTAGGTTATGCTTATCCTCAGGTCAGTGCCATCGCACAGCAGAGAGGCGCACAACCTATCTCCTTTTTAGAGCAGCTTAATTTATTTTGCATCAACAACATAAGTCATTAGCTTGATAGCATTTTTCTTCAATTTTTCTGGTGCTTTGCTCTATTTATGGTCATCGCACACATTTGTGGCGTTACATGCTCATTGCCCCTTATTTGAATATTGTTGATTGTGTTAACCAGCGATAAGATGGGAGCCACAGTCAGTTGAACCACTTAGTTTGATCTTGAGATCACCAGTCAGGTCTAATCATCTATTGTGTTGAATCTACCGACATATCAATTGGGTCTAGAACCTCTAGGTCTACTCTCATTGTGTTACTTTAGAGTTACCAGTTTTTCTATCATCTTCCCTTTGATATTGCTTAGACTACACAGACTTATACTTTGAATGTTTTTGCACCTTTTCTAAATTAATTTCAAAGTCCCTCTTGATTTGTTCCGTGTACTATCATATTCCATAGGGTTTGAATCGGTATCATAGATACGATCTACCTTGTATCAGTTTTCCCACTCCTTCTCCCTCGGTTTTTTTAAAGTTGGCTTGCTGACTTATTCTCCCCCCTAAAATACTAAATCATAACCGTTATTATTATTTTAGGATTTAATAAACCAGCAGAATAACATAAGTTTAACGTTAACCGACTAATTTAACCAAATAAGGTCACAAAATGAAGATTTAGCTAAGGTACATCAGACTACACATGATCATCATCAGGAATAACCTCACTTCTCTTTTAACGCCGTTGACCTCTAGCAAATATTGAAAACGTGGTTTATCAAAGGCTTTAGTATAGAGGTCAGCGTGCGTGAAATCAGTATTAATTTTTACCACATCAATTAAGTTTTTTTCAAAACAATCTCTTATGAAATGATATTTATACCGATATGTTTGGTCTTGGGTGTTGGACCGGATTTTTAGTTACTGCAATTGCAGCAGAGTTATCTACAAAAATAGGAGTAGAATAGAACGTTAAACCGTAATCTGCATTTGCTGTTGAATCCAGATGATTTGTGAACAGCAACTTGCAGCAGCAACATATTCGGCTTCACAGGTTGACAATGCAACCGATGTCTGCTTCTTACACTGCCAGGTAATAGTCTTCTCCCAAAGAATTGACACCCTGCTGATGTAGACTTGTAGTTCATCTTGCAGCCTCCGTAGTCCGAGTCACTATACGTCGTGAGCTCAAAATCATCATCATGAGGATACCACAACCCAAGTGTGGGTGTACCCTTTAGATAGTGAAAAATCCTTTTGACCCCGATTAGATGATTGACCTTAGGTTTAGCCTGATATCTAGAACATAAACATGTCGCATACATGATATCTGGTCTAGAGGCAGTGAGATACATGAGGGATCCAATCATTCCTCAGTACATCGTGGCATCCACAAGATCTCCATTTTCATCAGGTGCAATGTCGTGATTCGTAGCAAGTGGAGTCCCGGCAGCAGATGCATTCTCCATGTCAAAACGATTGAGAATGTCTCTTACGTACTTGGTCTGATGTAGAAAGATCCCATTTGGTGTTTGATCCACCTGTAGCCCGAGAAAGAACTTCATCTCCCCCATAGCACTCATCTCAAACTATTTCTGCATAACTGCTTCAAATTCTTTGCATAACTCTTCGTTCTTTGAACCGAAAATTATGTCATCAACATAGATTTGTACGAGCAGTAGGTCGCCATCTTTTTCTTTAATGAACAGCGTGCAGTCAATGACTCCCCTGCGAAAGCCCGGTTTCACAAGAGATCGAGAGTTTCTCATACCAAGCTCTTGGAGCTTGATGAAGCCTGTATAAAGCCTTGTCGAGCTTGTAGACTCTATCCCGATGATAAGGATCTTCAAATCCCTGGGTTGACTGACATAGACTGTTTCTCTAATTTCCCCATGAAGAAATGCACTCTTCACATCTAATTGATAGACTTTAATCTTCATGTACGATGCATAGGCAAGGAAGATACGAATGGCTTCCATCCTTGCCATGGGTGCAAACACCTCATTGTAATCAATTCCCTCGACTTGGCGAAAACCCTGAACCACCAGTCGAGCTTATTCCTGATAATGACCCCTTGGTCATCTTTTGCATTTTAAAAACCATTGGTGCCAATGACCTTAGCACCTTTAGGTCTATCCACCAGAGTCCATACACCTAACTTCTTGAACTGAAGAAGTTCTTCTTGCATTGCACTCACCCACGCCTCATCATTTAGTGCTTCACTGACATATTTTGGCTCAAACTGTGAGACAAAATACCGATAGGCACCATCATGAATATATCCCTTCTCCATAACTGAGGCGTAATCGGTGAGTATAACTGATTTCGGGTTTGTACTCCTGATCTGACATCCCAATGACATTGTCTATTGGATGATAGACATTTAGTCGTGATCCTGGAGTAGTAGGAACAGCTACCTCAGAGCCAAGATGATGAACATTTGGTTCTTCATCTGAGGTAGTTGGAGTTTGAGGCTCTGAAGTCGAAGGTGCACCACTGGTAGATGCTTGTGGACTTTCAGGAACTGGAACCTGTTCCTCCTGACTGTTCTGGTTATCTTCTTCAGCTTCATTTTCAGAGGAGGGTCACTGTCGTCGATTACTCCCCCTGATGAGTAGATGATTCTCCCTGTGAGCTAGATGTTGGTGGATTCAAGCTATCATACATCATTCGTGTAGCTAATTCGTCATGAGGAGAGAGAGAGAAATGTTGAATGACTTGAAGAATCCATCATAGTCAAAGAAGTAGGCGGGTCCTTTGCCAGTAGGTGGTGTGGTGAATCGCTGAACATCAACATTACACCAAACTTCTACTAGACCTGTTGAGTTGTTGTAAACTCGCTTGTTAGGTATGTTGTATCCTAGAAAGATGCCTTCATCTGCCTTCTCGCTGAATTTACCCTCTTGTGTCTTCTACAGAAGTGTGCACGACCCCAAATGGTTGGAGATACTCCAAGTTCGGTTTGCGTCTTTGTAGTAGCTCGTAACATGTTTTCCGTGGCGCTTGACTATCAGGACTCGATTCAGTGTATAACATGCATTTGCCACCGCCTCATTCCAGAATTGGATAGGAAGTTTCGAGTCTGCCAGCATAGTCCGTGCTGTCTCTATCAAGCTCCTGTTCTTTCTCTCAGCAACGCCATTCATTTGAGGGTGTAAGCAGAAGTGAATTGATGCACAATACCCTTTTCCTTGCAGTATTCCTCCATCCACTGGTTCTTGAATTCCGTTCCGTTGTCTGAGCGTACTTGTCTAACTTTCAGCTTGTAGAGAGATTCCATTGTGGTTACCAACTCCTTGAATGATTCAAATGTTTCTGATTTGGATTTCAGAAACATTACCCAAGTGAACCTTGAGTAGTCATCGGTGACCACAAAACAGTACAAGTCGCGTGCAATGCTCTTTGTACTGACTGGACCGAACAGATCCATGTGAAGAAGTTCAAGGGGAAGTTCTATTGAATTAACTTTCTTTTCCATATGAGACTTCTTTCTCTGTTTACCTTTCTTGCAAGCTATACAGAAATCAGGAAGCTGAAAGTTCTGGACATTAACACATCTCACCAGATCCTTCTGAATCAAGTGATTCATCTTCCTTTGACTGATGTGTCCCATTCTCCTATGCTAGAAGATGGAGTCTTTTTCAGTAGCTTTGGATAGAAAACAAGAACCTCATGATCCATTGTAGAAGCTGTTGACAGATCTAAGACATAAAGATCTTTATATCTTGAAGCAGTCATCAAAACTTGGTCCTCTGGGATCATGTAATCTTTCTTTAGTACCTAACACTTCTTGTTGTCGAAGATTACTTTAAATTCCTTATCACATATTTGAGAAACAGAGAGTAAGTTGTTTTGAAGTTGCTGGACGTAGTTCACCCTATCAAACTTAACTTTCTGATTTCCAACTTCTCCCTGAGCTATGATATAGCCTCCCTTGTTTCCAGCAAATGAAACATGCCCTCCTTTTATTTGTTTGACATTTGATAAAAGAGCTCTGTTTCCTGTCATGTGCCTGGATGCTCCGCTGTCTACTATCCACGTGTTAGTTTCAGCACTGTATTGAACAACCTGCACATACAGGTAAAGGATTAGTTTAGGTTTGGAACCCAAGCTTTTACTGGCTTGGGTTTCCCAGAGGCATCACACATCAGAAATTCAACCCATTGACCCTTAGAAGGTGAGGGTAGCTCAGGTTCCTTCTTGTCATCATTATCAGACATAGAGATTGACTTCTCTTTCCATAAGCCAGATTTGTGCAATGCCTGTTTGTGATAAACAGTCGACTGGCTAACGGATTGAACCTTCTGTTCACTAGTTTTTCTAGGTGGAGTTAAAGAGCTCCTTTTAGAAGACTTAGGTTTTGAGTCCTGAAGTTCAATCTTCTTCCTTGGTGTCTGATAATAAGAACAATAGGAAGCAATGTGTCCACATTCTCCACAGTTGTAGCACGCCCTGCTATCAACTTTATGATTAAACTTTCTTTGTGGAGACGTGTGTGACACTCTAGTAACATCACTCACTTTAGGTTTTGACTCTGGTTCTTTTGATGTGTTTACTGGTTTAACAAAATTAACCGATTTAACCTGTTTGACATCCTTTTCTTTTTGGTTAATTGGTCTTTGACTTGAAGTATGTGAAAGATTATCCTTAAAAGCCCTTTTTGGTTCTGATTTGACTTTGTTTGAACCTGACTTTAAGTTAACCTTTTCAAATTCCTTTTCCAGATTAACACAAGGCAATTTACCCTTTGCCTTTGAAATGGTCTCCTTTTCTTTGTTTCCAGTGTCAATAGATCAACATAAGGAATCTAGATCACTAACAAGAGGAGTAGACACTACATGATCCTTGATGGGATTACTATTTATAGGTCTAGTCTTAGTGTTCATCAAAGTCTCAGGTGGTGGCGGAACCACTTTATAACCCAGTCCCTCCCCGTTGTTCCTTTCTTTCACTAAGTGTTGGACTATGTGCGAAGAACTAGTCCAACTATGCAGTTTCTGTTTTAGTGAATTTACTTCTACTTCTAGAACTGCCTTTTGCTTCTTAGCGTCTTCTAGGAAGTTTAGATAATACCTAATGTCATTAGCTTGATTAAAGGCAACTACTTCGGTTTCCCTAAGCTGTTTAGTCAAAAGGTCTATCTTTTCTTTATAACTGTGCTCATTTCGTTTTAATACCCTATTAGCCTCAGTGCATAGATGGAAGTCTTTTATCAAGTTATCATTATGATCTAATAACCTAGCAAATTTAGCATCTATGCTATTCCTAAAGGAATCACAATCAGAACAAGCATGATTATAAACATTGTGTCAGTAGTACTTACCTGAGTTGATTCAGAAGCGTTTGCCATCAATACAGTATCAGATGATTCTGATTCTGTGGCTTCTGTCTTTTCTGTCTTTGACATGGTAGTCTCCGCTTTTGGCTTGTAACTGACCTCGGTTGCAGTTGCTTCTTCACTATGTGACATTGCTATCTCAACTGCTAGATCTCCTTCACTAGCGGAATCACTGTCAATATCTTCTACACTTGCAATCTTTGATTCCCCTGGTGAGACAAACCTAAAGCTCCAATCCTGTCCTTCACCATCATGAGCAGTCAAGGCTTTGGAGTCCTTGTTTGAGGAAGTAGAACTGGTAGTTTGCTTGTCTAGACGAGTGAAGGATGAGAACGGGTTCCCGTTCCCAGTCTTCTTTGGCTTCACACATTCTCTCTTGAAGTGCCCCTTTTCACCACAGTTAAAGCAGGTCACTTTACTCTTGTCGAAGCCAAAGGTGGTATCCTTAGTAGCAACCAAGTTCTGTCCAGTCTTTTTCACAAACTTCTTCGGCCTCCAGACAGCACTAGCTAAGGCCCACATTATATCCATTCTCTCAAGCTCCATTTTGTCCACCTGCTCGTAGTCCCCGTCTGCCAGATGGCAGTTTCCAATCTTTCCAGCAACAAGTTCATCATAAGAATGGACCATTGCTGCCAATAGATCCATGTGCTCTCGAGCTACTTCCACAGTCACATTACTGAGGTTCTCGGTCTTCAGTCTAGTAGCATTCGCTTCAGATCCAATGTATTGGGTACAAGAAGACCCTAACGTTTCTGAACCTGAAGGAGGTGCATGTGTAGGACTCGATGAGCTAGACACAAATGCAGTCTGGAGAGGTGCTCCAGATGTCTTAGCTTGAGGCGTGGCATTGTATAAAGCTGGATTTTGATTGTACGTAGACTTCTGAGCTCTGTACTTCATTGTAAGTGATTCTTCTCGCAACTTAAGAATGAAGTATTAATATCCAGTTTTGACAGCATTCCATTCTGTCTAAGATTAGACACGAATGAAACCCATTTTTCAGGCAATACGTCTGCAAAATTATTAACTTTCTCTTCCATGGTAGTAACCACTCCATGTGTATGCAGTTCACTCATCAAATGGCAGAATCTATCTATAACATCGTCCAAACTCTTGTTTCCCATCAATGAGAAGTTGTCAAATTCCTTCTTTAACTCCTTAGCCTTGATTGCCTTCAACGAGGCATTCCCGTCGTACCTCTTCTCTAGCTCATCCCATAGTTTCTTGGACTGCTTATTCTCTGAGTACTGGTGGAATATCTCTTTAGGGATAGACTGTGTAATCAATGCATAGACCCTCTTCTCTGCATTATATTTGATTTTCTGCACGTTTGTCATCCCTCCTAAGGTTAACTTTACACCATCGGCTCCCACCGGCGTACTATATCCAATCTCGATGGCCTCCCACAGATTCGGATCCACTCCATTGAGGTAGATCTCAATACATTGTTTCCAGTGGGGAAACTCATCTAACGTTAAAAGCTTTGGTGGTTTATTATGATTACCCACCTCACTCTCAAGTAACAGCAGGTTCTGGATCCTAGAGTCCATCCCAGCAGTGAAGGCTGACATTTGATCTTCCATTGTGAATAACTTTAAGTCTAATAAGCAATTGTCACTGGGGCGACTGAAGGGTGCGAATGGACTAGTCGTGCGTATGAACTCTACGACTGGTTCAATCATGCGGCTGAACTAAGTGATTAGCTCAGTCGTGCGAATGAATCTGATGCGTATGAACAGTGCGACCGAACGGTTCAATCGTACGAATGGAGATACGACTATGTCCAATCGTGCGTCTGAGCAATGCGAATGAGGTCCAGTCGTGCGAATGGCTCACTCGTGCGACTGAAGCTGCTGTTATGCGAAAATCTCTAGGTTAAACGTGTTTTAGCCGTAAAAATTTGAGCTTTCGCAAGATTGAATTGCCTATGTCCGTAGAAACCAAACTTTGATGAGCAGGGAACGTCCAAGATCACTTTTGACACAAAAGATTGCATTTTTAGTGCGAAAACACAAACTTTTTATCAATCTTGATTGAATCACACGTAATCAAGAGCCAAAGCTCTGATACCACTTGTTAGGACCTGGTATTTGAACGAAATACCTAGTGATTAGCGTGTAAACCAGATCAAATAGTGCGGAATCGTATTTGATTGGCGATCCAATCAGTGAGAACACACGAAGAATCAATCAAGAATTTAAACTAACGTTAGAAATCGATTGGGAATCGATCTAATGTGTTCTATGAACTTGGAGAACGAATTTGGGAGGTTTCTGGACGGCTAGGGTACGTCTAGAATCGTAATTAATCGAGAGTTTTTATTTTTCACGAATTGATTTGTATTTATAGGTTGGTATTATTCAATCATGCGACTGAACCATTAGTATATTCAGTCGTGCGATTGAGCCATGCGGTTGATTCATTCACACGACTGAGTGTTCAGTCGTGCGACTGAGCCAATCTTATGTTACAATCATACGACTGATCCAGTCTCCTGGTTCAGTCGTGCGACTGAGTCATTCGTATGAAGGTGTTCATGCTTATGGTCCATTCGCATGGGCCATTCGCATGATAACTTTATTATTTTAAGTTTGAATGTATTAATTAGTAAACATTATATGTAAACATTCGACCAATCACTAATCTAATTAATTAATGTAATATCAACTTATTAATTAAATATTAATCATTACAAATTACAAACAACCAATATCATTTCATTAATCATATCAAGTTACACCAGAATCAGATAAACAAGATCTATTACATTTCATATCATGATCTAGGGACATACATGTATCAACAATTTTTTAGCGTTCACCGCCGGAAGGGACTCTAGGATTCAAAATCTATTGCTTTTAGAAAATGAAGTAGGAAATCATAACAAACCTCCTAAGCTAATAACGTTAGATGAATATCCATAATGGAAGCAAAGGTTTGAGATTTACTTAAATACAGTAGATCCCAACCAGTGGGAGACAATAGAGATAGGATATAGCATGCCTGTAGGTGCAGATGGAGTCAAACTCACCTTAAGCGGCATGACTGACGGACAAAAGGTAAAATACAATGCAGAGAAGAAAGTATATGCATTGCTGACTCAGTCAATTCCAAAGGACATCTTCCATCAATTTTCTGAGAACAAGCAAGCTAAAAAGCTATGGGATGCATTGGAAAAGAGGTATGAGGGAAATTCATCATTGAAAGCTTTGTAGGCTAAAGCGTTGAAGAAGGAGTTTGAGAACTTCTCGTCAATGGGAAAGGAGAGCTTGGACGATGTCATTGATCATTTCTACCATCTGATGAGTGAGCTGCACACTCATGGAATTACTACGTCTATGGAAGACAAAGTTTCAAACTTTGCAGATGGTTTGCCCGAGAAGTGGAGTTCGTTTGCCTCCAACCTCAGACAAAATGACATGCTAGCGAAGTTAGACATCAACGACTTCATTCTGAAACCGCAGGAGGAAGAGTTGAGGATGAAGTACAGAGCCCAAAAGTCTTCATATGATCAGAATTCGGCACTGTACATCTCAACCCCACAAGCCAAAACATCTGGAGCACCACTTCAAACGGCGTTTGTGTCGAGTTCAACTAGTCCGTCACAAGCTACTACTTTAGGATCTGACATGTCAGGGTCGTCTAGTACCCAATACATAGCACCTGAAGCATATGCTACAAAACTGAAGACCGAGAATTTCAGGAATATGATAGTAGAGGTAGCAAAGGAGCACATGGATCTCTTAGTAGCTGTTGTCCACTCCTTTGATGGGCTAGTTGCTGGGAAAATTAGGAACAGTCATCTCGCAGACGAGGACTACGAGCAGGTAGATGAGACAAAGTCAGAAAGAATGGACATCATGTGTGCCTTAGCAAGTGTTGTTCGAAGAGCAAAGAAGTTTGTCAAGAAGACCGGACAGAATCTGATTGCCATTAAAGACATAACTTTTGGCTTTGACAAGACAAAAGTTACCTACTTCAACTATGGGGAAAAAGGGCACTTCAAACGTGAATGTGTGAAGCTCAAAAAGATGGGAAATGGAAATCCATTCTCATCTTTCACTCGTCAGGAGAAGCCCACAAACGGCCCTACTTCGTCGAGCAAGGATCCTAAAGCCTTAACAGCTCATGATGACGAAGGACAACATTGGAGCTTCCGGTTTGTGCCTCCAAGAGAATCCAACATTGCTAGTGTGGAGGATCTAGATGACGACTCAACAAGTGAAGTTGATATTGCAGTGGAGCTTGCAATGTCAAATGTTGAAGAATCTGCAATAGTAGTTGATCAGCTGCCTGAAGAAGGGACAAGTCCAACAAGTCCAGAATCACAAGAACCAGAGAAGTCACACACTGATTTTATGGCTCATTCAACCTACCCTCTCAGGTTAGTACCACTACTCAACCTTTCAATAATCATGCTTGTCTGATTGTAATAAATTTTAAGAAAGCGTTGATATGAAATTTGCTAAGTTATTAGACCATAATGATAACTTTGTAAAGGACTTATAACTATGCACTGAAGCCAATAGAGTCTTAAAACAAAATGAGCACAACTATAAAGAAAAGATAGAACTCTTGAATAAACAACTTAGGGAAACTGAAGTTGTAGCATTTAATCAAGCTAATGACATTAAGTTCTATCTAAACTCCCTAGAAGACACTAAGAAAGAAAAGGCAGTTTTGGAAGTAGAAGTAAATTCGCTAAAACAAAAACTACATAGTTGGACAAGTTCATCCCACATTGTCCAACACTTTATGAAAGAGCACAACAATGGGGAGGGTTTGGGATATAAAGTGGTACCACCACCACATGAGACCTTGATGAATGCAAAAAGTAAACCAATAAATAATAACCTAATCAAGGATCATGTCGTGTCCACTCCTCTTGTAAGTGATCCAGATTCCACATGTAAACCAATGAATCTGTCACTAAAGAAAAGGATACCACTTCAAAATCAAAAGGTAAAATGCCTTTGTTAATTTGGAAAAACAATTTGAAAAGGTTAAAATAAAATCTGGTTCAACAAAGTCTATTTCTGAACCAAGAAAGACCAAACAAATTAACCAATCACGTGCTTCATGTCTAAGTCCAATTAAACAAAAAGGAAACGATGTTAACAATGTCCAAACAATTAATTTTGTTAAACAAGAGAATGTAGGATTCTATGTGCCCAAGACATGTAGAATATTGATGCGGTTAGTACGTTATGATCCATGTTGGGTTATACCCAATAACAGGCTTAGCAAACACCAATTAATATTTAATTGATGATATGATCATGCAATTAAATATTTACACCAATTTAGAAAATGGGTTTTCTAAATAAACTGCATATGAGAAGGAACAACTTATTAGAATATTTGTTCAATGCTATTATTTAAAGTGTTATCTAAATAAATGGTTGATTGTATAACTTATAAGACTTATACATACAATTAAATTGTTAATTGTATGTCTAGTTACAAGGCCAATTTTAATGTGTGTGTTTAATTTAAAGGAGGGAAAGCCCTTTTGAATAAGGGATCGACCGCCCCTCCCCTTGATTCTAATTGGACCATTTTGCTTGGTAAACTACACACACATTAACTAGCCTTGTGGACTTCATTTTTGCTCACCCAATCTCAACACATGCAATAGACACAAAACACATTTCTCTCGCTCTAATTGCTACGGCCAGGCAGCAGCATTTTGAGAGTTTTAGGAGTGAAATTTTGTGTTAGTTTTGGTGTAAAGATCTCCCTAAATATAGGTGTTTTCAAGGAGGCTTGGGGTATACAAAGTTGAGGGTTCCTCCTCTTGGAACCTTGGTCGAATTCATCTCCATCTTCATCTATCTTGCTGCTGGAAATTCACGGTTTTGAAGGCTCTTGGCAGCTTTCCTTTTGGAGTTTTGGTGTCCAAGTTCAAGCAACCATGATGCTTGCTTAGAGGCTAAAGGGAAAGGGCACTTGAGGACTTCTACCGTTGAAATCTTAGTCATTTTTCAGCCTCATTTCAGCCTTGTTTTGGTTGTTTTTGGCAGCATCCAGAAAGGTAGTATTTTGGTATGATTATATCATGTTTTGGTTGTTCTTATCATATGGTATGCTTGTTTTCACATAATAAAGATCCTTATGTTTTGGGTTTGTTGGTTTTCGACATTAGAAAAATAAATTTCAGAAACTCTAATATGTTTTAAAGTAGTACATTCCGCTGCATTTCATGTGTTTAAGTGGTTAAACAAGCTGAAAAGGTGTAACAAACCCAACAAAATGGCATCTAGAGCCGGTTATGTGGAAACTAGCATCATTATCTTTTAAAATCGGTTTTGTGGGATGTTAATCAACTCATTGGAGGTTGATTTTGGTTAATTTAATAAACCCCATGTCTTTCAAAGTTATATCTTCATGCTTATGATTAAACTTTGAAAGATAGGAATGTCAATTGGTTGATATATTTGGATGATTGTTTGTTTGGACAAACAAACCCTAATTTTCAGTTTATGTTGGCTGAAAATTTGGGGTTCCATGGGGTTTATTTAGTTTGATGAATGATATTGATGGTTGTTCATATGATTGTGCATAACCTAGCTTGACCTTGTGTTGTTTGGTTTGGATTGAATGTTTTTATTTGATTATATTCATTCAATGGGGTTGTATATTAATTTGTGCTTTGTTTAAAAATGTATTTTGTCTATTTATTCATTGGGATGTAATAATAGATTAGGAGTAATTTCCTTTTACTAGAAAAGATGTTTTAGGATATATATATTTTGTAAAAGAAGATGTTCGGGTACGAAGCACAAGAGGAAGACACAAAAGAAAATGACTTGAAGCATATGGATGCAAGTTCAAGTGGGAGTCTATGTTGATCTCAATTTTGTGTTGTATTCAACCCTTAGGAAAGACCAAATGACCACACTTGTGATGGCAAACAAGTGTGGTCACAATAGTAGCTATGGTTATGCACATTATGGTTGTTTATATTATGCTTGTTTGATTGTGGTTTTATGAATGATTGTATGATACTTGGATATGATTAACAATCTCAATAAAATTTTCTTAACAAGCTAATATAAAATGGTTCTTAATCATTAAGTGTTAATAAATGGTTATCAAAAGGATTAATGATTTTATAACAAAATAGGTTTTATTAAAAGAACCATAGGGTATCTTGTATTTGAAAGCATGCAAATACAAGTACATAGAGTTTTCTAAACTAGAATTATGAAATCTCTAAACTTTTGACCAACAAGTTTAACACTGTCCTTTTGCACAACACTTGAGTCATTTGGAAACTCTTAATGGGATAAAGGTCACCTAACCATTTAGAGGGAACTTGTGATTTAAGGTGGGGATACCACATTGGTGGGATAAAGGTCACCTAACCACTTATGTGGGTAAACTCACACGTGTGTGCAAGTAGGGTAACTTGATTTGAAAACATGTTAAATGGATCATCTAAATATGGTTTCCAAATGGTGTTGATGGGATTAACATGCCGACTTTACATATGATGTTTAAAGTCGATCCCATACCTCTAGAAGTTGCAAATGGTAGCAACCGTCAATCGTTGACCACCTTATTAATTTACATCATGGGATAAAAGTCACCTAACCACAATTTAAATGTAATGTTGGGTTCTAGATTTTAATATAAAAATGACCTTAAAAGGCATTAATTATTAAAAATAGCAATATTGAAAATACTAAATAGATCTTTGTTAAATTTTGTAGATGGCCACCCATAATGACAATCATGATAACTCATCCGCGTCCACCCAATCATTACGAGCGATCCTCCAAAAGGAATGTCTAAATCATAATAATTTCATTGATTGGTATCGAAACTTGAGAATTGTTCTCAAGCAAGAGAGAAGATCATATGTTTTAGACGATCCTGTCCCCGATCAGCCCACTAAGGATGATGAAGAGGCCTACAACGATTGGCTGAAGTACACTGAGGACTCCGTCCAAGTGTCTTGTCTCATGCTAGCGAGCATGACTCCGGATCTCCAAAAGGAGTTGAACATCACGAAGCTTATGACATGATAACCCAGCTGGAGGAAACGTTCCAACAGCCAGCAAGGGTTGAGCGCTTTGAAACGGTTCGAGCACTCCATGCATGTCATATGGACGACAACCAATCGGTTTCATCTTATGTACTTAAGATGAAAAGTCATATTGACCGCCTCGAAAGGCTTAATTGTCCCGTCTCGAAGGAATTGGCCACGGATTTGATCCTTAATGGCCTTACCAAGAAGTTTGAGACATTTGTGTTGAATTACAACATGAATGCATGGGACAAGAGCATTGGTGAGCTTCACTCAATGCTTAAAATGGCCGAGGCGGCCATGGGTAAAAGGGTTTTACCCGTTCTCACCATCCATGAAGGTGGGAACAAGAAAAGGCCTTATCCCGCACCCAAGGCAAAGGTTGCCAAGGGTAAGGGACCCGTTTGGGGAAAAGGGAAAGGGGTAGCAAGGGTGCCACCCAAACCACAAGAGAAGAAGAAAAAGGTTGCTACCAATGATCCATGCTTCAAGTGTGGGGAGATTGGACATTGGGCAAGGAATTGTCCTGTCCATCTCCAAGAGTTGAAGGCAAACAGGGATGCCGGGCAAACCTCATGTCAATATACATGATTCATTTGATCTTAATGTTACATCTTCTAACACATGGGTATTGGATACCGGATGTGGAACTCACATTTGCAATTTGTTGTAGGGGTTCAAAAGAAGTAGGGACTTCAATCAAGGGGATGTTAGCTTCTTCATGGGCAATAGAACCAAAGTCCAAGTTGAAGCTCGTGGGGACTACATCCTAGAACTTCCAAATGGCTTGGATGTTATTTTGAAGAATGTTTTGTATGCTCCTAGTTTGACTAGGAACATTATTTCTGTATCCTGATTAAGACATTATGATTATGTATTATCTTTTGTTGAAAATGATATTCATGTTTCTTTAGATGATATGTTCAATTTTAAAGCAATTCCCATTAATGGTATTTATGAATGGGTTCATGAAAATGCTTAAATAGTTCATTGTACCATACTAACACCAAGAAACTCAAGTTGGATTTGAGTGATACCTATCTTTGGCATTGTCGTCTTGGTCATATAAACAAGAAATGTATACGAACACTTCAAAAGAATGGTCTTTTGAAAACGAATGAATGTGATTCATTTGATGTTTGTGAATCTTGTTTACAAGGAAAAATGACTGAGGCACCCTTTAGTGGAACTAACAAAAGGGCAAAAGATTTACTAGGAATCATACATTCGGATGTATGTGGTCCGTTTAAACCAATGACTAGGAATGGTGAAAGATACTTCATCACCTTTACCGAAGATTATAGTCGCTATGGGTATGTGTACTTATTAAGGCACAAAGATGAAGCTTTTGAAATGTTCAAAATCTTCAAGAATGAAGTAGAAAATCAACTTAACAAGTCGATTAAAATTCTCCGCACCGATAGAGGGGGTGAATACCTAAGTGATGTTTTTCAAGATCATCTTAGGAGTTGTGGGATTGTCTCACAACTCACTCCACCTCGAACACCACAACATAATGGTGTGTCTGAGAGGAGGAATCGAATCTTATTGGATATGGTTCATCTATGATGGCTAGAAGCACATTACCTCTATCATTTTAGGGTTTTGCTTTGCTCTCCGCGGCCCGTATTCTAAATATGGCCCCAACCAAAAAGGTGGAAAGGACACCTTTTGAGATATGGCATGGAAGAGTTCCATCCCTATCATACTTAAGGGTCTGGGGTTGTGAGGCTTACGTTAAGACTCCCACCCCAAACAAATTGGAAGTCCGATCCACCAAGTGTATCTTATTGGATATCCTAGAGATTCTATGGGATATTGTTTCAATGATCCACTCGAACAAAAGGTGTTTGTTGCCAGAAAGGGTGAATTCTTAGAGGCAAAGTTCCTTATTGAAGGAACTAGCAGTAGAACAGTGGATCTTGAGGAGGATCAAGAACCACAACCCATGCACGTTTGGTTAAAACTAGCACTCAACATAAGGATGTTGAGGATGATCAAGCAGTTGATCAATACACACAAAAAGTTCACAGAAGTGGTAGAACTAGTAATCCACCTGAAAGATATGGATTTTTCATGGATGGATGCTATGTGGTAGATTCAGATGAACCAACCACATACAAGAATGCAATGTCCAATTTGGATTGTGACAAATGGCTTGAGGCCATGAACGTTGAGATGCAATCCATGTATGACAATCAAGTTTGGGAACTTGTTGTACCACCTCTTAATTCCAAAGTAGTTGGAAGCAAGTGGGTTTTCAAGAAGAAAACCAATATGCATGGAAACTTGGATACTTATAAAGCTAGACTTGTAGCAAAGGGTTTCACTCAAACTCAAGGGGTTGACTATGATGAAACTTTCTCACCTATTGCGATGCTAAAGTCTATAAGGATTTTGTTCGCCATAGCTGCTCATTATGATTATGAGATTTGGCAAATGGATGTCAAAACCTCTTTCCTAAATGGATATCTTGAGGAAGATGTCTATATGGTTCAGCCTGAAGGTTTTGTCGATCCAAAACATCCTAATAAAGTATGCAAATTAAAGAAATCAATCTATGGATTGAAACAAGCATCGAGAAGTTGGAATCATCGTTTTGATGAGGAGGTAAAGAAATTTGGCTTCATCAAAAACGCTGATGACGCTTCTGTATATAAGAAGGCTAGTGGGAGCACAATAACTTTCCTAGTATTGTATGTTGATGACATACTACTATTTGGAAATGACATTCCAACCTTGGAAGGTGTAAAAACCTGGCTTGGAAGTTGTTTTTCCATTAAGGATTTGGGAGAAGCCGCCTATATTTTGGGAATGAAGATCTATACGGATAGATCAAGGCGGTTGATTGGTTTGAATCAAAGTGCATACATTGATAAGATCTTGAAAAGGTTCAAGATGGAGAACTCTAAGAAAGGTACCGTACCTATTCAAAGAGGAATGATATTGAATATGACTCAATGTCCTAGCTCAAAGGATGAGCAAGATAAAATGAAGGCAGTCCCATATGCATCTGCTATTGGATCCATCATGTATGCAATGATATGCACTCGACCGGACGTGTCATGCGCCTTAAGCATGACAAGTCGTTACCAGCAAAATCCTAGAAACAGTCATTGGATGGTTGTTAAGAACATACTTAAGTACCTAAGGAGGACAAGAGATATGTTCCTAATCTATGGATCTGGTGATGAGGAACTCGTTGTAAAAGGTTACACGGATGCGAGTTTCCAAACCAATCGTGATGATTCTCGGTCACAATCAGGATATATTTTCATTCTGAATGGAGGAACGGTCTCATGGAAGAGAAACAGGATGTGGTGGCTCTATCAACTACAGAATCAGAATACGTCACCGCTTCATTAGCAACTCAAGAAGCTGCATGGTTGAAGAAATTCATAGCCGATCTAGGGGTTGTCCCTTCCATTCAGGACCCCCTAGAGATCTTTTGTGATAACGAGGGTGAGATTGCTCAAATCAAGGAACCTCGTGCTCATCAAAAGACTAGGCACATTGAGCGGAGATTCAACTACATATGAGATGAAATTGAAAAGGGAAAGATATGTATTCGCAAAGTTCACACGGATCAAAACATTACGGATCCTCTCACGAAGCTCCTTGAAAAAGCAAAGCATAAAGGTCATACTTGTGCCATGGGACTTCGATATTCTAGTGATTGGATTTGATCTATAAATTTTGTATTTGGATATGTGGTACTGTTTATTATTTGAATAAAATTATTTGGTTATAAGTTTCAATTAATGTTCCAATTTAGCATGTTTAATCCATGAGTAAATTGTTTATTCTAAATGTCCATAGTCGTTCATATTTGTGGGAACAAGTGTGAGGGTAAGACTACTATGAACTCGGATTGGTTGATATTCATAAGGAATGAATATAGAACAATTGGTTGTTACCAAGGTTCATAGATATTTGCGGGATGCAAATATTGGACTAACCCGCATCTCAAATTTTACTACATGGAATCTTATTGATTGATCATAAGTAAATTTGAGTAAAGGCGAATATCATTTGGTATCCTCCGACCTGAGATACATATTGGGTTTTCATATTCACCAAGTATAATACCTTGAGCTAATTCTTCACTGTCCTAAAATAATGGACAGCACATAAGGGTATGTTCAGGTATGACACGAGGTATTGTGAGAAACGTATGTAGTCAAGATGGAATATGTTCCTCTTATTCGTTGAGAGTTAGAGGTCTAAGGCCTGATAAGTTAAATCAACAAGGAATGATCACTCCGTGTTCTTGGATTTAACATGACATCTGTAACAAAAGGATAGATGATTGATTCACCTAAATCATTTCAAGTAGGATACTTGAATGGGATGATGTTTTGAATGGCTATAAGTCATGCGTATTAAGGGTAGTAAACCGTTGTTAGGCGGTATTTACTACTTGCATCAATCTTCTATGAATCTTGGGCAAGTGGGAGATTGTAGGAGTCTATGTGCCCAAGACACGTAGAATATTGATGCGGTTAGTACGTTATGATCCAAGTCGGTTTATATCCAATAACAAGCTTAGCAAACACCAATTATTATTTAATTGATGATATGATCATGCAATTAAATATTTACACCAATTAGGAAATGGGTTTTCCAAATAAATTGCATATGAGAAGGAACAACTTAATAGAATATTTGTTCAATGATATTATTTAAAGTGTTATTTAAATAAGTTAGATAACACCAAATAATAATGAGAACTTATAACTTATAAGTTAAATGGTTGAGTGTATAACTTATAAGACTTATACATACAATTAAATGGTTAATTGTATGTCTAGTTACAAGGCCAATTTTAATGTGTGTGTTTAATTTAAAGGAGGGAAAGCCCTTTTGAATAAGGGATCGGCCGCCCCTCCCCTTGATTCTAATTGGACCCGAATGAGAATGTGGCTGCAAATGCCTTTGTCCGATTAGGGTTGCTTGTGGATGGTTGAGGCTGCTGTGAGCAGCTCTTGCGAATTAGGGCTGCCACATCAAGTATCAAACGAATTAGTGTTTGCAACCTAATGTTGCAAATGGGCTCGTGAACACCATTGGGTTGTTACTTGGGCTCCATCATTAAACGAAAAAAGGAATAGTTCGACTTGGGCTCAAGTGTTGAAGATTGGGCTTATGATCAACAAAACAAAATTTGGGTTCGTATCGGGCTCTCATCAACAAAAACAAGTGACATTGAGTTACATAATATAGTTGTACCAAATTTTTGAAGACATCGCTTCCGTATCAATAACAAAGTTCTTAGCTTTGAACAACTATTCAACAAAATTAACATCAAGCTTCAATTCACGTTGGAAATCTACAATTTAGGGGGAGTATTGTTGGGTATTCTACATTTGAAGAAATTGAAGACTTCCAACATTATTGAAATTGAAGATATGAAGAACAATAGCAACAAAATATTAGTCTAGGGTTTGTTTTGTGATTATTTTAATTGCTAGACTAGTATAAATATTAGAACATATTATCATTGTGAGGGTGAATAATTCACCATTTATTAGAGTGAATTAGGTCCATCATCAACAACATCATATCATCATTCTTCATGGATGATGATTTCAACAATATATCAATAAACATCAAACATTAAACATGTTTGTGTTCTTCATCATGTTCATCATTATTATATTTTAGCATCTAATCATTCAAGTTTTCTTAACATCAATATGAATCCTAAGATCCAAGTTCATTGTTCCCGTTCATATCGTGTTAGGTCTAGGATCAGTAGATCTAGTTAATTTTGTATAGGCTTAGTACTTGAATTAACATCTGTAATGAATGGTTGTAATTCATTATTGTGTATGCATTATATATATAGGTTAACTCATTTATATGTGGGTTGATTTATGTATGGTTGCAGGTACAAACATTATACTTGGTCAATTTCTGCATTTGACCAAGTGTAAGAAACATCTACGGATGAACATTTTATTCTTCGGTAGATATGTTTCTCACAAGTAAAATTACATCCGAAGATCCTCTGCTGATGAACAACCAGAATTGACGAAGAAGATTCCTACGGAAGAACAAATCAGCTTCGGAAGAACAGGAATTCCTACGGAAGAACAAATCAGCTTCGGAAGAACAAGATTCCTATGGAAGAACAAATCATCTACGGAAGAACAAGACTTCTACAGAGGAACAAATTCCTACAGAAGACACTGTTTCTGCGGAGTCCAAACACTTGTATAATACAAGTGTTACAAGTCAACAAAGCAGTCATGCGAATCCCAAGAAATCCGATGATTCCTTAACTGAAACAAATCAAATCCCAAGAGATCCGGTGTTTCCTATAACAGAAACATCATTGTCTATATATATGGATCCTAGGTTTCGATTCAAGAACGATTGCATAGGCGATTGATTGAACGGCAACAATAATAGCAATACAACAATTCCACAAACAGTGAACATCACATCAATTCACGCAATCAAACCCTAGCAGCCGTCACATCATTCATAACAAACTTTGATATCATTCATTCATTATTTTGTAACATTAATATATTTTAATGAAATACATATTATTCATTAATTGTGTTTATGTTAGTGTGTTCTTGAATCTTCATTGATATTGAAATTTAATACAAAACAATTAAACCAAGCCAATGTTGATTCCGCAAACGCTGACTTGTCTTCGACCAACACTAATAATTCTTGAATGTGATCCTTGGATTCACAGGTGGTATCAGAGCCAAGTGCTCATTGATTTAGATCGATTGATCTATCAGTGTTAGTTGTGTTTAATTGCTTTGAATTATGTAGATTTGTCAGTGTTTACTAATTAGATGTACTGTTTTTAAAAGAATTTTGTGTGAAACGTGTTTGTCGTTCAACAATAGTCGATTAGATTAACTCGTATCTATATTCAAATCAATTGAATAGCAGATCCTGTTGATCATTCTGATCAATTAACATCATGAGCAACTTCAGTGGATCATCTTACCAACCTCCGAAGTTGGAAACAAAAGCAGATTTCAAATCCTGGGAAATCAAGTTCAGGAATCATGTGAACTACACAGATTCTGACTTGTGGGAGTCCATCACTAAAGGTCCTTATATTCCACCCACCCTTGCTCCGGATTATAATGATAAAAATCAACCAATCAGCACCAAAGATCTATCACCTAATGATATCAAAAAGGTCAAAGTTGATATCAAAGCATACAGTTTGCTTAGTATGGCTTTACCTGAAGAGATATTGATTAGGTGTGAGAACTAAAAAATAGCAAACTCCTTATGGAAGATACTTCATACACTCTGCAAAGGGAGTGATGAGATCAGAAGCATAAGGAGAGACACCCTCAGGTCACAATATGAAACATTTCATCATATTGAGGGTGAATCAATTCCTCAACAACGTCATAGATTCATGCAGTTGGTAACTGAGATGAATATTTTGGAGTTGAAATATACCAATGAGGAATTAAAAAAATGCTCCATACTTTGCCAGAAAATTGGAAGCAAACAATATCCATGTTCAAGAATACCATAGATCTCAAGTCAACTGGTCTAGATACACTGCTTGCAAAAGTAGAAGCTATTGAAATGGATAAAAAATCAAGAAACAAGAGTGTGAAAACCCATGTCTCACCTTATCACTTCAAAGAAACAAATAAGAACTGCATTTATTTCAAATAAAGAAAGTGATAACTCTTGTGCTTTGAGTGATAATGAGGAGGAAGTTAGCTTTTACGCTTCTAAACCCTCAAAGAAATCATCTCAAAGTAAAAATCAAAACGATAAAACAAGAACTGTTGATAGAAAAGATACAACTTTATCAACATCAAAGTCTTCACAATCAAACAATCAGTCAGAACCAATCACTGTGATATTGGATTCTAAAGAACAAAAAGCAGCCTTTGCAGCTTTTAGTTCTAGTTTTCAAGCATATCTGGGAAGCTCTCTAATGTCAGCAAATGTCTGCCAACAAGACTTAGAAGAACTACATCCTGATGTAGTGGAAGAAATGGGCCTACAATGGCAGATGGCAATGATTGCTTATAGAGCAAAGCAATATCTCAGAAGAAACAAGAACTTGGCAACAGCAAGTAAAACATCAAAGATTGGTGTTGACAAATCAAAGGTAAGATGCTTCAAGTGCAATCTTTATGGACATTTCTCTAGAGAATGTAATCAACAATCATATCCAGAGATGAGACAACATCAACAGCTTCAGCAACATCAGACTGAACCTCATCAACAATCAAACTCTCAAAGATCTCTGGACAGACAATCTTAACAGATCAATACATTCCCACCAGCCACCAATGAATTAGCTGGACCAAGCAACTCAAAAGAGTCAAGGCTGATCATACTTCAAGATGGAACGTGTGTCTGGAGTATGTATGAAAAAGAAGTCTTGGAAGAGAATCAAGCATTGATGGCTCATATAGAACACAAAGTTCCTCCAATGGCCAGAGAGGAACAATATTGGAGAGCTGACAACAAGTGGTATGTTAACAGTGGTTGTTCCAGGCATATGACAGGAAACTATTCACTTCTCCATGCCTTCAAACATAAAAATGCTTCTGATGTGGTGGGGATAAAAAGGGAGGTAAAATTGTTGGTGAAGGAATGATAACAAATGATGTGCTCAAATTTGAGAAAGTAAATTCTTGTGAAAATTTACAGTATAGTTTACTAAGTGTGTCTCAAATTGTGATCGAAATTATACCACATTGTTTGATAATACTAATTGTTACATTCTTAAGCCAGGATTTAATGTTCCAGAAGAATGGATCCTCCTCAAAGCAGCAAGAAAAGGAAACACTTATGTTTTGGATATGAACAACACATCTCTCACAACACATGAAACATGCCTTCTATCTAAGCTATGAGAAGATGTATCTCAATTATAGCATAGAAGGCTTGTCCATTCTAACATGAAGAACATGAATAAATTGGTGAAAAATGACCTGGTCATTGCATTGCCAAACAAAAAGTTTCATTGCTCAACTCACTGTTCTTCTTGTTACAAAGGAAAACAACATAGAATGTCACATAAATCCAAAATTATCAATACTAATACTACACCACTCAAATTGCTTCACATGGATCTGTTTGGTCCCACTAATGTGATGAGCATTGGAAAAAGGCAATATTGTTTGGTGATAGTTGATGATTTCACAAGATTGACATGGTTGTTTTTCTTAAAACAAAAAAAATGAAACATCAAAAATATTAATGGACTTTGTGATCAAGATTGAGAATCAACTTGATACAAAAGTTAAAATTTTTAGGAGTGACAATGGTACTGAATTTGTCAATTTTGAACTAGATTCCTTTTGTAGGAGCAAAGGTATTGGAAGGCAATTCGGTGCACCAAGAACTCCACAACAAAATGGAGTTGCTGAAAGAAGAAACAGAACACTCATTGAAGCAAGTAGAACAATGCTAGCTCATTCACAATTGCCAATCACATTTTGGGTTGAGGTTGTGAATACTGCATGCAATGTTCAAAACAGAACACTAATTGTCAAAGAACATAACAAAACTCCTTATGAGCTCTTGTTTAAAAGAAAACCATACATAGGATATCATAAAGTCTTTGGATGTCATGTATCTGTTTTAAACATAAAAGAGTCATTGGGAAAATTTTCAGAAAAAGCTTATCATGGTTTCTTTATTGGATACTCTTCAACATCTAAATCATATTGGGTTTATATTCCACAACACAACATTATGGAAGAAACTCCTAATGTATCCTTTGATGAATCTGCATTTACTAAGTCTGTTAAAGGTTCATCATGGTTGTTTGACATAGATGCTCTAACCAAATCATTTAACTATGATCATTTGAACGCTGCAAGATGTGGATGAAGTATGCTATCCATTTGTGTCACCTCATATGACTGAAGTAACATTATCTGTTGATCCTCCAAGGATTCACCCATACTTGGGTGGAAACACATCAGCAGCAGCTGCAGACACTATATATGGAAATGAACATGGTGCATCTGGAGATATGAATGGTGTCCCTTCAAAAGATCCATGCTCTTAAGTGAATACAACAAATATTGAAAATGTTTCCAGAGAAGTTCCTGTAACTCCTACTCAAGAGCAAAATGATTCCGGAGAAGTTCTTGTAACTCCTACGGAAGAGCAAACCAATACTGGAGATGCTTATACAACCCATACAAAAGACACTCATGATCTTTCACCTCATGTTGAACATTTTGACAATTTCTTAAACTCTTAACCTGGGTTGGATCAGTCTGAGGCAATGGAAATGACTAACCTCGAATCATCTATACTAGTTGACACAACTGCATCAATGAGAATCCATAAGACTCATCCAGTCAACAACATCATTAGAGATCTTATAAAGAGAACTACAAGGAGTCAAAGTGGTACTGCCAACCTTTGTCTCTTCAGTTGTTTCTTTCTCAAGTGGTCCCTCCAAACATCACTGCTACTTTAAAAGACAATAGTTGGATTGACGCTATGCAAGAAGAGCTTCAAAAATTTAGAAAGCAAAAGGTATGGTCTCTAGTTGATTTGCCAGAAGGATAACATCCTATTGGCACAAGGTGGCTATACAAAAACAAAATGGATAATAGAGGGATTATTGTAAGAAACAAAGTAAGGTTGATTTCACAAGGATACACGCAAGAAGAAGGAATAGATTATGATGAAGTTTTTGCACCAGTGGCAAGAATTGAGGCAATAAGAGTGTTTTTAGCTTATGCATCATATAAGAAGTTCACTGTGTATTAGATGGATGTCAAGTGTGCATTCCTATATGGGAAGATTGATGAGGAAGGTTATGTGTTACAGCCCCCTTGTTTTGAAGATCCTCATTATCCCCATAGGGTATAAACTAGATAAAGCCTCGTATGGTCTTTATCAAGCACCAACAAAGTGGTATGAAACACTATCATCCTTCTTTCTCAAGCATGGATACAAAAGAGGAACCATTGATCAGACACTCTTTCTCAAACAAGAACATCAAGATCTCTTAGTAGTTCAAATATATGTTGATGACATCATATTTGGCTCAACTAATAAAAGATTGTTTGTAAATTTTAAAGAGCTGATGAAATCGGATTTTTAGATGAGTTCAATGGGTGAATTAACCTTCTTTCTTGGTCTTCAAGTTCGTCAAAAACCAGATGGGATATTCATCAATCAAGAAAAATACATATATCAAATTTTGAAGAAATACAATCTTACTGAAGTATCCTCATGCAAAACACCAACATCAACAATTGACAAGATTGTTCCTGATCCTTCAGGAAAATCTATTGATCAAAACATATATAGATCAACGATAGGTTCACTTATGTATCTAACTGCCAGTAGACCTGACATTATGTTTGCTGTGTGTGTGTGTGTGTGCTAGGTACCAGTCTGATCCAAGGGAGTCTCATCTGAATGCTGTAAAAAGGATTTTCAAATACCTCAAAGGAAAACCAGGACTTGGTCTTTGGTATCCAAAGGATGGAGACTTTACACTCTACTCATACTTAGACAGTGACTATGGTCGATGTAATAGTAATAGAAAATCAACAACTGGTGGATGTCAATTCATCGGACCAAGGCTAGTATCATGGCAGTGCAAGAAACAAACCAATGTATCTGTATCCACAGCTGAGACTGAGTACATAGCTGCTTCAGCTGGTTGCTCTCAAGTCCTTTGGTTGCAAAGCCAATTGCTTGACTATGGTTACAAGTTCCTTAAAACTTCAATTTATATAAACAATTCTGCTTTTATGTTTATAACTGCTAATCTTGTGCAACATAGTAAAACAAAACATATTGGGATACGATATCATTTTCTAAGAGATTGCTCAGAAAAGGGTTTGATTAAGTTAGTCAAAGTGTTACTAAAATTAGGTTGCTGATTTGTTCACTAAAGCCTTTGATTCAGTCAAATTTAATTTTCTGGTTGAGTCTCTAGGCATGATTAACTTAGATTAATCAATTTAAACAAACAAAATACTATGTGTAGTGATGCGTCGGCATGACATATGCATGGGAAATGATAGTACACTATATCTTTGCTTATTCCTGAATTCATAAATAACAATAAATCTAAGCAAGTTTCTTGATGTGTGAGTAGATTCATCTTGAGTGGAAACTACACTGAGTGCATGCCAAACATAATGCTAGGTGATTGTTTGTGGGTAACTTTAATTTGAGAATACAAAGTGAGTTTTATTGTGATGTGACCAAATCACTCATCTAAACACACTATGTACCAACACTTTATAATATCTATCATTGCAAATCATACTCCCTCTATCTTGTGTGAACAAAGACCTGGGTGTATGATGACCATACTGAATTTCAGTTACAAAAGGTGAAAAGATCATGATCCACATCATCCCTCTGTTTCGTGTGAACAAAGACCTGGGTTAAACGCATCTCTGTTTTACGTGAGTAAAGACATGGAGACCTGATGATGATCATATCTAAGCTCTCAAAAGAATCCTATGTGATCAATTGTATATTAATCTAGAGTTCTACATCATTGCATTATTGAGATGCAAACTGCATCTCAAGTTAGAACTTATAACTTAATGTACATAGTTCTTAAGTGTGAAAAAGTGATGATTTGTCTTGCAAAGGGAGGACAAAATCTTTGTGAATTGAATCTGAAGCCCATAACAGTTAATTCCAAATCAATATGGAAACATGATAAACAACATGCCTAGTTGATACATGAGCTCTTGTATGGATTTAAGAGGACAATATACTTGCAATCAGAACTTTTTTTCGTATCAATTCAACAAAATAACTCATTAGTAAGAGGCTTAGTATTATAGTATGATCCCATTATAGGTGTATATATGTCCGATCATCATCATACAGTTAAATGTCCCTCATGCTATTTTTCTTAGAAATTTATGATAAATGCTTAATGTCATCATTAATCACAAACTTAGGGGAGTAAAATTCATGAACTTAAGTTTATCAATCAGCAGCTTTGTTTATTTCATTATCAATTTGAAGGAATTGGAATCTGAGCACCATCTTAGCTCCTGGATACATGAAATTTTCTTTAAAATCAATTAAACTTTATTGTGCTAAATTCTCATGTATACAAAGTCAACAAGGTCCAAAAGCAATAAATGGTTCTAAGCAATGGACTTTGACCATAGAGCAATAATTCTCTACATTGTGTCATCTTAAGCATCAATAGAAGCTATAGTGCCAACTTAAGCATCAGCAGAAGCTATAGTGCCATGTTAGGCATCAGCAGAAGCTACAACGTTGAAAATTTAAATGTTTATCCATAGATTGGTAAACTACAGATGAACAAAGATTAACAAATAATTTAATTTCACGATTTGGTAATCTGTGAAAATGTAAATTATACTTCATTAGCAGATGTTGTGGATCCGTAGATGATGTGCGGAAGAATTTGTTAAGGGTCCCACATCATTAATGTAATAAAATTAAGGTGTTTGAGAGTATAAATGATGTTGTTTGACTTCAAACATCATTATTCGCTTTTTCAGTTCACTTTTTCAGTCCTAGAAAAACACACTCTCAACAAACTTTTCCCTCTTTCATAACATTCAAATCTTACCAAATCAAAACTTTAAACAAACATATATCTGTGTTCTTATTCCGATGTTTTCAAGGTAAAACATGTCGTAATATTCAACAATGTGTTTGAGTTTTGTTTAATCTCACAACTGTTTGTATTCTCATATCAATAATGTGATTCTAACGAAGTCTGTTTCTTATGAACAGATGGATAATCGATTTGCGAGAGAGCATATTGTGTGTGCTTTCTTAAACCCAAACGACCTTGTTTCATAAGGGTGTCAAAATATTATTCGATACCTAAGAAGATCTAGGCTATTCTATGCCTTATCAGCAGAGCCTGTGATTCACCAATCGCACATCACTGATTTCTAGAACTCCAACCAAATAGAGGAAGATGGTCGAGTTATTGTTGCTGATGAGAAGAATCGAAGGCTGAGAATCGATGAACAGACAATAAGAAGGGTTCTTGAGTTGGGAGACGTTGAAGCTGGTCATCTTGATGTGTTCGAAAACGAATACATGGAGAAAGTTCCTGATGGTGATTTCAAGAAGGGATAAACAAAGAAAGGAAGACTATGCAAGCCATACAGATTTCTCCGCCATACTTATCTTAAGTGCATCTCAAACAGAAAATCTGGTCTTGACAGATTTTCAAGGCATATCTCTTCTGGGATTATTGGTGTTTTTGAGGGAAGAACCTATAATTACTCAAAGTACATCTTCAACTGCTTATTTGATCACATCAAAGTGCAGAAGGCTGATAAGATGTATATGTTTCCAAGGTTTGTGCAACTGATCATTAATGCTAATCTGCCTGAAACTACTGTGATAGTGGTGTGTTCATTCAAGCGCACCTTGGCAGATCAAATAAAATATCTAGGAAATATGAAGGAGGAGACATGCCCATGTTTGCACATGTGGTTGATGCTACTGCAAATATTCCTCAAGAGCTTATGTAGGAAGATCAATAAGTGAACTCTGCAACCAACTCTATTCAAGACACTCACACACCAGATATATCACCCATACATCAGCAACCTCATCCATCACCATCCCAACCATAATCACCAGCCAGCCAAAACACAAAACCATTCTCTTAATTTCACCATCAATCACCAAATCAACAACAAACATCCTAACCATGATCACCAACCAGCCAAAACACAGAACCAATTTCCCCAATCCACCATCAATCACCAAACCAACAACAAACATCCCAACCATAATCTTCAGCCAGCCAAAACACAGAACCAATCTCTCCAATCCACCCTCAATCACCATATCAGCTTCAAATGCAACATTATCAACAACCTCCAAATCTAGAAAATTCAGCCACTTAGAGCATTTACAATGGGGAGATAGAGTTAGCCTCACAAGCAAGTACAGTTCAACTGTCATTATCCAAAATTGAATCCCCTGTACTCTCAAATGAAACTAAACCAGTATCTCCAGTCATGACCATCAACAACAACCACATCAAGAACGAGAAGATCAAGCTATTGATGCCAGTTCAAGCTTAGCAAGCGTAGCCCATAAAGAAGTAAAAGATGATGAGATTGCTTCTCAACATTAGGAAGGGGAAGAAGAAGCAAACTATGTTGATGTGATTGCATACAATAAAGATGATCTGAGTGATAATGACATCCCTTTAAACAAAAGTTATTTGGTGGCAGAGTAAAACAAGGTTGTAGTGAAGTCCAACTTCAGAAAGCACATGATTAAGGAGCTGAAAGGAATAATTGCAAGAAAGGATGAAATGTTGATGCAACTAGAATAAAAAATTAAAAGCTTGAGAGAAGATGTTGTGTGTAATAATGAAGTGATTGATGCCCTTCTTCAACAAGACTCTGAACTCAAAGAAGCAGTAAAGAAAGAGAAAGATTAAAATGAGAAGCGAACAACAAAAATTGATCAAATCAATGACACTCTCTATGATCAATCAGCTCTGTTGAGAAGAAAAGAAAAAGAGATTGATGAACTGAAAATGAAGATATGTGCTCTTGAATCAAACCAACTAAAGAAACCTACTGAATCTTCTAAGCAACTCATTCAATACCCAAGGAAGAGGAAGTATTTGGGCTCACCAAAGATTCAAGTAATCAATGTTGAAGATTCTCCTAAATGGTCAAGACATACCTCTTCTGAGCGCACTCCTTCTATGGAAAATTCAACATCAAAGCAAGTTGCTATTGATGAATCTGAGAGTGATGCTGAATGGAAAAAGCTAATTGAAGATGAACCTAACAAGGCTCAAGAAGAATCAAAGACTGATGTTCTTCTTACAACAGACATCATGAAAGAGAGGCTTCAGTCATCTGTGTTTATGACCCTGATCAATCATGGGTTCCCATTTGACATGGTTGAAAGAATGAACTTGACTGAGATGAAAGATATGCTAAAAGAGTTTGAGCTTGCTAGGTTCATAATTCCAAATTATGACTATGAAGCATTCACCACTTTTCAAGCCATTCTGAAAATCAAGAAAGATCTAGGCCATTGTGATAGTGGTAAACTTACGAAGTACAAGATGGTATGTTGGCTTTGGGACACAATTACAAGGCTCATGAGCTTAAAGGAAGAAGTGCTGGTGAACTAAGAAGAATGCTGGAACATGTAATGAATGTTGAACTTGATACTGGAGTCAGATTCTGAACTGAAGCTCCAAACCTATCATTTGAACAACAAACCAAACTCTCTGCTGATCCTATAACTGTTGAATCTAAAGATCAACACAAAGAAAAAGACAAACTGATCAAAGAACCAAGGGCAGTCATTCTTTGGAAAGTGTGGCCACTAGGAACAACTGTTAGAGAGATTACTCAACAGATAGCAACTCTCATAGAGCTATATGATCATATCAAAACTCCCAGTTCTGAAGAACAGAATAGGATTATGGCCTGGAAATTTGATCCAGACTGGGATTGTGCAATTATCAACAGAACCTCTGGAAGAATTAAATATTTCCATGATATAGAGGCAGTACTGAGACTTCATGAGAAAGACATCAAGGATCTGCACACTCTTATAATGTCTAACTATCCAATTCACTCATGGGGAAGAGATTTCTCTATGTTGGTGTGAAAGTTAAAGACAAAATTCAAAGATGATGTTATTAGAGAAGCAAAAAGAGAGGATATTAAGCACAAAAGAAGATTAGAGAGAAAGAAAAGATCACGCACCAACTCATTCTTATTAGTTGATCATGAATTTCTAAGGAGAGTTGATTGTTCTAATAGGAAAATAGCAGCCATCAAAGTCATTGGAGGAAATCAATACACTATTCCCATAACTGAGTGGGGATATGTTAAGAATACAAAAGAAATGGTGTTACTGAGGAATGCTAATGGAAGGAAAGGTGACAAAATAAGAATATTCGACCCTGTAGAGATCAAAATGCTTCATCCAAGCTACACATCATTCTTACATGATAAATTCATTCCAAAGCTGATAGATGAAAAAGCTCAGAATGATTTATGCTTATACATTCATATGATACAAGTTGTGGATAAGCTGCATGCTAAAGCATACAAAAGAAGAAGATATAATGCTAGGATGCTAAAGGGAGCTAACATTGAAGATATATCAGAACTGAGAATCTTAGAAGAAGATGAGCTGGAGATTGTTAACAATCAATGTGTTGTGGAAACACTCACCACTGAAGAAGACATTTTGGGCCTAAGCTTTGAGACTCTGAAGAGGATATGCAAAATGGAGATCAAGTACAAGTACGATGATCAAAAGGATGCAGTATCATACTTTAACAAAAGGATGGTGGGAAGGATGAAAGAACCTTTAGTTTTGAAGAACTAATTACAAGTATCTAAGCCTAATGGGGAGTATTGTTAGGTCTAGGATTAGTAGATCTAGTCAATTTTGTATAGGCTTAGTACTTGAATTAATATTTGTAATGAATGGTTGTAATTCATTATTGTGTATGCATTATATATATAGGTTAACCCATTTCTATGTGTGTTGATTTATGTATGGTTGCAGGTACGAACATTATACTTGGTCAATTTTTGAATTTGACCAGGTGTAAGAAACATCTACAGATGAACATTTTGTTCTTCCGTAGATATGTTTCTTACAAGTAAATTACATCCGAAGATCCTCTGCGGATGAACAACCAGAAATGAAGAAGAAGATTCCTATGGAAGAACAAATCAGCTTCGGAAGAAGAAGATTCCTATGGATGAACAAATCATCTACGGAAGAACAAGACTTCTACGGAAGAACAAATTCCTATGGAAGACACTATTCCTGCAGAGTCCAAACACTTGTATACTACAATTATTACAAGTTAACAAGTCAACAAGGTAGTTATGCGAATCCCAAGAAATACGACGATTCCTTAACTAAAGCAAATCAAATCCGAAGGGATGAGAATGATTGTCTATAACAGAAACATCATTGTCTATATATATGGATCCTAGGTTTCGATTCAAGAATGATTGATTAGACGATTGATTGAACGGCAACAACAATAGCAATACAACAATTCCACAAACAGCGAATATCACATCAATTCAACCAATCAACCCTAGCAGCCGTCACATCATTCATAACAAACTTTGATATCATTCATTCATTATTTTGTAATCATTAACAGATTTTAATGAAATACATAGTATTCATTAATTGTGTTTCTGTTAGTGTGTTCTTGAATCTCCATTGATATTGAAATTTAATACAAAACAATTAAACCAAGCCAACGTTGATTCCGCAAACGTTGACTTGTCTTCGACCAACACTTTAATTCCTGATTGCGATCATTGGATTCCCATGATGCCTCTAAGTCCTCGAAACCTCACACTCCTACTGCCTTAGATACAGAACCAAACGTTCATAATCTTGATTATGAGGTAGTTGTTCCCACCAATCCTGGATCACGCCTAAATGTCTATCATCCTCTGGACAATGTCATTGGGGATGTCAGATGAGGAGTTCAAACAAGAAATCAGCTGTATTCCGCTAATTATGCCTCGGTAATGGAAAGGGGTATCTTCACGATGATGCTTACCGATGTTTTGTGTCTCAGTTTGAGCCAAAATATGTAAGTGAAGCCCTAAATGATGAGGCATAGGTGAGTGCGATGCAAGAAGAACTTCTTTAGTTCAAGAAATTAGGTGTATGGACACCGGTAGATGGACCTAAAGGTGCTAAGGTCATTGGCACCAAATGGGTCTTGAAATGTAAGAAAGATGACCAAGGTGTCATCATCGGGAACAAGGCTCGACTTGTAGTTCAAGGATTTCGACAAGTCAAGGGAATTGATTACAATGAAGTATTTGCACCTGTGGCGAGAATGGAAGCCATCCGTATCTTCCTAGCCTATGCCTCTTACATGAAGATTAAAGCCTATCAATTGGATGTAAAGAGTGCATTTCTTCATGGTGAAATCCGGGAAATAGTGTATGTCAGTCAACCCGAAGGATTTGAGGATCCATATCATCGGGATAGAGTTTACAAACTATATAAGGCTCTCTACGGGCTTCATCAAGCCCCGAGAGCATGGTATGAAAAACTTTCAACTCACCTGGTGAAACACGGATTTCACAGAGGTGTGATTGACTGTACACTGTTCACTAAAGAGAAAGATGGTGATCTGCTGCTGGTTCAGATTTACGTTGATGACATAATCTTTGGTTCCAAGAATGAAGAATTATGTAAAGAATTTGAAGCAGTGATGAAGGCAGAATTTGGAATGAGTGACACGGGAGAGATGAAGTTCTTTCTCGGGTTATAGGTGGATCAAACACTAAAGGGAATATTTCTACCTCAGACCAAGTATGTAGGGGATATTCTCAGTTGGTTTGACATGGAGAATGCTTCCGCAATGTAGCACCCGATGAGAATGCTGATTTGGTTCATGCCACCATATACCGACGAGAATGGTGATCTGGTGGATAAAAACCCAAAGGGAATATTTCTACATCTGACCAAGTATGTAGGGGATATTCTTAGTCGGTTCGACATGGAGAATGCTTTCGTAGCTGGGACTCCACTTGCTACAAACCATGATGTAGCACCAGACGAGAATGGTGATCTGGTTGATGCCACCATATACCGAGGAATGACTAGCTCCCTCATGTATCTCACTGCTTTAAGATATGATATTATTTATTCAACATGTCTTTGTTCAAGATATCAAACAAAACCAAAAGTTAACCATCTTATTGGGGTCAAAAGGATATTTCGTTATCTGAAGGGTACACCCACACTTGGATTGTGGTATCCTTATGATGATGACTTCGAGCTAACCGCGTACAGTGACTCGGATTATGGCGGCTGCAAGATGAAATATAAATCCACCTCAACAGGTTGTCAATTCTTTGGGAGAAGATTAGTCACGTGGCAGTGTAAGAAGTAGACATCAGTTGCGTGTCAACTTATGAAGCTGAATATGTTGCTGCGGCAAGCTGTTGTTCTCAAATCATCTGGATTCAACAGCAGATGCGGGAATACAGTTTGAAATTTTCTAACACCCCTATATTTCTTAATAATTCTACTGCAATAGCCATTACTAAAAATCCTGTCCAACTCCTAAAACCAAACACATGGGCATAAAATATCACTTTATACGTTATTATTTTGAAAAGTATCTAATCGATGTTGTTAAAATAAATACGGATTTTCAACGCGCTGACCTCTATATAAAAGCCTTTGATAAACCACGTTTTCTATATTTGTTAGAGGTCAATGGCCTTAAAAGGAAAAGTGATGTAATTCCAGACGATGAACAGGTCTTGTCCGATGAGTCAAGTCCATTTTATTTTATTTTCTTTTATTCTAGTTTATTTTATTTATTTTAATTTATTGATTTCAATTCTTCACCTATTAAAATCATAAAATCGCAACTTGCTTACGATTTTAGAATTTCAGGGGGAGAATCGGTTAAGTTAGTATTAAAAAAACGAGGGCGGAGGACAGGCAAGCTAATAGAAATGAGATCGTATACGCGAGATCGATTCAACGACTATGGAAAATGATAGTATATAGGAACAAAGCATCTGGGACTTTAAAAGATTTAAATTGAATTAGATGCGAAATTCAAAAATAAAAATAAAAAATAAAAGGAAAAATGATAGTAAAACAAGCGACTACTAAGGTAACACGGAGAAAATAGACCTAGAGGTTGCTAGACCATTAGATGATGTGTCGGTAGATTCAACACAATAGATAAGTTGACATGGTTAGTGATCTCAAGATCAAACTAAACTGTTCAACAAGCTGTGGGTTATTATCTTATCCCTGGTTAACACAATCAACAGAGTTCCAATAAGGGGTGACGAGCAAAATAAACGCCACAAATATGTGCGGATGACCAATGAGCAAAGCACATGATGAAAAATGCAAAAAACAATCAAACGAATAACCTATGTTGTTGGTGCGATCTGTGCAACAAAATATATTGCGCAAACAAGAAGATAGGTTATGTGCCTCTCTGTTGTGCGGTGGCACTGACCTGAGGATAAGCATAACGTAAATATTCTAGAATTCATTGTTGTTTCCCGCCTCTCTGCTGTGTAGTGGCACTGACCTGAGGCTTGGCTTCTCTTTGAAAGCTCTAAGAATAGTGTCTTCTTGTCAAAATACCCGTAGACCGCTAAAAAATCTCCTGAGGAATGTTGATTACCATATAAGCGTGGGATCCACAACTGCTCATTGAAATAACTAAACGTTAAACAATCACCACTGTGTGTCAAAAGTCTGTGTATGAATTTAAGTGGACAAGTATACTAACAATAATCATGGCTGCAATTCTTGAAAGTCCAAATCAATATGTGTGTCTTATAGTACTAGTATGATTTCCTTAATTTGCTAATGACTCACGACGAAAACAAGACTCTAGCATCAAATGATTTTGGTAACACGTCCTGAATGATTTGATTACCTGTATGATTTGATTACCTGTATGATTCCATAATGAATAATTCCACTTATGGTCAAAATAATTTAAAGCTGCCTGTTCAAGAAATAAATCTGTTAGATTTCAATCTTAGGATTTCCACCTCACACAAAATCACAACAATATGTCTTAAATTCTATCCTTATTTCTAATAGTTTCATTTCTTTAAGTTTGTCAATTTAGGTTTATTTGTCGGACTATGTTGTGGAATTCAATCTGGGATTCAATCACTTAAAAGAGTCACGTTTGAGGTGACCAAACGTGCTTTCAATATTAAATAGGTCACGTCTGAGGTGACAAAATGTGTTTTGCTTAAATGGATCATGACTGAGGTGATCAAAAGTTTTCAAAGTTAAGATGATCATGCCTAAGATGATCAAATGCTAGTAATGTTTAATCAACTATTAAATGGGGTTAAATGTCAAATGGTCATATAGTCAAAACCATAAGTATGATCCATTCGCACGACTGGACCATGAGTATGGACCAATTGTCCAAATGGACCATACTTATGCCCTAGAAAACCGAATGGAGCATGAGTATGAACCATTCACACGAATGGCTTACAAGATTGAGCCAGTCGCTCGAATGGAGTTGTGCAAATGAGTCAGTCGCCCGACTGAAACCCAGTCGGCCGACTGGATGTGATCGACTAAATCAATCGCACGACTGAGATCCAATCACCTGAATGAAAAGAGCGAATGGGTCCAGTCCACCGATTGAAATCAAATTCAGTATAAATAGGGCCATAGTCGACCGCATAAACTCATCACCCCCCATTCGCCCTAAAATCGCACAGCCTACCATTACTATGCCAAAATCTCCTCTGACCGAATTTGACACCCTATTTCGATATTTTGACGATCTTTGGTGTTCATACAGGTATAATGCGGTGTAATCTATCCAAATTTCCGACGATTTGACTCCAAAATCAAGAAATTCGGCCCTAACTAGAACCGTGACTTAAGTTGGACAAATAACCTAACTAAAGTAAGTATAATGTTGAATTCAAATTATTTGGTGCTAAGTTAAGTGATTGCGAGTCTAATGAACCAAAACACGATGTCTAATTTTAAGATTCGGTCAAAATTTGAATTTCAGTCGAACAAACAGTGGGTCATGCGACTGGACACCCGAATGAACTTTAATCGCCCGACTGAGCTGGACGAATGACTTAGTCGGCCGAATAAATGGTAGGAATGAGCTCAGTCGGTCGACTGAACCAATCACAGGCTCAGTCACCCGATTGAACTTAATCACATGATTAATCACTCGATTGTATCCAGTTGCATGTTAGGTCAAACAACTGATCCCAGTCGTATGGTTCAATCCCATGATTAAACCAGACTAATTTCAAACAGGTTAATTACAAATGGTTTATGTTGGGTGATGATCTAACTCGTATGCTCCTTGTATTACAGATTGATGTCTGATAGGTGGACCATAAACCCCAAGCACAATATTTGTGCACATCTAGACGCCACAACTCGAAACGCTGCCGAGTTTGCTGGCATCATCACTTTTCTGAAGAGGTCACGGATTCACAGAGCCATATCTACAGTATGCACTCCCTACACGTCTATACAACAAGCCTTCTGGGAGGGTGTATTGGTTGATCGATCACGTAAGCCCTACAGCATCCGGAGTACTGTTTTTGGCCTGGATATACATGTGACAACTACTGATATTCGTCGAGTACTAGATCTGGGTGATGATGCAGACCACCCGACCAGACTACACCCTCTGACAGTGACAGGGTGTTTCCTTAGGATTAAGTACTCTGGGGACATAAATGCAAGTGTGCTCAACAAAATCAACCTATGTCCCCAGTACAAGTACTTAGCACATGTGATACTTAAGTGCTTAGCCTCAAGGAGGGGTGGATTTGATGATCTTTCAAACTAGATTCAGAATGCCTACGTGGCACTGGTAATGAACCACCCCTTCAGCTTCTCGAGCATCATATTCTCATACGTGATTGAGAATCTGGAGGCTAAAGGCATAGAGGGATTTTTTATGTACCCAAGGTTTGTTCAGATGATTATTGATAAGGAGCTACGCTCTCTGCCTAAGGAGAGCCAAGATGCAGTGTCACTGGAGGTGATGGATGACACGACACTAGGCCGGATGAAAGTCTACAAGGGAAAGCAAGTCAAACCCCCTGTTAAGAGACTGATCGGGAATCTGGCCCAAGAGGAGTACGTGGCGCCTGCAAGGCGAAAGTGGCGCCACGAGGAGAGTGATTCAGATGTTGAGCAGATTGCTTTGCCATCTGATGACTCCGATGATGATGACAAAGACACGAGTCGAGATTCTGGCGCTGTTGTTTCTAGGGCCAGCCCTTCTCATACTACATCTCCACCCCCTACTCATACAGATGCCACCACTACCAGCTTTCACTAGGATTTTTGTCCTCTCGATGAGGAGGAAGAGAGTGATGAGGAGCCTCTGACAAGGACTGTAGGCAGCAGGCTGGTTGCCACAGAGAGAGGATTACGGGCGGTTAGTGGACGCCCAGGGTAGTCCGGGGATGCTACTGGTGATTTAGATCTCTCATATGCCCCGGACCCGCCCAGCAGCAAAGGGGAACCTTAGTGCCTAGAGGCACAAAGAAGAAGAGGATGGCTCACCCCTATGGCAAGAAGGGGAAAAGACTGAAGTTTACCCTAACCTCATCTACCACCACAGCCACTACCTTAGCCACACCTTCCACCACTACCACCACCACTACTACCACACCAACTGCCACCACCACTACCACCTCACACACCACTACCACACCCACTCAACCATTTACCCACATCCCATCGACCACCACTACAACTCACTCACCACCACCCACATCTATACCACCCCCAATATTCACCTCTGCCACCACCACCACTAGCCATCAAGCCAGACCATCATCCCACCCTACATTTGACACAGGTTCATCTCTACCTCCCAGTGGGGTAGAGGAACAGCTCTCTGCACTAAACCGTATGGTGCTGAAGCTGTTAGCAGCCGATGACGAGAAGACTGCTCAGATCCATCAATTAGTGCAGCTTACAGCTACACAATCATAGTAGATATCTCATCAGGCGTAGTAGATTAAGCAGCAGACACATCAAATGGCTACTCAAAGTCCAGAGATTTCCCAACTCAAGGAGCAAAACATCTTTTCTACTAAGAAGATTGAGGAGTTGGAGGATGCTAAGAGGACCATCCTACGGAAACTTAAGGGCACAAAGGATGAGCCTCTAAAGATCAGAGAGGGAGATGGAGATGATGGTGATGATAATGATGATGATGATAATGATGATGATGATAGTAATAATGATGATGATGGTGATGATGAAGGTGATGACGAGGATGGAGGAGACTATGAAGGAGGAGGAGAGTCATCTGCTTCGGGTGCACAGGAAGCTAATGAGAGGCGGACCAAAAAGACTCAAGATCCAGGTGCCTCAACATTAGCCCCGACAGCAGAAGAACACATGATCCAAGATAAAAGTAATGCATAGAGTTTTGTGTAATTAAATCATGTGTAATTTGAATATTGTATTAAACTTATGTGTTTGAATGTTAATGTATATATATTTAATGATTAATGTCTTGATTATTTACCGATGCATGATGTGTTTAATGTTTTAAATCAAGCAGATCATACATCTCAGCAAGATTAGTATGACGTTGCTCCCCTTCAGCAGAGCAAGTCTCAACTCACAATGATACTTGATCTACAAGGGATCCCCAGGAGGTCTGTGAGTTACACTCCTGAAGAATGAGAAATAATTCAAGATCTTACTGATGAGCAACTTGCTGAGATGTTCCGACTGAATCTAGATGAGATTGTGAAGGATATCCTACTCTGGACATGGATAGTGACGATGAGCTTAATCATGTGGATGAAATCAAAATTAAAGACGTCACTGCACAACATTATCCAGAGTATGCTAACAATGAGGGAAATATAGTCCCCAATCTGGGTGACTCCCTTGTTAGTGATACTTTTGAAACACTAGATAAGATGGAGGAGGAGTCGGAGAAGAAGAAAGATCAAGCCCAAGCCTCAGACACAGATGTCAACATCAAAATGGCTGAATGGGCGGCATGTTTTGCTGAGATCCAAGCCATGTGCACTGCACAAAAGCCAAATGTCTACACCAAGCTGTACAAAGTCAAGAAACACTTAAAGGTGTCAGGCAAGATCATCACATGGGCTCATTTTGAGGATCTGAATGTATATGCCATGAAGAGAGAAAAGGGCATATAGTACTTCAGATTCCCACACGATCTGAAGACTCTACCCGGTTTGGAGCATAACTAGCTGGCCAAGTTGAAGTTGTTATATGCTGATCCTCGAAAGATGTCTGGCTGGTTTGAAGCTGCTTTGAAGAGAGAGTACAACACCCAGTGGGTCACCTTTAACCTTAACAACCAACAAGGTATATCAGAAGATCTGAAGTTGATGCCATTACTAGGAAGCCAAAGATTATGCTGAAGTGGAGTCCTCCGCGCACAATGTCAAGAATCCGTCTAAGGGAAATGCGTCAGGACTTCACTCCACACTTTAAGTGGTGGTGCAGTGACTGGAGAACGAGTGAGACGGTCATAGTTCTCAACAGAAATAGGAATATGGAAACTATCTAGGTATTTGACCTGATGTGGCTCACTAACTTGTCAGCTGATGATGTTTACACCTTATACAAGTCACCACTGTTCTATGACTCGCAGGATATTGTACAAGCTCTCCAATTCCAGAATGTGATACGGCTCTGCTTTGCTTTTGAAATACATACACGAGTCACCAGAGAGGAGAAGTACAAGAAATATGAAGAGCTGATGAAGAATGTTAGACAATAGATTAAACTAGGTCCGAGGGGGAGTTTGTAGATACATATGTTCCTAGTTTATGAGCATAATGTAAAAAGTCTTTCATGTCTTACGTATATGTAACTGGATGGTTGAATGAAATAAAATGTGTGGTTTATGCCTATAATGTTTAATATTTCATTCATTATTATGTATTAATGCTTATTGAACTAACTATATACGTTTGTGGTTGTTTGAATAGATCTATGTCAAATAATGATTGTGAAACATATTCAAACTTAGTCATATGAAGTTCTCATGTGAATGGCTCGTGCTAATGGACCATACGCATGAACAACTTCATGCTAATGAACCAGTCGCACCACCAAAGAAGGAGACTAGATCAGTCGCACAATTGCGACATGAGATTGACTCAGTCGCACGACTAAACACTCAGTCGTGTGAATGGATCAACCGCATGACTCAGTTGCACGAATGGTTTAGTCGTATGAATGAGTAACCCTAACCTATAAATACCACTTAATTTATGGAAAAACGTAACACTTTGAAGAATTTGACTCATACACATACCCTAGCCGTCCAGAAAGCCTAAGAAAGCCAGTCCAAGTTCATAGATCGTTCTTGATCGATTGGTATTCGTTCTTAACGTTTATATTAATCTTATATTGATCGGGTTAACTTTCTCACTGATTGGATCGCCAATCAAATAGGGTTCCGCACTATTTGATTCGGTATACACATAGATTAGTTAGTACTCCGTCCAGTACACGATCCTCTAACACATCACTTGCTCAGCTGCTATCTCACCTTCACTGACAGATGCATCATCCAATGCTTCGACAAAGGCAATGTTTGATTCTCCAAGGGAGACAAATCGGAAGCACCAGTCTTGTCCTTCATCACTTTGAACAGTTAATGCCTTAGTCTCTTTACTTGAAGAACTAGTTCCAACCATGTCTTTGTCTTGATGGATGAAGGTAGGAAATGTGTTACCATTTCAAGTTTTCTTGGGCTTCACACATTCACGTTTAAAATGCCCCTTTTCACCACAGTTGAAGCACATGACCTTTGTTTTGTCGAAACCAAAAGTCATATCTTTCATGGCTACTAGATTCTGCCCCGTCTTCTTGACAAACTTTTTAGCTCTTCGAACAGCACTCGCTAGAGCCCACATGATGTCCATCCTTTCCAGCTTGTTCTCGTCAACTTGCTCGTAGTGTTCATCAGCAGGATGACAATTTCCAATCTTCCCAGCAACTAAGCCATCATAGGATTGAACCATTACTGCTAGAAGATCCATATGATCACTTGCAACCTCCACCTTAATATCACCGAGATTCTCGGTTTTCAACTTCATTGTGTTTGCTTCAGGTGCTATGTATTGGGTCCCTGATGACCCTAACGTTTCTGATCCTCAAGTAGTGGTTTGGGAAGGAGTCGTGGAACAAACACGAAAGTTGTTTGTAATGGTGCTCCTGAACCAGTTGGGGACGGAACTGAGTTGTAGAGTGAAGGATTCTGTACGTGGGATCCTTTCTTTGACTTGTACTTCATTCGTAGTTCCTCCTCCCTTAACTTCAAGATGAAGTCATTTATGTCCAAAGTTGCAAGAATGTCATTCTGTCTCAGGTTGGACACAAATGTATCCTACTTCTCGGGCAACCCATCACCAAAACTTGGAACTTTATCTTCCATTGATGTATTTATGCCATGAGTGTGCAACTCACTCATCAAATGATAAAATCTGTGAGTAATATCATCTAAGCTCTCGTTTCCTATCAAAGAGAAGTTATCGACCTCCTTCTTGTGAACCTTAGCCTTTAGTGCCTTTAACGTCATATTTCCATGGGCATGCTTCTTCTCAAAAAACTGATGAAAGATGTCTTTCGGTATTGACTGAGTCAACAGGGCATAAAATTTCTTTTCAGCATTAATGAGTATCTTATGAGCCTCACTCATTCCCCCAATGTCAACTTGACTCCATTTGAACTAACTGGTACCGTATAACCAGTCTCGATGGATGTCCAAAGATTTGGATCAAATCCATTTAGATAAATCTCGAACCACTGCTTCCATTGTAGATAGTCATCTAATGTTATAAGCTTCGGCGGTTTATTGTGATTTCATATCTTAATCTTGAGAAGTAGAAGGTTCTGGATGCGTGAGTCCTTCCCAACAATAAACACAACAAACTGATCTTCCATTTGAATAAACTTGGTACTAGGAGAACATGACAGTTTCAATCATACAAATGGGCTATGAGTATGGTTCACTCGTGCGAATGAAGAGTACAAATGAATTCAATCGTGCAATTGGATTAAGTCGTGCATATGAACAAGGCGAATGGACTCAAACAACTAAAGTTGTTCAGTCATGCGAATGATGAATGCGACTGAGTTCAGTCGTGCGAATGGGGTGTACGGTTCAATCGTACGAATATGTTATTCGTGTGACTGAAGGTTGTTGTGTTTGAAAAAATTGAATTTTTGATACTTAGACACAAAATACGATTTACCCAGAAACCCTAATCTGCCGTATGATGAAAAGCTTAAGTTTTAATGCCTGAAAACGTCGAAAACCACCTATTGACTCAAAAAGATGTCTCTTTTGAATTAAAACGTGAGTTTTGACACCAAAACTAATTGGATCAAATGCAAAATTAAGAGCCAAAGCTCTAATACCACTTGCCAGGACCGTATACGTACAGAATATTAATAGATTTTGCATTTATACCTAATCAAATAGTGTGGAATCCTATTTGATTGGCGATCCAATCAGTGAGAACATTAACCCGATCAATATAAGAATAAACTAAATGTTAAGAACTAGTAGGAATCAATCAAGAATGAGTTATGAACTTGGACTGGCTTTCTTGGACGTTCTAGACGGCTAGGGTTTGTGAAAATATCAAGTGTTCTTCAATTGTTATCGATTGTCCACGAATTAACTGGTATTTATAGGTTAGGGGTTTCCATTTGTACGACTGAACTATTAGCATGGTTCAGTCGTGCGACTGAATCATATGACTGAGTCATACGCACGACTGAAGGTTTAGTCGTGCGATTGAGTCAATCTTATGTTTCAATCATACGACTGATCCAGTCTCCTGGTTCATTCATGCGACTGGTCCATAAGCATGATGTATTCATGCGTATGCTCCATAAGTATGGACCATTAGCATGAATACTCATCCAACTATGTTGAACATATTAGTTAATCATTATTGACTAAGAATCATGTACAACAACCTCAAACCTATATAATATGTTCATACATATAAATTATACTTTAACACAATAATAATATGAAATAATTAAACATGAATAAACATCAATCACATATTATATTTCATTGAACCAATTCATTACATATGTGTAAGACATGAAATACTTTTACATTTAAGCTCATAAACTAGGTACACATGTATCTACGTTCTACAATTTACCAATTGTTCAACAACAGTTATTGAGCTTTTCACTTTGGCTAAATCAACCTGAGTTGCTGAATATGCCACTTTCTCTTGTTCTAAAGTTTTGATCATCTTTTCAAGTTGCTTCTTTACTAGTTCAAGTTCTTTTATGCTTGTTTTCCAATAAGTTTGAAGAGATATGATTTTGTCATTAGAAATTTTATGATCAGCTTTGAGCTTATTGTGCATTAACTCTTCTTTTTTTAGTTTATCACATATTTTTAATGAGTAGGTTCTGTAGTGTTCTACTTGTTCAAAACATGCTGAAGTGCACATTTCTCTCTTACTTCCATTATAATTTTTGGATAAGAATTTGAAGAGTCAGTATTAGATGATGAGTTTTCAACCTTAGGTTGTTCTGACTATGCCATAAGAGCAACTTCATCTGAATCTTCCTTTTGGTCAGATTTATCGCTCCAGTCCTAATCTTCCTTATTTTCTGATTCACCTTATGCCTTTGGATCTTCATCTTCAAAACAATCTTTGTTGTTATCTCAGCAATAAGTGCTAGACCAGAAGTAAGATCTGCTATAAACTATTTTGTATAAGCACTCCAGTCATAACCATCCTTAATGCTAAGAACTTGAGCTTTCTTTGGATCTTTAGTGGTCTTTGATTCTTCTTTTAGTTTTGGTATTCGAAGACTTTATACGGCTTCTAAACTGTCTTCTAAGACAGTTGGTGATATCTTTAACTATTAGATCTAGTTTGACCATTACCTCCTTGAGTTCTTGGAGCTTTGTATTCTCTTGAAAAGTGACCATTTCTATTATAGTTAAAACATCTTGACTTTGACTTATCAAAGCCAACTATTTTTTTTGAACTTGGTTTATACTTTCTATTGACATAAGAATGTTTTTGTGTTCTATAAGCTACCATTACCATTTGCCAGTTTAGATCCATTTCTTCAACATCATCTAGATCCATCTCAAATAGATCCTACAAAATCAAATCAACTTGTGTTAAATGCCTACCTTGGCATTTGAAAGCTTGCCATAATTGCTGTAAAAGCATAATTGGACTCTTCATCCTGTATAAGGATGTTTATGACATTTTTAACTTTTCTAGGTTTAACAGAGTTAGAAGATGGAGCCTTAGTTTTAGTTTTAGGCATTTGAGGTTTAGGAGAAGACTTTGATTGAGTTGAGTAGACGGGTGCACTTGTGAAAAATCCTACTACCACAAACAAGTCACCATCATGCTCTTGAGTATTTTCATCCTTTGACAGAAATGCATTCTCCATAGTATTTTCAGGAGAAGCAACATAGGTGTACTAAGAAGTAGATGCAGCTCTGTCATTATTCCTTGAGCTCTTATCATTTTCCACCAATTCTATCTTTTCAATTAGAATATTAAGATCCATGGGAAACTTTTTAGTATGCTTTAATAGTGTCAATGTTTGTTTGCATGAAGATGGAAGAACATTTAAAAGTCTATCATTAAAATCTTTAAAATCATTCTTATTGTCAACAGTTGATATTGATGTTGTAAGTTGCACAAATCTGTTCATCGTTTGGTTTATTGTTTCTCCAGAAAGATGTTCAAACAACTCAAGTTCCCTTTTCCAATTTCTACCTTTTGAGATCTTGAATCTTTTTGCCTCCTTTGTAGATGATTTTTAAGGCTTTGTACATACTGTACCCAGTTTGGTAACCATCAAGCCTGGATAATACTTCCAAAGGTAAACATTTGCACATAAGAGAGTAGGCTTTAATATCATTCTTTTCTTTCTTCATATCATCACCATGTAGACCATCTTCTGGATAAGGCTCTTATCAATCTTTCGTGTACACAAAACCTTTATGAGGACCATCAAATGTAATAGGAATATGTGGTCCTTTTTCTATTGATTTCCAGAGATCAATATCAATACAGTTTAGATGGTGTTTTAGTCTAAGAGACCAGTTTGTGAAGTTAACTCTATTCTTCAACTTTGGAACTCTATTATCAGAATCTTCAGACTTAACTATTTTTAAGATTTGAGTTTAAGAAAATAGACTATTTTTGTTTTTTTAAAGTTTAAAATGAAACAATGAAATGAAAATATTTTGTTTGGATTCTAGTTTTTAAATTTTTTTGAAGTGTTGGATGAAAAGTCTGAATTTTAATACACCTAAATAGTTGTGAAACACCCACTTTGACTTAGAAACACCTAAGGGAATGCTTAGAATAATTCTAAAATGCCCAAATGATGATGCGCCTGAACAGTTGAGAAACACCTAAACAGTTGTAAAACGCCTTAACAATTATCAAGCGCACAAACAGTTGTCAAGTGCCCAAATAGTTGTCAAGCTCCTGGGAACTTAGTTTTTGAAAACGTTCAAACAATGCTAAAACGTCCACAGAGTGTCAAAACGTCCACTCTGAAGCGCCTATACAGTGTTCATGCGCCTCAACAGTTGTTATGTGCCAAAACACTTGTTATGCGCCTAAAGACTTAGGTGAATTTCAGATGATTTTAACACTCCAAACGCCTAATTCATCATTTTCATAACAACCTGATCTTAACAAATTCTTCAAAACTTAATTAATTTATCTAAGAAATTTCAATCAAGTAGTCTATACACCGATAATCAATCCTCAATCATCAACTTTCTCAATTAACAACAATTAATCTGAATTACTGTCTAAATTTGAGTTCGAATATGAAAAATAGTTTTGCACACAAATCTAATGGAAAATCATATCTGAATGTGTGAAATCACTCAATTGTAATTCAATTCAGGTTTCTAGTGATGAAACACAATTGAAATCAACAATTAATTGATCAATTGCTATGAAACACAAATTCAAGTGATTCACAAGGGCTCAAGAGTCCATTTTAAGCTCCAAATCACTAAACCGAAGGCTCTGATACCATTTAATAGGCTCAACTAGATCTATATGTGTTAATGTTATCATGCAATTATCAATTATACGAACAAAGTAGTCAGCATATGAAAATATAACAAAAATTCATAGAAGTTTCATCGATAGTTGCAAATGGATACAATGTACAATTGAGAGTTCTAACAATATTCTACAAAAGTCTACCAGTAGAAAAATATATAATATCTTATTTATACTAAACAAGAAACTAAGGAACATATATGTTGGCCCAAACTGATCGAATCACGGTACAATTGATTGAGAGAATCGTTGAATATCAATACCAATCACACAATAGAAGAAATTTGATAACGAAGAATAGACCAAATGTATTTTAAATAACACAATCAAATCCAGTACAAAAAATAAAATAAAAGCTCAATAATATTTCAGTGAAATTCCTGCTTACAAAGTAGTCTTGCAACAATGATAACACGAATTAGGGTTTTGCAAGAGTTGCTACAATGAAAGAAACAAATTCAATATATAGAGTTGATAGTTTCGTTAACTATTTTGTTGTCAGCAAAACTATCATGCCCAAGTCTAATTTCACCCAACTGAGTGAAACTATCACCGAGTGAAACTATCACCGAGTGAAACTGATAGTTAAATATGAGCGAAACTATTGTTTTGCTCATAATTTCGCTGGGCAGCAAAACTCAAATAACTAAAATAAGTACAAAAGTAATGTAACATTTAACCTATTACAATTAAACATAAAGAAAAACTAATCTAAGGTAAGTCCAATCTTTTCTTGATCTATAATATTGCCCCTAGGTTGGATCTCACCGTCTTGATCATTCTTTATTTAGCGCTATAGATACATGATGTTCCTAGTTTATATGCTTAAATGTAAAACTCTTTCATATCTTACATATGTGTAATGTGATGATGAAATGAAATATGATATATGCTTTGATGTTTATTTATCTTTGATTATTTCATATTATTATTGTGTTAAGAATACGACATATGTATGAACTTCATATATAGGTTTGAGATTGTTGTACACAATTCTAAGTCAATGATAATTAGGAAATGTGTTTAACTTAGTCCGGTGATTATTCATGGTAATGGACCATACTTATGGACCATACGCGTGAATGAATCATACTAGTGAACCAGTCGCACAACTGAACCAGGAGACTGGATCTGTCATAAGATGAGGCATAAGATTGACTTAGTTGCACGACTAAACCTTCAGTCGTGCGTATGACTCATCGCATGAGTCAGTCGCATGACTGAACCATGCTAATGGTTCAGTCGTGCAGCTACAAACCTATAAATACCAGTAAATTCATGGAAAACATAACACTTTGAGAGAGACTTTGAATATACATAAACCCTAGCCGTCCAGAGCGTCCCGAACACCCAATCCAACTTCATAGTTCATTCTTGATCGATTTCTACTCATTCTTAACGTTTGTTTCATCGTTAGATGGATCGGGTTATCGTTCTTGCTGATTGGATCGCCAATCAAATAGGATTCCATACTATTTGATCTGGTTTCACGTAGAATCCTTTAGTACTCCATACGTACACTGTCCTAACAAGTGGTATGAGAGACATTGGCTCATGATGTTGCATGGTTTCAATTAGTTTTGGTGTTAAAACCTACGTTTTCAATCAAAAGAGTCACCACTTTGCTTCAAAAGGTTTTTTCTATGTTTGTATCCATTAAAGTTTCAGTTTTTCATCATACGGCAGATTAGGGTTCTTGGAAAACTCATATTTTGTGTCAAAGTATCAAAATATTTGATTTTACAAACACAGCAGCCTTCAATCGCACGATTGGTCCATTCGTATGATTGAACTCATTCGTATACTCCATTCGCAAAACTGAACTCAGTCATATCTCTCATTTGCACGATTGAACAACTCCAGTGAGTTGATTCCAATCGCCTTGCTCATACACACGACTGAATCCAATCGCACGATTGAACTCATTCGCATCCTTCATTCGCACGAGTGACCCATTTACATAGCCCATTCGCACAAGTGAAATTGTCCTGTTCTAAGTTTACCAAGTTTAAATCGATGGAAGACCAATTTTCTGCATTTACTGCTAGAAAGGACTCATGCATCGAGAACCTTCTACTTTTGGAGAATAAGATTGGAAACCATAACAAACTGCCAAAGTAGTTAACCTTGGAGGAATACCCACATTGGAAACAACGGTTTGGAATCTACTTAAATGGAGTTGACCCAAATCTTTGGACACCCATTGAGACTGGTTACATGATACCAGTCAGTGCTAACAGAGTCAAGTTGACCTTGGGAGGAATGAGCGAATCTCAAAAGATTCTGTTTTATGCTGAAAAGAAAGTATATGCCTTGTTAACTCAGTCTATACCTAAGGACATCTTTCATCAGTTCTTTGAGAACAAGAGTGCTAAGAAGTTATGGGAGGCATTGGAAATTAGATACGAAGGAAATGCAACTCTGAAATCACTGAAGGCAAAAGCTCTTAAAAAGGAGTTTGACAATTTTTCTTTAATTGGGAATGAAAGCTTAGATGCTATCATTGATCGATTCTATCATCTGATGAGTAAGTTGAATACTCATGGTGTGACCACTTCCATGGAAGATAAAGTCTCTAGCTTTGCTGATGGTCTGCCGGATGAATGGGATCCATTTGTGTCAAATCTGAGACAAAACGAAATTCTTGCTACTTTAGACATAAATGATTTCATCTTGAAGTTAAGGGAGGAAGAAGTACGTATGAAATACAAGTCAAAGAAAGAATCCTATGTTTAGAATCCTTCACTGTACAATTTAGTTCCAACTTCGGTTGTTTTAGGAGCACCGTTACAAATGACATTTGTGTCTAGCTCTTCTGCTTCTTCCCAAAGCAGTGCATTAGGAACAAAAACATCAGGGTCTTCTGGAACCCAATACATAGTTCCTGAGGCAAATTCTACAAAGTTGAAGACCGAGAATCTCGGAATGTCACAGTGGAAGTTGCTAAAGAGCACATGGACCCTCTAGCGGTTGTTGTACAATCTTATGATGGTTTAGTTGCTTGCAAGATTGGAAATTGGCATCTTGCTAATGAGGAATACGAGCAAGTTGATGAAACTAAGCTAGAAAGAATGCATATAATGTGGGCCTTGGCTAGTGCTGTCAGAAGAGCAAAAAAGTTTGTTAAAAAATATGGCAAAATCTACTTGCCACTAAAGATACGAATTTTGGATTTGACAAAACCAAAGTCACGTGCTTCAACTGTGGTGAAACGGGAAACTTTAAACCTGAGTGTGTAAAGCCAAAGACAACTGGAAATGGAAATCCGTTTCCTACATTCAACCGTCAAGACAAGGATAATATTGGAACTTCATCTTCAAGTAAAGAGACAAAGGCTTTGACTTCTCAAGGTGATGAAGGTGAAGACTGGTCTTTTTGATTTCTTTCTGAGGGTGATCTAAACATTACTTTTATAGATGCATTGGATGATGGATATGCAAGTGAATTAGACATCATAGCTGAGCAACTTTCACATATCAAAGAAGCTATGGATGTTGTTGATCATCTCGTTGATAAAGAAGTTAGTGCTATGAATTCAGAATCTCTAGTCACCGAAGAGTCTGACACTACTTTGATAGCTGATTCGTCTGATTACTCACAGGTAAGTTCTAAAGACCAATTATTTGAAAAACATGCTTGGACTCAATGTGAGAAATTTAGGGAAAGCATTGATCTAAAATTTGCTAGGCTATTAGAACATAATGATAATCTAGTAAATGATTTACAACTCTACACTAAAGCAAATCATGTTTTAAAGCAAAATTAGTGCAACTTCAAAGAAAAGATAGAACTTTTGGGGAAACAACTAAGGGAAACCGAGGTTGTTGCCTTAAATCAATCAAATGACATCAAGTTTTATTTAAATTCGTTAGAGGAAAATAAAAAGGAAAAAAACAGTTTCGGAAGTCGAGGTTGAATCATTAAAACAAAAGCTGCACAGTTTGGCTAGTTCTTCTCACACAGTTCAAAACTTAGTTAAAGAACAAAATAATGGAGAAGGTCTGGGTTATAAGGTAGTACCCCGAGCACATGCAATCCTTTTGAACACTAAATGTAGACCAATCAATAATAATCCAGTAAAGGATCATGTCGTGTCTACCCCTCTGGTTAGTGATTCCGATTCTATGGGTAAACCAGTGAAATCAATCACTAAACAGAAGGATTCTATTTTGAAATCAAAAGAGAAGATGCCTATTGAGAATTTGGATGATAAAGTTGAAAAGGTCAATTTAGGGTCATGTTCACAAACCTCTATTTCAGAACCCAAAATGACTAATCCAATTAACCATAAACGTGTTAATCATCAAAGTCCAAATAAAATGAAAGTGAAAGATGTTCAAAATGTTAAAAAATTAATTTTGTTAAAGAAGGTGAAACATCTAAAAGAGAAGTAAAACAACCCAACCGGACACATCTTAAACCCCTACCAAACTCAACCCCACATCAAAATTTTCCTTAATCTGTAGAAGGGAGATCATTCTACAATTGTGGAAAACGAGGACATATCTCTCCTAATTATCCTTATTATCAGAGACCCAAAAAGAAAATTAAACTTTTTGATGAAAAACCAAGATTTTCAAAAATTAGATCTAATACTCCACCTAAGAGTATTAGTGAACCTAAAGTTCAAACCATAAGCCAGTCATCTGTTTACCATAAACAGGCCTTACACAAAACTGGTTTATGGAAGATAAAATCAAATAATATGTCTGATAGTGAGAACAAGAAGAAAAAGGATGTGCCCTCATCCTCTGAAGGACAGTGGGTTGAGTTCATGATGTGTGATACCTCTAGGACACCCAAGCCAATTAAGGCTTCATTGCCAAACCTAAATTACTCAATTTCTTTAAATGTGCAGGGCATCTGCTACAGCTCTATCACTAATACCTGGATTATGATAGTGGGGCGTCCAGCCACATGACAGGGAATTCGTCTCTCCTTTTCAACATCAAACAAATTAATGGGGGACACATATCATTTGCTAGGAATAAAGGAGGTTATATTACCACTCACGGCGAAGTGGGAAACGAGAAAGTGAAGTTTGACAAGGTCAAATACGTTCAACAACTAGAAAAAAACTTGCTTTCGGTCTCCCAGATATGTGATAAAGGATTCAAAGTTGTTGTTAGGATCAGTGATCTACGTTTGATTGATTAGAGAGTATTGCAGCGGAAATCAAACAATGAATTAGACAATTCACAAGAACATAATTGATATTCAATATAAAAGTAATGGTTATAGAGAGAGAGAATTCTGCGAAAGATATTTCATTCAATATGCGCTTTCGTGGTAACAGAATGTCACACGTACAATTTGGTCAACATCTCTTATGTAGGAGATGTGAGGTCTGCTAATGTCACTTGATAGTGACATCTAATAGAATTTTTCAAACTGCTGATAGTTAACATAACTACTGAAGATGTCAAAACAGCTGACATCTTCTTACAAAAATACTAAGTGTTAACTATCACTACAACTACTGAAAAGAAACTACTGAAACTACAACGACTGAAGAACATGCTCTTCAGTCGTTTTACAAGTGCTGAAATAGAAAAGAAAACTACTGAAAGAAAACCATCACAACAACTGAAGAATGCTTCTTCAGCTGTTATAACAAACTCTGAAGGCTTCAGTACTTGTACTTGAACTTTAGCTATTGTCATCAGCCGATGTCTTCAGCTGTTGTCTTCAGTCTTTGTACTTCAGCTGTTATCTTTAGTACTTTTGTCTTTAGCTGTTGATCTTCAGACTTTGGTCTTCAGCTGTTGAAGTCTTCAGTACTTTAGTCTTCAGCTTTTGAAGTCTTCAGTACTTTAGTCTTCAGCTATTGATCTTCAGACTTTGGTCTTCAACTGTTGAAGTCTTCAATACTTTGTTCTTCAGCTGTTGCTCTTCAGACTTTGTCAAACAGCTGATCAAGTCTTCAGCAGTTGTTGTGATGTCTGTGGGACTTAGAGATTTTTCTGATCAGGCTCATTGGTTCTTTTGGTCCAACAAACTCCCCCTGAACCAATGCAGCCAAAACCTCTAAACTTATTGAAGATGTCCCACTTATTATGGTAGAAAGATTGGTCTTTTTGTCTTCTAGATCAGCTCAGAAGTGACCCTTGTAAGCACAGGCCTGGGAAGAAGTCTCAATGATCTGTTTGGCAAAGGATGGATGGGAACTCTGTCTTGGGGAACTGGACACAGAGCAGTTACCCCATCCATGAGATCTACTTCCCAACTATGAGCTTGTATGACTCCCTTGTATAGGCCTCAAGGAAGGTTATTTGTTCCTCCATGGTAAGCTCTTCTGCTCCTCCTTCAAAAAGTGATTCTGGCCTATAATACTCAGATAGGTATTTGACCTGCTTCCCATTTTTGAGTTCCACAGTTGTTATTACTCTATAAGCAAATTCATCTAGGTGATTACCCTCTAAGAACAACTGGAGCTCATTCTTTCTAACTTCCTCAAGCCTCTTATATACTAAACCCTTTTTCACCATTTTATTCTCCAACATCTTTTGTGGGGTCAGTTTAGCTTTATAGGCTTTCTTGAAGTCATCTAGGATTTCCCAGGGTGATACTACAAAGACCAGTGAGATCACTTCATCTACAATCTTCTATACTTGGCCAATGTATCTCTCTGGAATGTTTTTCTTTTGAATTCTATGAGACACCCTAGGATCAAGCCAAATCCTCACTCTCTCCTTTTGATATTGAAATGTATGTTTAAGAGTGTATAACCTGAGAGCATGCTTCTTCATGTTGATGATTGAAGATGTGGCAGCATATGCTTTGTCCACTCTTCTCAACACTTCCTCATCATGTTGTTTGTGAAGCTCTTCTTTTTCTAACTTCACTTTCACAGTTTGTCTTTGAGACTCAGGAGTAACTGTTGGAGGGTGACTTGTGGCCTTAGGCAACTGTATAACAGCTGAGAGTGGCAGCCTCTCTTCATCTTCATCATTATCTTCTTCATCTTCTTCTAGCCTCGGTACCCTTCTCTTCCTCTTCCGGTGTACATCATCGGCTATTGGTTTTGAGGGTAAGGGAATTGGTTTGGTGGGTTGTGGTTGTGGTGGTTTTTGGGGTAAAGGGATTGTTTTAGTGGGTTTTGGTGTGGGAATTTTGACAGGCTGTTCTAGCATTTTGGATGTGAGTTCGCCTTTAGATTGCTTGAGTAGTTCAGTCCTGCTCCCAGCACCAGCTTCATTTAAGGCTTCAATAACCAATCCTTTGGTATATACTTCAGACGAACAGATCTTGGTGGTTATTGCCAGATGCTATCCCTAGACCATGCCTGATTTCAATCAATGATCTACCAAGATACTTAGCTATGAACCTGATCATGATTTCCAGCCTTTCCCTTTCCAACACATCATAACTTGCCCATCTAGCTTGGATTTCTTCAATCTCCAGTCTTCTGATTTCTGTGTCAAGTTTTTCAGTGTCGTGACCTTGCCTAAACAACTGATCAATGATGTTATCCATTGATCGCTGTGTTCGGCATCAGCCTCCTTCACCATTGTCTCCAAGTCAGTCTCCTTTTCATTCTTCCTTTTCTTGTATGTGACATGAAAGTCTTTAGTACTTTCAGTCACTTTCTCCATGTCAGCTTCCTTCACATTCTCCTTCTCAGTCTCTTTCCTATCTGCAATCCTCTTTCTTTTTGCTCTCACTGACTGAATCTCCCCCTTTTTGGTTGCATTGGTTGCAAGGGTTTGATTCTCAGAAAGCCTTTTGCTCACAACATCCTCTATCAAGGGTTGTATAACTGAGGGAAGCCTCTCATCAAGGGTTTTAAGCACTATATCAGTGATAGTTGGTGTCATGAGAGGTAAGGAATGTTGAAAGATAGCAGCTATTTGCTCAGGGGGGTTCTGTTCACAAGAAATAGTGCCAGAAGCAGAGGCAGGTGGCTGAGTGTTTTGGAGTGGCTCTGTGTAAGGGAGACCTTGAGAGGAAGGTGCCATCTGTGGGGTTTGAGGGGTAGATGGTCTTTGATCCTGAGAAATTTTGGCAAGCAGCTCTTTGAGTCTGCTTACCTCATCCTCGAGGATGGTGTTTTGGGCTAAAACATCATAAAAGAAGCCCAGGTCATCATTAGTGTTTACTGAATCACCTGACCTCCTGATAGAATCAGGATGAACATGCTCTGAGTGTAGATTAGTAGTAGCATGTGCCCCTTGGTCATGGTACTGGGGACTTCCTGCCTCAGGACCACGTCCTTCATCAGCAGTTGCCTCTGGTGAGGTCTTATAAATGTTACCAACTTCAGCCTGATCATATGCTGAAGCAGGAGAAGTGGTAGCCTCACCAGAAGTTCCAATCTCCTTTTCTACACTCGGAGATGGAACATTGTAACCCCTGTGCTGTGGATTATCAGAAGCACTATGGTCCTCCCCCTCAATGGTTGAGGTATGCCCAATTGTTATTGGTTTCTAGGGAGGGGGTGAGGAGTGCAACTGACTCCGCACTTGTGCAACAATAAGTGTAGGACTTGGAGGGGCGGTTGCATGTGGAGATTGGGTAGAAGCAGATTGCACCCGGGGTGAGTGGTGCGCTTCAATGGTAACCCTCTCAATTGAGATAGGTTCCAGCAATGTGGGATCCCCAATATTGGTTGCAATAGGACCCTGTTGAGAGGATACCTGTGCGGCTTTGGCAGGTTGAGTCTTTGACATAACTGGGGGGTTAAAACCAGTATGTGTGACCTGTGTTTGTGGTACAGGGGCATCCTCAGGGGACTCATTTCCCTGAGTAGCCGTTTTTGGCTTTTTGGATTTGTGTTTGGTGGGGACTCTGGATTTGGAGGTGGTGGCTGTGGGTTCCAGCTGTGTCGGTTTTCATAGCTTGGCAGCCTGTTTGAGTGATTGGTCTGAGTTGTGCCTGGAGTATACCTCAGGCATACAGCCATGGCAGGGACTCCAAGGCCAACAAGTCCATCAGCTTTCAGCTGGTTCTCTATAATGGCCATGATGAACCGAGGATATAATATCCATCGGTTAGCAATAGGTTTTGAGGCCATATCCTTAAGTTCAAGAAAAATTATTTCAGAAAAATTTAAGTTTTGTTGCTCAAGGATAGAGAAGAATACTTGCTGTCACCTGGTCGACATTTGATCCCAAGAAGAAGTCTTAGGAGCTAAGCAAACATTCACCATATGAAAAATAGGCGTTCTGCATCATGGAAATGCTTCTTCAGGATGGTAGAGGCGCTGAGGTTACTCTGGTATCCATGGTGGGCAAAGGATAGATCAGTGGTGCCCTTTGGTACCTAGCGGGGAAAGTGGCATCATCCAGTTGTAGGGTTTGGCGAAGGATTGCCGGAGTGATGACCACCTGTCGGTTGTTGACAAACGACTGGAGAGAGTTAGTGTTATTCTCCCCAGTGATGTGGGTGACGTTCGTCCAGAACTGATGGAGGGATTCGGCATGAATGGTAGGATTTAGAAGGAAAGCCGTTTTGTAGGGAGAATGGACCATTAGATCAATGGCATTATCGAACTTTGTCCAGAATGGTGATTTGGTAAGGTAGGCAACACAGTTGTGTCATGGTTTAAGCTTCATGGTCGCCATTAATGTGAGAGAAGATGTGGAGGTTTTGAACGTTAGGTTTGGAGATAATGAAGCTCTGTAAGATTAGGTATTTATAGGGTCAGGGTTAGAAAACAACTGAAAGGTCAGAGGTTGAAACAACTGAAGTCTTGGTTTTAGGCATCAGCAGTTATAAAACTACTGAAAACCATGGTTTTGGCTTCAGATGTTTAAAAACAACTGAATACTTGGTTATAGTCATCAGTAGTTGTCAAACTACTAAAAACCTTGGTTTTGTCTTCAGGTGTTCTAAACAACAGATAACTTGGTTTTAGTCATCAGTAGTTGTAGAACTACTGAAGGCATGGTTTTGTCATCAGTTGTTGTAAACAGCTGAGGACTTGGTGTTAGTCATCAGTAGTTGTGAAACTACTGAGGACATGGTTTTATCATCAGCTATTTAGGTGAAACACAGTTGTAGAAACAACTGAAGAGAAAGTTCTCATGAGTAGTTTTCGTCAATTCTTAGCTTTTCAGCTGTTTCATACTATCCTCAACACTTACTCATCAGTCTTTTTGTTGTTTTCAGTTGTTTCATACGACATCAGTACTTGATCTGTTTTTACTGATATCATCAGTTGTTTTAACAGAATCAGTACTATATGTGATATGATTACTAATGATCATCAGTACTTAGTTACTGAGATCATGAGTAGTTATCACTTATTCTAGCTGCAGCATACCAAGCCTTAACACTAGGTTTTGGAAAGTTGAAGTATCCAAAGGCTTAGTAAAAATATCTGCAAGCTCATCAGCACTAGGCACAAACTTTGGATCAATCAGACCTTTTTCAAAATAGTCCCTAATAAAATGATGTCTGATCTCTATATGTTTGGTCCTAGAGTGCTGGACTGGATTTTTGACAATGCATAGAGCTGAAGCACTATCCATTAATAATGGAGTCTTAGTCTCTGTAATGCCATAATCCAAAAGTTGGTTCTGAAGCCAGAGTACCTGAGAAGTACAACTTGCAGTTGCAATGTACTCTGCTTTAGGAGTGGATGTAGCAATAGATGTTTGTTTCTTACTCTGCCAAGAAATCAAACAGTTGCCTAGGAATCGACATCCACCAAAAGTTGACTTTCTGGTTAACTTACACCCTGCATAGTCACTGTCTGAAAAAGCAACTAATTTGCAAGAGTGTCCAGTGGAATACCATAAACCTAGAGATTGTGTACCTTGCAAATATCTAAAGATCCTCTTGACTGCAATCAAATGAGAATCTTTAGGAGCAGCCTGAAATCTAGCACAAACACAAGTTGCAAACATGATATCTGGTCTAGAAGCTGTTAAGTACATCAAGGACCCAATCATACATCTGTAAAGTGTTTCATCAACAGCTTTACCTTTCTGATCTGCATCCAGTTGTGTGGTGTTGCACATGGGAGTAGAACAGGGCTTACAATTTTGTCAAACTTATTCAAAAGATCTTTTGTATATTTTAACTGATGAATAAAGATTCCTTAAGCCTTTTGTTTGATTTGCAAGCCTAGAAAGAACTGTAATTCTCCCATTCCACTCATTTCAAACCTTTGTTTCATTAAACATGTAAAATCATCACACAACTGGGGATCAGAGGATGCAAAAATAATATCATCAACATAAATTTGAACAAGTAGCTTATGCCGATCCACCTTCTTAATAAACAAAGTTTTATCTATGGAGCCTCTAGTGAAATTATTTTTAAGAAGAAAATTGGAAAGTGTTTCATACCAGGCTCTAGGAGCTTGCTTCAACCCATAAAGAGCCTTATCAAGTTTATACACCCAATCAGGATGTTATTATCCTCAAAACCTGGTGGTTGACACACATAACCTCTTCTTTTATTTTACCATATAAAAATGCACTTTTGACATCCAATTGAAAAACTTTAAGATTGTGGAATGCAGCATAGGCTAAGAACAATCTAGTTGCCTCTAGTCTGGCTACAGGGGCAAAGGTTTCATCATAATCAATACCTTCTTCTTGTGAAAACCCTTGTACAACCAGTCTAGCCTTGTTCTTAACAATAACCCCATTTTCGTCAGTTTTATTCCTAAACACCCATTTAGTGCCTATTGAACACTTACCTGGGGGTAAAGGAACCAGTTCCCACACTTGTTGTTTCTTGAACTAAAGTAGCTCAAGCTGCATGGCTTCAACCCATCCATTGTCTCTCAAAGCAACATGATAGTTCTTTGGCTCTAACTGACTGATGAAGAGAGCATAGAAACAGAAGTTAGACAATTGACTTCTTGTTGAAACTCCAACATTGATATCACCAATGATTTGAGACATTGGGTGATTCTTCAGCTCTTGATAAACAATAAGATCTGTGCAAGTGTTTGTAGAACCTTCAGCAGCAGCAGATGGTGATGCAGACTCTTGAAACCAAGAATTAGATGGTAAATCAAAAGATGTAGAGGAATCAGATATTACATCAGCATTTGTTGTGGATGGAACTGCTGAAGCTACAGGAACATCAAGTTTAGCAGACTCAGGCAGTTGATCACTAAAATTGAATAGGTGAGTATTGATATTATCATCATCATCAATACCACCAGGTGGAAGACATGCTGCAGAAGATGATTTATCCACATGATCTGCAACAGCTGGAGGTTGATAAGGAACATATTGCAGTATGTCCAGATCAAACAACTACACAGGGTTTTGTGGAATCTTGTCCTTTGGAGATTCATTAAACTTCACATGCAGAGTTTCTTCAACTATCTTTGTTCTGCAGTTGAAGACTCTGTATGCCTTGCAAGTAGATGAATAACCAACAAAATACCCTGCATCCACCATAGGATCAAATTTTTGGAGTTGATCCTTTGTGTTGAGAATGAAACAGGGACACCCAAAGGCTCTGAAAATTGAAATTAGAGGAGCCAAGTGATGTAGAACTTCATATGGAGTCTTCATCAACCTTTGATTTACTAAGGCTCTATTCTGCACATAGCAAGCTGTATTAACAGCTTCAGCCCAAAAGGTCAGTGGCAAACCAGAGTCAGCCAACATATACCTTGCAGCTTCAATTAGGGTCCTGTTCTTTCTCTCCACTACTCCATTTTGTTCTGGAGTTCTTAGGATGCTAAACTGCCTTTTGATTCCCTTTGAAAGATAAAAATCATCAAGTGTATGGTTTCTGAATTCAGTTCCATTGTCACTCCTTATACACTTGACTGATAGGGAATACTGCTTCTCAACATACAACACAAAGTTTATAATCTTCTGAGCAACCTCATCCTTCGAATGCAGAAAGAAAGTCCATACAAATCTGGAGTAATCATCCATAATTACCAGACAGTATTTCTTCTTTGCCATGCTCATCACTCTCACAGGACCAAATAGATCCATGTGCAGTAACTGCAAGCAGGCAGTGGACTTAGTGTTGGACCAAAAGAACCAATGAGCCAAGATCAGAAAACCTCTAAGTCCCACATGATATCACAACAACTGCTGAAGGCTTCATCAGCAGTTCGACAAGTGCTGAAGACTTCAACAGCTGAAGATCAAGTACTGAAGACTTCAACAGCTGAAGACTAAAGTGCTGAGCTTAACAGCTGAAGAACACAAGTGCTGAAGCTGAAGACTAAAGTGCTGAAGCTCACAGCTGAAGAACACAAGTGCTGAAGCTGAAGACCAAAGTACTGAAGGTTAACAGCTGAAGAATACAAGTGCTGAAGCTGAAGACCAAAGTACTGAAGGTTAACAGCTGAAGAATACAAGTGTTGAAGCTGAAGACCAAAGTACTAAAGTTCAACAGCTGAAGAGTCCACAAGTGCTGAAGATCAACAACTAATGTACAAAGTCTGAAGACAAAGACTGAAGACATCAGCTAATGACATCTACTGAAGTCATCAGCTGATGAAACGTCTGAAGTTACAAGTCTGAAAACCAGTGCTGAAGTTTCAGTAGTTTGTCACAACAGCTGAAGAGTACTTCTTCAGTAGTTGTGTTTATCAGTAGTTTTATGTTTTTACTTTCAGAAGTTTTGTAAAATGACTGAAGAGCTTGTTCTTCAGTCATTGTAGTTTCAGTAGTTTCTTATCAGTAGTTTTGTAATAAGTAAACACTTAGCTTCTTGTAAGAAGATGTCAGCTATCAAGTGACATCAGCCTACGTCATCTTTCCTTATATAAGGAAGAATGACCTAAATTGTAATTTTGCGAAAGCCATGCCAAAGCGTGTGATTGAATGAAATATTCCTTTTGCAGAAACTTTCTCTCTTTATAACTAATTATGTTCATTGCTATATCTTTGGTATTCTTGCTCGAATTGTGCTAGTTGGTACTCTATTCCGCTGCTGAAATCATTCGAATCGATCAAACTAGATGCTGAGATCCCATCAAATGGTATCAGAGCTGGTTAATCATTGATCGATCTAACAATTGATCATTGAAACTGCTTATTTGCTCTAAGTTTGATCGAACTAGCAAATTCGCACGAATCTGTTATAGAGATTGAAGTTCTGTCGCTTTTGGCTATTTTAATTGAGGTTCTTAGTGGTTTTGAGCTAAATTTGTTTTGCTTATCTTGAATTTGTCTGTATTTTAGAAAATGACTACACCTTCTAATGATCCACACAATACTGGTTCCTCAACCAAGCCTCCGATGCTGGTTAGGAATGAGTATAACATTTGGCAACGAAGAATGCTCCATCACCTGTCTATCAATAGTTCAAGTTGTTGGACATCCGTGGTACATGGACCACATAAGCCAATGGTGAATCATCCAGAAACAAATCAGTTGATTCCAAAGAAGAAGGAACAATACTCTGATGAGGACAAGAAGTTGTTTGAGATTGATGCTAAAGCCCATGGAATTCTGGCCATGGCACTGCCTAATGAAATCTATTCCGGGCTTATGCATCATGAAACTGCTCATGACCTTTGGAATGCACTGAAAGAACAATTTGGTGGCACTGATGAGGTCTTAGCAAACAACAGGGAAATCCTCGCTCAACAGTATGAGACTTTTGCTCATGAAAAGGGTGAGACTCTAACTGAGCAGTTTGAGCGGTTTTCATGTTTAATCTCTGAGTTGAAAATGGTTAAACATGAATATACCAAAAGCCAAATGAACCACAGATTCCTCAGATCACTGCCTGAGAGATGGGACACATATACAATTGTCCTACGCTCCAGTGCAAATCTGGATAGTCTATCTCTCACCCAACTTCATGGGAAACTGCTTACATTCGAAAGAGAGATAGAGCAGAAAAGGAAACTGGCTTCATCTGGTAAGCTCACTGAAGACTTTGTACCAGGCAACACTGCCTTGGTTGGTCATGAGTCAGAATATGCTTCATCTGAATATTGATTTCTCTTCAAACACGTCTGATTCTGCATTTGTGAGTGTTGATAGTCAGTTTACTGGGTGTAATAATGACAATCTATGCTTCATCATGGATGATCTCAAGGGGATTGCTGATGATGACTTAGAAGAGATGGATATTTTGAGCCAAATGGCCTTGATAAATATCAGATCTCAGAAGTTCTACAAAAGAACTAGAAGAAAGTTCCCAGGACTCTCTGGCAAAACCAAAGTTGGTTTTGACTAGAGTAAGTTGAGGTGTCACAAATGCCACAGGCTTGGACACTTTGCTAGAGAATGTAGATCATGTGGATCTAATTCTTCTGCACCCTTTGTGACTTTCCCTGGCAATAGTCAACTACACAGAGGGCAACATCCTGTCAATTCTGGTCATCATTCTCAACCATAATCTCCTGCATATTTTGTTCCTCAGGGTCCAATGCCATATCCTTACCCTTGTTATTACATGCCACAAACCAGTCAGGTTCAAGCACCCATTGCTCAACAACCACATGCTCTTCCTGAGCCTCAACCATCTCAATCTCATCAACCTCAACCTCAACAACACAGCTGCTTGACATCTTCAGTAGTTTTAGTGTTTCAGTAGTTTGTTAAATAACGGTTAGATGTCACTATCAAGTGACATCAGCCTACGTCATCTTTCCTTATATAAGGAAGAATGACCTAAATTGTAATTTTGCGAAAGCCATGCCAAAGCGTGTGATTGAATGAAATGTTCCTTTTGCAGAAACTTTCTCTCTCTATAACTAATTCTGTTCATTGCTATATCTTTGGTATTCTTGCCCGAATTGGGCTAGTTGGTACTCTATCCGCTGCTGAAATCATTCGAATCGATCAAACTAGATGCTGAGATCCCATCACTTAGGTTCTTCAATAGGAGGGAATGAGACTTTGTGTTGTTTTCCTTTTAAACAAGCAGTGCAGGGTTCATCACAGTGGAACTCCTTTATTGGTAAACCTCTCACTAAACTATTGTGGATCAGCTGATTCATGTTTTTGATATTAACATGACCCAGCCTTCTGTGCCATAGTTTAGATTCCTGAGGAGAGGCTTTGGAAAATAGGCAAGGATGGCCTCTGAGAGCTATTTTCTTGGAAAAATCTAAGGCATACACTATTCTTGTCCTGTTGGCCCTCGGGAGAGTGTGATCATACAACACCTTATCAATCAAATTTAGAACTTTGGATGACAGAATCCTGCAGTTCTGACTGCTTGTTGGACCAAAAGAACCAATGAGCCGGATCAGAAAACCTTTAAGTCCCACATGATATCACAACAACTGCTGAAGGCTTCATCAGCAGTTCGACAAGTGCTGAAGACTTCAACAGCTGAAGATCAAGTACTGAAGACTTCAACAGCTAAAGACTAAAGTGCTGAAGCTCAACAGCTAAAGAATACAAGTGCTGAAGCTGAAGACCAAAGTACTTAAGTTCAACAGCTGAAGAGTCCACAAGTGCTGAAGATCAACAACTGATGTACAAAGTCTGAAGACAAAGACTCAAGACATCAGCTGATGACATCTACTGAAGTCATCACTGATGAAACGTCTGAAGTTCAAGTCTGAAGACCAAGTGCTTAAGTTTCAGTAGTTTGTCACAACAGCTGAAGAGTACTTCTTCAGTAGTTGTGTTTATCAGTAGTTTTATGTTTTTAGTTTTAGTAGTTTAGTATCAGTAGTTTAGCATCAGTAGTTTTATATTTTGTGCTTAGCGCTCTCTGATATGTTCTCAGTAGTTGTGAACATTTCAGCAGTTTGTTAAGTGTTAGTTATTTTTGTAATAAATCTGCCAGATGTCACTATCCCGTGATATCAGCAGTGATTGCACTCTATATAAGGAGTGTCAACCTAATGTAATAGGTGAATGATTGAGCAGAAACATTTGATATAATCAAAACATTCCTTTTCACAGAAATATATTCTCTCGTTACAACCGTATTTGTTCTTAATGCATACGAATATCAAATTCTTGCTATAATTTGTCTAGTTCTTGATCTTATTCCGCTGCGTTACACTCTAATCCATCAAACTTGAGATCACTGATCTTGTCACTGGTGAAAAGAGTAACATGACCTTTATCACACATTTGATTGGCACTCAAGAGATTGTATTTGAGATTTTCCACATGATTAACATCATCAAACTTTATTTCCCCATTGCAGACAAAGCCTTTGCCAATGATGTAACCCTTAGCATCATTGCCAAAAGAAACAAACCCCTTCTTTCCATAAGAGTAGTCATGAAGAAGAGAGCTGTTCCCTGTCATATGCATAGATCCTCCACTGTCTACATACCAGATGCTACTTTGGCATGCCGAAGAATCCTGCAATCATAAACAATTAGTTAGTTTTTGAGACCCAAACCTTTCTGGTTTTGGGTCTATTCACATCAACAAATGGTAAACTAACAGATTTGCTATGAATAACAGCCTAAGGGGATGGAGATGGTGAAGAAGAAGAATCCTTTGGCATGGATTTTCTTCTCTGTGGTTTCAGCACAGGAGCATCTAATTGGTTGACTCTCCCCAATAGATGTTGAACCATCATAAAAAGTTGTGTCTGATTTTGTGATAAAGCCTTTAGCTCATCAGACACATTTGTGCTTGAAATTGATGGATTCCTGTGTTGTACCATCTCCTTTGAGCAACCTCAGCTGTTGCCTGATTAACCCCTTGCTTTTTAGATTTGTTTTTGGATTTTGGGGTCACAGATTTTGATGTTGCTGGTACAAATTTGGTTTCAAACTCAGTTTTCATTTTATCCATTTGCTTTTTAATATTCTCATTATGTTTGAGTTTGGAACCCTTTTTATACTAGAAATTATCAGTAAGATGATTGAATAAGCCACATATTTCACATGGCTTTTTCTTCATCTTAAGTTGATCATCTGCTGAAGAAGATGAAACTACTGAAGTCTTATTCTTCAGCAGTTTGCTATCAGTACTAGCAGTTTTCTTCCCTTTAGTACATGCAGTAGTTTGGGTTTGTTCTCCAGGTGTTATGACATGCTCTTTAGTACTTTCAGTACTTTGTGAAATACCACCTGGAGTGATCAACTTTTTGATCATGTGAGTGTCAGCATTTGAACCATCAACATCAGCTGATAGGTTCTGAGAGGAATTAATGTTGACTTCAACCTTTGATGGTGCTGTATCAGATAGTAGATCACATGATGAAAAGGATTGGTTATTGCTTTCTCCATCAGATTTTATCTCTGCTCTGGAAGTAAAATCTGTAGGAGGAGCAGTGTGATTATAACCAATGCCAACTTCACATTGGAAGCAGACTGCTTACTAAGAAGCATTTCAAAACCCTTGCAAGAATGTACCCATCGATCACACTCTACCTGGGTAGTTGCAAGTGTTTCTTTGAGGTCTCTGTACTTCTTTAGAAGTACCTCTTCCCTAGCCTTATCATCAGTGATTTGACATTTAAGTTTGTAAATCTCATCATTCTTATCATTAAGCACAGACTCAAATTCAGCATTTCTTTTGGATATTATTTGTTCTAGCTCAATGTTCTTGTTAATTAAAGCTACATTTGCTTCTCTAATAGATGCAAATATAGCTATGCATGTTTCAGAACATAGCTTGGCTTTGGCCTCAGAGGATACCTGTGATACCTGTGGGTTGGAGGCATTAGAGGATGAGGTATCAGCAGACTCAAGAGCCATAAGAGCAAGGTTTCCAAAAGGACTGTCACCACCATGTTGACTAGCACCAGAGAACAATTGTTCATGACGAGACATATCATCTGGTAAACTGCTCCAGTCAACAACTCCTGGGGTGAAAAAGCTGTGTTGTTAAGGTTGAGATTGTTGATGAGATTGGGAAGGTTGAGGTTCAGGTAATGCTTGTGGTTTTTGTGCCATAGGAGCTTGAACCGGATTTGGCTGAGGCATGTAATAGCAGGGATAAGGATATGACATTGGACCCTGAGGGACAAAGTATACAGTAGATATAGGGTGTGAATGATGACCAGAACTCGCAGGATGTTGCCCTCTGTTTTGTGGACTAGTGCTTGGAAAAGTCACAAAGGGTGCAGAGGAGTTAGATCCAGTTGATCTACACTCTCTTGCAAAGTGTCCAAGCCTTTGGCTTTTGTGACACCTCAACTTACTCTTGTCAAAACCAACTTTGGTTTTGCCAGAGAGTCTAGGAAATTTGATGCCAGTTCTCTTGTAGAAATTTTGAGATCTGATATTAACTAAGGCCATTTGGCTTAGAATATCCATCTCTTCTGAATCATCATCAGCAATACCCTTCACATCATCCATGATGATGCATAAATTGACACTATTACAGCTTGATTGACTATCAACACCAACAAATGCATGATCAGAACTGTTTGAAGAGAAATCTATATGCTCATCATAATTGCTTTCAGATGCAACATATTCTAACTCATGACCAATCAAGGCAGTGTTCCCTGGTACAAAGTCATCAGTGAGCTTTCCTGATGATGCCAGTTTCCTTTTCTGCTCTATCTCTCTCTCGAATGTTAGCAGTTTCCCATGAAGTTGGGTGAGAGATAGGCTATCTAGATTTGCACTGGAGCGTAGGACAATAGTGTAAGTGTCCCATCTCTCAGGCAGTGATCCGAGGAATCTGTTATTCATTTGCTATTGGTGTATTCCTGTTTGACCATTTTCAGCTCAGAGATCAAACAAGAAAAATGCTCAAACTGTTGAGTCAGTGTCTCACCCTTTCTATGAGAGAATGTCTCATATTGTTGGGCAAGGATTTCTCTGTTGTTTGCTAAAACCTCATTTGTTCCACCTAATTGTTCCTTCAGTGCATTCCAGAGGTCATGAGCAGTTTCATGATGCATAAGCCCTGAATAGATTTCATTAGGCAAAGCCATGGCTAGAATACCATGCGGTTTAGCATCAATCTCAAACAGTTTCCGACCCTCATCTGAGTATTGTTCCTTCTTCTTCGGAACCATTTGGTTGGTTTCCGGATTGTTCACCATAGGCTTATGTGGACCATGTACCACAGATGTCCAACAATTTGAACTGTTAACAGACAGGTGATAAAGCATCCTTCGTTGCCATATGTTATACTCAGTCCTAACCAGCATCGGAGGCTTGGTTGAGGAACCGGTATTGTGAGGGTCATTAGACGGAGTAGTCATTCCCAGATTCAACCAAATTCAATTAAGCTTTAGCAGATTTAGAACAAAACACAAACAAACCAAATTGAACCAAGAGAGAGCACAAAGTGAATAAACGAAAGCAGCAGAAATTCAATAATCTATAACCAATTCTTGCAAATATGCTAATTCAATAAAACATAGATATTGAGTAGCAGTTTCAATGAACAATTGTTAGATTGATCAATGATTAACCTGCTCTGATACCATTTGTTAGGATCAGTGATCTATGTTTGATTGATTAAAGAGTATTGCAGCAGAAATCAAACAATGAATTAGACAATTCACAAGAACACAATCGATATTCAATATAAAAGTAAATGGTTATAGAGAGAGAGAATTATGGGAAAGATATTTCATTCAATATGAGCTTTCATGGTAACAGAATGTCACACGTACAATTAGGTCAACATCTCTTATATAGGAGATGTGACGTCTGCTGAAGTCACTTGATAGTGACATCTAACAGAATTATTCAATCTACTGATAGTTAACACAACTACTAAAGATGTCAAAACAACTGACATCTTCTTACAAAAATACTAAGTGTTAACTATCACTACAACTACTGAAAAGAAACTACTGAATCTACAACGACTGAAGAACATGCTCTTCAGTCGTTTTACAAGTTCTGAAATAGAAAAGAAAACTACTAAAAGAAAACCATCATAACAACTGAAGAATGCTTCTTCAGCTGTTGTAACAAACTCTGAAGGCTTCAGTACTTGTACTTGAACTTTAGCTGTTGTCATTAGCTGATGTCTTCAGCTGTTGTCTTCAGTCTTTGTACTTCAGCTGTTATCTTCAGTACTTTAGTCTTCTGCTGTTGATCTTCAGACTTTGTTCTTTAGCTGTTGAAGTCTTCAGTACTTTAGTCTTCAGCTTTTGAAGTCTTCAGTACTTTAGTCTTCAGCTATTGATCTTCAAACTTTGGTCTTCTGCTGTTGAAGTCTTCAGTACTTTGTTCTTCAGCTGTTGCTCTTCAGACTTTGTCAAACAGCTGATCAAGTCTTCAGCAGTTGTTGTGATGTCTGTGGGACTTAGAGGTTTTTCTATCATGCTCATTGGTTCTTTTGTTCCAATAGTTGTGTTTGACAACAAGAAGTGCTACATGTTGAAGAAGGATTATGTTATCAAGGAGGATAAAGTTCTAATGTCAGCTTCAAGATATAATGAACAGTATGTCTTGGGTTTGTCAAAAGCCTCCACAACTGAGTCCACTATCTAATGCTTCTTGTCAAAGGCAATAGAGAGGGATTCAGTCTCCTGGGATAGGAGAATAGGACACATTAATCCTAGGAAGATGAATCATCTGGTTCAGAATGATTTAGTGAATGGAGTTACCGTGATGAATTTCCAGCTCCCAGATTTCTTCGTAGCATGTAAGAAAGGGAAATAGACCAAGAAGTCTCACACGGCAAATAAAGTTAATTCTATAGATATTTCTCTCGAGCTTCTACACATGGATCTATTTGTCCTAGTCAACACAAAAAGTATTACTAGAGATCAGTGCTGCTTTGTAGTAACTGATGATTACTCAAGATTCTCTTGAGTGATATTTCTAAAATCCAAATCAGAGACATTTGAATCATTCAAACATCTAGTAACTACTTTGGAATCACTCTACAAGCTGAAAGTAAGAAAGATTCGATCTGACAACAAAACAGAGTTCAAAAATCAGTGGATGGAGGCATTCTGTTGAGAGAAAGGAATTGTTCATTAATTTACTTCTGCCTACACTCCATAGATGAATAGGGTTGCTGAAAGAAAGAATAGGAGCTTGATAGAGATAGGAAGAACAATGTTAGCCGACTCTAAAATACCTATTCAATTTTGGAAACGAGGTAGTGGCTAATGCATGCTACACTCTCAATCAAGTCTTAGTTGTCAAACGTCATGGGAAAACATGTTATGAATTGCTCCAGTGACGTAAACCAAACTTGGAGTATCTGGAACCATTTGGAGCACCGTGCATGCTGTTAAAGAAGACTTAGACCGGGAAGTTTTATGAGAAGGCCGAAGAAGGTATCTCTCTTGGATACAGTATACCAGATAAGAGAGTTTATAACAACTCAACAGGTCAGGTAGAAGTGTGGTGCAATGTTGATGTTCAAATATACACCACCCCGTATTAGAAAATGACATTGCTTCTTCTTTGACTATGATGGCTTTTTAAGTCCTTCAATCTAACTCCTTCTCATCCTGATAATGAGTTATCTTCTATAATGATGTACGATGTTCTCAACACTCCTCCACCAGACTCGACATCATCAGCTCCAATAAATGATACTTCTAGCCCTTCAGGGGGAGAGCTTGAGGTAAGTGACTATTCCTCTGACGATGAAGCAGTTGAGACTGCAAATGAGGACCAGGAGGAAAATGTTCCCACTAATCAAAGTACACAAGCATCTTATCTTAATGCCACTGACACTTCTGAACCTTATACTCCAATAGCCACAGAAACTGAACGTGGGATTCAAAATCTGGATAATGATGTAGCTATTCCCACCACTCCTGGAACTCGAGTTAATGTGCATCATCCCCTAGACAATATCATTGGGGATACTATATAGGGAGTTCAGACACGAAATCAGTTATACTCAACTAATTATGCCGCAGTCATGGAAAAAGATATCTTCACGATGGTGCTTATCGATGTTTTATGTCTCAATTTAAGCCAGAATATATAAGTGAAGCCTTAAATGATGTGGTATGGGTTAGTGCTACACCTCTAGTTGAAACAGAAAGAATATCAAATGATAGAAGCAATCAAAGTGTTGCTAATGCTGAAGCAGTCACAGAAACATAATCTGATTATCTTCATAACTCTCCAACTATACAAGATGAAGGTGCCTCTCACCATGATGATCTGAATGTCTCCAATATTTATGTAACAATTGTCGGTGACTCAATTCCAACGACCTGAATACACAAGAATCATCCAGTAGAACGCATTATTGGTGAACTTACTGAAAGGGTGACAAGAAGCAAGTCAAGTATTGCAAACATCTATTCGTTCTTATGCTTCCTTTGTCAAACAGTACCCAAAAACATCATAGAGGCTCTTCAAGACAATAGTTGGATTATAGCAATCCAGAAAGAATTGTTGCAGTTCAAGAAGCAAGAAGTATGGCAACTGGTAGATCTTCTCGAAGGACAATACCTTATGAGTACCAGATGGTTGTACACAAACAAAACTGATGATAGAGGAATTATCATCAGAAACAAAGCAAGACTAGTGGCATAGGGGTATACTCAGGAAGAAGGAATTGGCTATGATGAAGTGTTTGCACCTGTTGCCAGATTAGAAGCAATAAGAATCTTTCTTGCATACTCAACATCCATGAAGTTCACTGTTTATCAAATGGATGTAAAGTGTGCTTTCTTGTATGGAAAGATTGCTGAAAAAGTCTGTGAGTCAACCACCTCGCTTTGAAGATCCTAAATTTCCTCAAAGGGTTTGCAAGCTTGACAAAGCCTTGTATGGTCATCCCCAAGCCCTAAGAAAGTGGTACGAGACTTATCATCTTTCCTTCTTGAACATGGGTATGAAAGAGAAAAGATTGATCAGTCTCTCTTCAGAAAAAGAAAAGGAAGAGACATGTTACTCGTCCAGATCTATGTGGATGATATATTTTTGGCTCAAGATCTATGTACTCTGCGAAGGTTTTAAAGATCTCATGCATTCAAAATTCCAAATAAGTGCAATGGGGGAACTCACATTCTTTCTAGGAGTGCAAGTCCAACAGACAGCAGATGGAATCTTTACTAATCAATCAAAATATGTGGAAACAATGTTGAAGAAATTCCACCTTGCTAACTGTCAGTTCATCAGAACACCTACAAAAGTGAAGATATGACCTGATCTAAAAGGCAAATCAGTGGATCAGAATCACTATCAATCTATGATCAGTTCACTTAGGTATCAATGTTTGGTGTTTGTGTGTGTCCCAGATATCAATGAGATTCCAAGGAATCTTATGTGAATGTTGTCAAAAGAATATTTTGAAATCTTAAGGACAAGTCTGCTCTTGGATTGTGGTATCCAAAGGAAGGAGATTTCAATCTCTATGCCTACACTGATTGTGATTATGGGGGATGCAATTTCAATAGGAAGTCCACTTCTGGTGGTTGTTAATTTCTTGGTCCCAGACTGGTCTCCTGGCAATGGAAGAAGCAGACAAATATATCTATTTCAACAGCAGAACCTGAGTACGTTGCAACATCAACTTGTTGCTCTCAAGTTCTCTCGATTCAAACCAGATGCTTGATTATGGTTTTAGCTTCTTGTATACTCCACTTCACATTGACAACACAACAACTGTTTTTATTACAAATAATCTAGTTCAGCACAAAAAAAACAAAACAAATTGAAATTAGATATCACTTTCTGAGAGACTGTACAGAATAAAGGTTGATCAAATTGATTTGTGTTCCCACTGAAAATTAATTGGCTAATTTATTTACCAATGCATTTGTACCTAGTAGGTTTGAATTTCTAGTTCAATCAATTAGCATGATTAACCTTGAATAAAATAATAAAAAAATTGGTTTAAAAATTTAGAAAATTACAAAAAGAAGCCAATTTTGATGAGGAAAAAGATCAATATACCAATAGGAAATGATATAATTACAGTCGTTATATCATTCACTGTGCTTAATTGAAATTTTAAAAGACTGACATGACTTACCTGATATGTGGGTAAGCTCAACTTGGAAGAGAAGATATATGCTATGATGAATTAAAATCTTATTCAATGGTGAAACACTCATCTTAGAGTACAGGTATGTATTGGCTTATCTATATGGATGTGTTTGTTGTAACTTAAACACACCAGGTAATGATACTTTATGAGTCTCTTTCACCTACATCAACTTTCATCTCTGTTTTGCTAAGCAAAGACCTGAGGAAACAAGCACATAGTACAGATGTATTGATCCAAAAGATTCCCAATAAGGAACACATCCAAATTAGATGACTATACAAAAACAATATATTCTTTGTGAATGAGAAAAAGAATCCAATCATGGATCACCTTCCAAAGTGAAATGAAAAGAATCCCAATATGGACCAAATCATGAAAATGGATCAAAGTAAAAGAATTCTAATGAGAATCAGTGAAAATGAGATCTCATAACTTAAGTGACCTAGTAAATCAAGTTGTGAAAAAGTTCTACCATACATTACATGTGGATGGTTGATCATTTCATGCTTGTGTGTGTGAGGTACATGTTGAAAAATCAAACAAATGAAAATATGATAAATATTACATGCATTAAAATACTAACCAGGTATGTGTCTAAGAGGGGAAACATACCTTCAATTAATAAGTTCATAATGTCCATTTTATTACAAAAGAATGCGCACGTGTAATGTAAGATTGATATGATCTCATCAAAAGATATACATCTCTTAATTTTTAAATAAAAAACATAAAAAATAATTCATATTCAAAATTTTTAAATCTTTAAAGTTTCTATCTAGGCATGGATATAAACTTTAAGGGGAGTAATTTAAAATTTTAATCAATTGTATAGATATAACTTTCTTAAATTAATTTCTTAAAACTTCAAAACAAATCAAAAAAACTGTCTATGTTGGTGCAGAAGTTATGCTATTGTATCTCTGCTTATGTAGATTCATGAAAGCATAAGAAGTCCAAGATCAGTCAAACAATGGGAAACTTTTATCATCTCTAATATACAAGTCAATCCAAGCAAGAATTGACAACCCCAATAACTTCATAAGACACAAGTCAATCAAAGACAGTCCTTTATTACAAGAAATAAAAATCAAAAATAATAATTTCTCTATAGAAACATTAAGTTTTGACTAAGTTCAAAATTTAATGTGGGTAAGTGCATTGGTGAATACAAGTGAAGGTAACCCATGCATATAACCAATACGGATAAAGGTTTATGTCATTTAAAGCAAGTGAAACTAAAGCGGACAAGAAAACTCTACCGTATTTGTGTCAAAGAAGTATACATAGAAGTTTGGTGATAAAAATCCTTTGCGGACAAAAGTGTTCTACCGTATTTGTTAATGTAGAAGACCTTTGCATTGCCGTATTTCTTGACTGAGTTAGTGAGATTGAGATTCTAACTAAGGATCGAATATAATGACTGAGTTAATGATTGAATGGTGGAATCATATAATCAAGAAACATTCAATGCAGAAGCAATACTAATAAATGCTTTTGTATATATTAATAAAGGTGATTGATTACAAAGACTGCTAGGGTTTAGCAAGAAAAGTAATAATACACCTAGAGAGTACAAATATTCTCATTGTCTAAATTCTATCTCCTCATGTACGAGGTTATCTATTATTTTTATAGATAGACAAGATGCCTTTTACAAAATGACTAAACTATCCCTGACCTATTACATCATAATCTAGTCTAAGTCTTGATCCACATCTTGCTTGTTCGTCCGAATTTGCAAATGCGGATGAGTGGACTTGATCAGCATTTCACCACTTGATAATCCGCATTAGTATGTTGTTCATCCGCATTGGTTAATGCCGATGAACAAATACTTCAGCGCATTTGTCTGGTCATCCGCATTGGCAAATGCGGATGAACAATGTCTTGTCCGCATTACTAATTGGTCTTCCGCATTTGTCAATGCGGAAGAACAAATACTTGTCCGTATTTGTTTTATGTCTTCCCCATTGACAAATACGGAAGACCATACTTGGTTTTTCTTGTGCAGGATCTTCATCCGCATTTCTTCTTGGACTTATGGGATTCAACAAAGCAACCATCAACTCACCCATTGAATTGGCATGTATGATCTTTTCAGGGTGCAACAATACTCCCCCTAAAGAATATACAGCCTATGCTCTTTAATGTCTGGGTGGTGATTGATGTTGTGAGGATTATGTTGGGTCTTGTGGAGGTAGTAAAAATGCTGCTTGAGTATGATCCAGAATGGCTTTAATCATGTTGACAAAATCTGTTGCCTCTAACATTCTTTCCCTACTTAGCACATGTATCTTCATTTGGTCATATTGTAGATAGCTTCTAGTGGTAACTTCTTTAGAGAAATAGGTTCCCAAATAGATATAGTAGAAAGACAATCTCCATGAATTAATAGGCTCCCACCCACATCTACCTCCAGTTTAACAATATTCCTAAGTTACAATGGAGTCTTCTTCTTTTTTCTTTTGTCTCTCTTGGAAATGATATGATCATATGCCATTTTTAGCAACTTGATGCACTTTAGGAAGAAGTGCATATCTTGTTTTCGAACTTTGTTGCTTATTTCCCTGAAGTGTCTGGTGTATATATAGTGGATGTAGGATTCATCAAGCAATCTTACTACATATCCACTGAATAGTCTTATTTCAGCACCCTCCTTTCCTCCCCACTTTCTTTCAATCACCATCTCATAAGTTTTCTCATCATAGTACACATTTGAGATGGGTGTAGAGGAATGAGTAACATACATCATTTTTCTCTCCACATATTCTGTTGGTTTCACTTTTAACTCTAGAAACACAACTTCTTCAGCTTGTATTGTCTTCTTCTTCCCAAGGGGATTAATAAATGACTTATCTTTCCTTATGCATATTGCCTTTAATGATTTGAAATTATCAGTCCTTTTGAACATTTTAAGTATATTTTCAAATTCATATCCCCTCAACATAGCTAAGTGATTGATCAGTTCCAGTTGAGCTAGTTCTTTTAAGTCATGGATCTCCGGGGAATTTACAAGACCAGAGTACTCTGTAAAGAATTGGACCAGCCCTGAGATCCTTTTAAACATAAAGATGTTCCAAGTGCTATGATACTTCCATGAAATTATATTCTGATCAACTTTACCTTTGGGAGTAGACACCCCTCTAATTAATTCTGCAGTGGTTAACCCTTCTTGTAGTTTTAGTTGAGAGGATTCAGCAAACCATTCAGGGTATTTATGAAGTACATGAGCCAACAATTCTTGATCTTTTGGTTTAGGAGCATGTCTTGGGCTGTTACTCTTGATCTTGGCTTTTTGTTATGATTTCTTCTTCTATCTGCTGAGCCTATCTTTCTTTTCATTAATCATTTGGAGAGTTGCAGCCCTTAATGAGTTTGTTTTCATATTCATGAGCTTCCTTCTTGTGAGGCCTTGGCTTGAAAGATAATCCTTCATTTCCTTATCTGACATGCTATAAAAATCAGAAAATAGTGGTTCGGGAGTTGAGGTTGATTTTTTCATGGCTGACAATTTTACCACAGGAACCTTTCTACAAAATGATCTTTCATACTCAGTTTCAAAGTTTGGATCCAACACCTTATTGACCTTTTCTTCTTCTGCTTTCATGCCTTCATATGTCATACTAAAGACTTCATCTACATCATACCCGTGATTGATAAAAAACAATGCTCTTATCATCTGGTCATGAGTTTGGGCCTTTAACACCATTTCATCCACACATCTTTCTTTTACCACAGGGCTGTCAACATCTATAGACTCGTCAACATTATATCCTCCTTCAATCTCTCCTTCTTCAAGATCAATGAATACAACTGGTTTCTTCAATTGTGCCACAGCTTTTCATGTTCTTCCAGGAATTCTACTATTGCAGCAAAACTTCTGGGATCATCTGGTTTGTTTTCTTTGATGGTTCTTGTTCTTTCATAGGTCTCTTTCCTTTAGCTTTCTCAGATAAGTATTTCCTTTTTCTAGTATAAGTTTGAAGTGAAGGACCAGAAGAGGATTCAGCCTTTTTCATCTCCTCAGGCAATTTTTCAGCCTCTTTTTGTACTTTTTCTTGATCATCAACCTCTTTTTCTTCTCTTTCTTTTCTTTTTCACAAAACTTTTTAATCATCTACTTTTGTTCTTCTGATAATGACACAGCACGTACCATTTGCATGATCAACTCTTCTCCAATGGAACTGGGGATTGAGGAATGACCATAATAGGTTCAGTGTTTGTCCTCTGGTCTGCAACAAAATCTCAAAAATTTCATCTATATGAATTCTTCAGAAGTAAAGCTATCCAAAGCACTGATTAGTTCTTCAAATTTAACTTTCTCAGTTTGAGTAGCATCTGATTGCCCAGAATAAACCACTTTCTCTATACTTGATTCTTCATTCTTTGCTTTGCCTGCATCTTCTTCTTTTTCAACATTTTTAGTAAAGGATTGTTTCTCATCAGTCATTACTCTTTCTTCATCCCTTTTACTTTTTTCAGCCTCAGCACATCTTTGAATTTTAATTAACATCTCAAGTTAGAGATTTTTAGTTTGGCTATCAATTTGACTTTGGAGATTTGAAATTATCTTTGCTTGTTCTTCAAAAATATCTTCTTGCTCTTCCATAGCTATAGTTTGAATGGCAAGTGTATCAACATGGCCACTTACTTCTTCTCTTGAATGGTTAAGTGCAGCTTTTAAGTTTTCAATCTCTTTCTCTTTCTCCTTCTTTTTAGCTTCATGTTTTTCTTTAAGCTCTTTTAACTCATGCTCCTTTTCATCAAGCTCTAGAATCCTATCATCAATGATTCTAAGCCTCCTATTTAGTATTCTTTCCACCCTTTCAATTTTTTGTAAGAGCTCCGAGACTAACTTATCTTCTTCATCTGGTCTATTTACATTAGATTGAGTAAAACTCTCTAAGGGAAGGGAGCAGTCTCAGAAGTAACTCTTTTTATAGGCATTTGAGCATGATGATCCTCCTCATCTGAAGATGATTGGAAGCTTTAGATATGCTTGTTGTGTCTCCAAAATCAGATAGAATATCATGGGTGGGCAATTGTTGAGGTGGTAACATTGGTGAGTGATGAGATGGTGATATTGGTGAGTGATAAGGTGGTGATATTGGTGGTTGGGATATTGGTGATGGTTGTGGAGATGGTTGTGGAGATGGCTGTGGAGATGGTATGGAGATGGTTATGGAGATGGCTGTGGAGATGGTTGTGGAGATGGTTGTGGAGATGGATGTGGAGATGGTGGTGGTAAAGGCACAAATGGAGATGCATAGTCATGAATTTCAGGTTCAGTATGAGAATCACCCCCTGCACCATCATGTAACACCCCAAATTTATATTTATACGAAAGGAAAAGAAAAGTAAATAGAAAGAATAGATAATGAGCACAAGTGGAGGGGGATAAAGTGCACAAAGAACAAAACCTTATTATTTTAAGGTTTAAAGGGTGCATGGTCGCCCATATCAAAAGCAGAATTCCATTTTTGCTCTTGGAGGAAGAAAGAAGAGAGAGAGCCATGGTTCTAGAGAGAGAAAGAGGAAGAAGCAGCTATAAAGGTAAGTCTTCTCTTCTATGAGCTTGGTTTCAGCTGTGTTTTGAGTTCTTGACCGAAGTTCTTGGTGCTTAGTGTTTGTTTTCAGGATTCAAGAGCTGAATCGAAGGTGGGTCTTGAACGGGAAGAGTGTTGGTCAAAGGCTGCTCAAGGTGAGTTTCTAGAACCCCTCTTTTACTGATTTTTAACTTGTTTGGGGCTATTATGCATACTAAGTAAACATTTTGAAGGTAATCGTGGGTCTACAGGCTTATGTTTGAATGATGTATGTATGTATGTTCTAGAGTTGGCTTTTGGGTTAATGATGATGTTTAGCATGCTTAGATGGCCTTAGTATGTTATATATGTGCTTGGGTATCATTAGAATGATGATGAGGTGATGTTGGTAACATAGAAAATATTTCAAAATGTTTGGATGAACATGAACAATGGTCCATGCGCTAGAAATGTTAGTCGGATGCCTAGGTGTTGGCCATACGCCCAAGAGTGGCCCATACACCCAGCATGTTGGCCATGCGTCTAAGGATTGGTCATGCGACCAAATGCTGGCCATGCGCCCAAATAGTGTCATGTGCCCAAGTGTTGAAAACAGCTAAGTCTTGGCCATGCACCTAAACAGTGGCCCATGCGCCTAGGTGTTGGTCATGCACCCAAGTGTTGGCCATGCGCCTAAATAGTGCCTGTGCGCCCAAGTGTTCAAAAGACTAAGTGTTGGTGATGCGCCTGAATAGGTGCCATGCGCCTGCATAGTGGCAAAGTCCCTGAACAGGGCAGAAGCGCCCAAATAGTGCCCATGCGCCCAGACTGTATGTGTTCCCTATCATGTATGTATGTCTTCCCTTGGCTTTGCGTTGAGAGTTAATGAATGTAATGAAAGTATTATGTAACGTAAAGTGGAAGATAATGAAAAGAGGAACGTAATGAATGAATGCATGCATGAATAAATGAACGAACGAACGAAAGGCTTGCAAGCATATGTATGAGGTGAGCGACTCTATGTCGCAATAGACTCGAAAGAGGTCCTTGTCGCGTACTCCGGTACTATGTCAGTCTTCGGACATGAGTCGGGGGTTTGGTTACAGGCCCCGGCACAGTATCAGTTTTCGGACATGTGTTGGGGGTATTGCATGAGACGGGATGCAGATCGCGTATCCCGGTATTGTGTCAGTCTTCGGACATGAGTTGGGGGTTTTTTTATCAGGCCCCGACACAGTATCAGTCTTCGGACATGAGTCGGGGGTATTGCATGAGACGAGATAATGAGGTGGGCGACTTTGTGTTGCAACAAACTCGGATAGAGTTCAATCCGTATGATTGACTCATATGGGATCTTTGTCATGTATCCAGGTGTTGTGTCAGTCTACGGACATGAGTCAGGGATTTGTGAGCAGGCCCCGGCATAGCATCAGCTTTTGAGCATGAGTCAGGGATATTGCACGAGACAAGATTCGAGCAATAAAGAGTAATGAGCAAAGAGATGAAATGAACATTAATGAATTATCGTAATTATGTACTTAACAGGATCCTTGTCATTCGACCTCAATAATCATGGCTGAGTGCCACGAAGAGGGTAAAGTCTAACCGGATCTAGAAAGAGAAGTGAACGATAATGTAATACGTTGAATGAACGTAAGTTAATGAACGTAATGATGAAGATAATAATGATATTATCTGTATGTACGTATGATGTATGATCACGAACGATTGTAAAGTATAGTATGATTTGAAGTAAAGTAAAGGACGGTTTTAACAAAAGTAAAGTTTTTTATTATAAAAACTAGAACTCACTCAGCGTCGCTAACTTTTGTATGCATGATAGTTGGCAAGTATTTGTTGATACTGAGGAGTTGCAGGCATGGATGCATAAGCTACTCGGAGCATTTTAAGGCTGGCATCCGTATTTGGTCATATCTTTGTATTTTGTGATGAAAACAAATGTTGTAAATGAATGAAATGACATGTTTTTAGTTATTAATGAAAGATTTAAATTCCGCTGCAAAATAAATGTACGTTTTATAATGTTTTAAGTGCAATGAATGACCAACTGTGAGATGCTCGGGAATGGGGCCTTACACCTCATGGGGTGATACTGACCTTTGCCTGTCAGCACCATCAGTTTGCTCATCAGCAGCTTGTTCATCATTATGATAATAAGCATCTTATTCTTCTCCTTGTTCTTCATGCTTGATCTATTGAAGCATCCAAGGAAGAAGAGGTGATTGAGCTCCACTATAAATGTTTTTTGGGAGCTCTCTTCTTAATGTACTTATATGATTTTGCATCATAATAAGGAATATCTAACACTCGTCCCTCAATAGCAAGATTTGCGAATGCTTTATTTATCATGCACTGAATGAATCTTGGATACATCAAGAACTTGTGTTTTCTCCTGTCTTGTATGTTTGAAACCAGACCGTTAAATACATAGGCAGACATGTTGAATGGTCTGTTTGTGCGGAGAGCACAAATTGCTGATGAAGTGGTGATTGGAATATCATTCCACCCTATTTTTCTTTTGGATAAGCAGTGCTGAAAGAGGTGGATTAGAAATCTCCAATGCAAATCAACTAATCCTTTTAATATCTGCTTAGCTTCAAATCCCCCTTCATACCCAATCTCAGCAAAGAAGGTGGTTATGTCATCCTCATCCAGCTCTAGTGGTGCATCAACATCATCACCAAAATGCAAACATCTTCTTATAGAACCTTCAATTATTCTCAGAGTATGATCATTATCAATTCTTCCAGATAAAGTTCTAACACTATCTGAATTCTAGAAAGACCTTGTGAGGTTCTCGTAGATGGTGGGTCTAGCAGTGATAGCATAAGCTACCCTCGTTGTAGAGATGAATCTGATAATACCTCTGAGTCCCTAAGCTTCTGGTACATCAGGGTCTAAATAACCGCTGACATTATAGAGCTTGCTCCATGATAGATTTGCCATTTAATCTGCATAAGAGACATATGTGTTAGTTTTGATGAGAAAGCATGTGCATAGTTGATCAGTTTGACTTTTAGTGGTCAAGGATGAACGTTTGAAGTCGTTGTTTCATTATTGTCACATCAAATTGTGAATTTGTTGTAGAACAATCACATTTTCTCTGTTTTTTAAGTGTAGATAAACTATTTATTAGATGTTACTTCATTAATTTGTTACACATTTTCATTTTTCATTGGACTCTGTTCTTGTGTCGAACACAACTATGAATGTTTTTCATGCTGATTAAAATTCCTCTTAGTTTGCATGTTCATTGATGTCAAAAATGTATAACATATCTTTGAATAAATTGGATTTTATGTGTTCTTCATTATCATTTGGTTCTTCGTTCACTTTTGGTTCAACGGTCAGAAAGCTAGGTCATGAAAATTTTATGGAAATTTCACCTATCTATCAATGCTACTGTTGTTTGGAATCGATTACAATATCAGATTGATTTGATCACATTGAATTCTTTGGTTGTTCATGATGAAGATGATCAAAGAAGGTTTACTGTGTTTTTGCGCTCGTCTCACTATGTAGTCTCTCAGATTTGAAAAGTATTAAATGACCCTTTGAAATTCCTTTAAATAGTCAAATAATGGCTTTTACAAAATTTTACATGTTTCAGAGCAAATGCGGTCACATTTTTTAAAACATTGTAGCAAATGCGGAAGGGTAAATTTAAGTCTTTCGGTCATCCGCATTTGTTTACTATTGTAAATGCGGAAGTGAAAATTCAATAACTTTGCAATCCGTATTTGTTTGCTAATGCAAATGCGTAAGAGTTAACTTGTGAGTTTTGGCATCCGCATTTACATACTGTAGCAAATACGGAAGTTTTGTTACTTCAGCTTTCTTCTATCCACATTTGTGCACTGTTGCAAACGCGGAAGAACTAAGTTCATCAGCATTTGTTCACTGTAACAAATGCGGTTGACGAAACTTATTCAACATTGCTCACTATAGCAAATGTGGTTGAATAAAGTTTGTCAGCATTTGCTCATTGTAGCAAATGTGGAAGATCTGACTGTCAGCATTTGCTCACTGTAGCAAATGCGGAAGATTTGACTTTGTCAGCATTTGCTCACTGTATCAAATGCGATAGAATAAAATCCACATTTACTTGATCATCATTCATTGACAGGAGATTAATCACTTAATTATTTCTGCTTGAAAATACATGAACATTGAATATATGTATCCACAAATGCGGATGAGTAAAACAAATGTGGAAGTGTAAATTTCATCCGTATTTGACAAATGCGGTTGGACACCTAAAAGTTTATCCTCGTTGACAAATGCGGTTGAACACTTGAAAATTATTTTATCCGCATTAATAAATGCGGTAGAACAATTTTTGTTCCGCATAGGTTCTAACATTTCAAAATTTTAATACTTGTAACACACTAATGCGGTAGAGTACAATCATTGTCTGCATTAGTTTCACAAGGAAATAAAAAGCTACCCGTATTGATTTTAAGCATGGGTTACCTTCACCCGTATTAACCAATGCACTTAGCTGCATTAAGTTTTGAACTTAATCATAAGTTAATGTGACACGTTTGATTTTTAATGTTGTGAAGAGATGTTATTGATTGATTTTTCTTATGAGGTTGTTGGTTGTTGAAGTTGTCAATTCTTGCTTGGATTGACTTATACATCAGAAGTGATACAATTTTCCCATAGTTTGACTGATCTTGGACTTGTCATTGTTCCAAGAATCTTCATAGGCTGAGATACAATGGTATAACTTCTGCAACAACACATGCATTTTCTTTTTCTTTTGCTTTTAATGTTTTTAAGAAAGTAATTTGAGATAGTAACAATCTATAAAGATTTCATAAAAAATTTTAAATTACTCCATGTAAAGTTTATATCCACATCTGGATAAAAACTTTAAAGATTAAAAAAAAACTTTTTTTACAATTATATACATTGATTATTGATAATGAAGAGAAGTATATCTTTTGTTGGGATCATATCAATCTTACATTGCACATGTACATCCTTTATGATAAAATGGATATGTTTATGAACTTGATGATTGAAGGTATGTTTGTCCTCTTAAACTCATATCCGGTTGATATTTTGATGCAAATGATATTTGTCATGTTTTTTGTTGATTTAATTATTCAATATGTACCTTACACACACAAGCATGGAATGATCAACCATCTTTATACAATGCGTGGTAGAACTTTTTCATAACTTTCCTTACCAGGTTACTTAAATTATGAGAACTCATTTTCCCTGATCCTCATTAGGATTCTTTTACTTTGATCCTTTTCATGATCATCTACATTGGGATTCTTTTCACTTCACTTTGGAAGGTGATCCATGATAGGATTCTTTTGTTCATTCACTTGGAATGTATTGCTTTTGTAGAGTCATCCATTTGGATGTGTTCCTGATTGGAACCTTTTAGATCATTACATCTGCACTATGTGCTTGTTTCATTAGGTCTTAGCTGAGCAAAACAAAGATGAAACTTGATATGGGTGAAAGAGATTCATAAAGCATCATTACTCAGATAAGCCAATACATACCTATACTTGTGATGAGAGTTTCACTTTGTCACTGCATGTATCTTCTGTTCCAAGTTGAGCCTACCAACTTATCTGGTAAGTCATGACAGTCTTTGTAATTTTGAAATTAAGCACAGTGAATGATATAACGATTGTAATTATATCATTTGCCTAATGATATTCTATTCTTCATAAAATTGACTTTTTTTGTGTTTTTCTAGTATTTTGACTTGTTTTTGATGTTTTGAATTAGTTTTACTCAAGGTTAATCATGCCAGTTGATTAAACAAGAAATTCAAACCTACGCGGTTCAAATTCCTTAGTATACAAATCAGCTAAATGATTTTAAGTGGGTACTTGAATCAATTTCATTAACCTTTTTGAGCATAGTCTCTCAAAAAGTGATATCTAATTTCAATATGTTTTGTTTTTGAGTGTTGAACTAGATTATTGGTTATGAAAACAGTTGTAGTGTTGTCAATGTGAATTGGTGTGTGCAAGAAGTCATAACCATAATCAAGCATCTGGTTTTGAATCCAGAGTAATTGAGAGCAACAGGCTGATGCTGCAATATACTCAGCTTCTGCTGTTGATACAGACATGTTTGTCTACTTCTTGCATTGCAAAGAGACCAGTCTGGGACCAAGAAATTGACAACCGTAGAGGTGGATTTTCTATTGAAGTTTCATCCTCCATAATCACTGTTTGTGAAGGCATAGAGATTGAAGTCTCCTTCCTTTGGATACTATAATCCAAGAGCTAGTTGGCCTTCAGATATCTGAATATCCTCTTGACTGCATTCACATGTGATTCTTTTGGATCAGCTTGATATCTGGCACACACACAAACACCAAACATAATGTCAGGCCTATTGGCTGCTAGATACATAAGTGAACCGATCATAGGTCGATAGTGAGTCTGATCCACTAATTTGCCTTCAGGGTCAGGTCCAATCTTCACTTTAGTATCCACAGGAGTTCTGATAGATTGATAGTCGGCAAAGTGGAATTTCTTGAGCATAGTTTCCACGTATTTAGATTGATTGATGAATATTCCATCTGCTATGTGTTGGACTTGCACCCCTATAAAGAAAGTGAGTTCCCCCATAGCATCATTTGGAATTTTGAATGCATAAGGTCTTCAAATTCTTTGTAGAGCTGCTTGTTTGTTGAGCGAAACATGATGTCATCAACATAAATCTGGACTAACAACATGTTTTTTCCTCTTCTTCTTCTTAAGAGAGTTTGATCAATCTTTCCTCTTTCGTACCCATGTTCAAGAAGAAAAGATGACAGAGTCTCATACCACTTTCTTGGAGCTTGGTAAATATTCCATCTGCTATGTTCATGAAGAGAAGATGACAGAGTCTCAAAGCCCGGTGGTTGACTCACATAGACCTCTTGAGCAATCTTTCCATACAAAAAGGCACACTTCACATCCATTTGATAAAAAGTGAATTTCATGGATGTAGAATATGCTAGAAAGATTCTGATTGCTTCTAACCTGGCAACAAGTGCAAACACTTCGTCATAGTCGATTCCTTCTTCTTGAGTGTATCCCTGCGCCACTAATCTTGCTTTGTTCCTGATGACGATCCCTCTATCATTATTCACGTTTCTATATAGCCATCTGGTACCGATAGGATATTGTCCTTAGGGAAGATCTACCAGTTTCCATACTTCTTGCTTCTTGAATTGGAGTAATTCTTCCTGCATTGCTTCAATCCAGTTATTGTCTTGAAGAGCCTCTTTGACATTTTTGGGTACTATTTGACAGAGAGCGCATGAGAACAAACAGATGTTTGCAATACCAGACTTGCTTCTTGACACCCTCTCATTAAGATCATCAATAATGATTTCAACTGGATAATCCTTGTATATTCTGGTGGTTGGAAGGGAGTCACCAGCAATAGTTACATCAAGATTGGAGATATTCAGTTCATTATGGTCAGAGGCATCTTCATCTTGTACTGTTGTTGAATTATGAAGGTTGTCAGACTCTGTTTCAGTTCCTACTTCAGCTTCAGCGGCAGTGTGAACATTTTCATCATTTGATGTTCTTTGTGTTTTTTGACAGGGGAGTGGTTTGTTTCTGATTTCTGATCTCAGTTGAAAGGTCAATTGAGTGTGATGGTAACAAGCTTGGACCTCCTTCAGTTGAAACACTCTAATTTTGTGATGGTTGTCTCATAGGATCAGCTTGGAGATGAACATCTTCATTCATGTATTCAGCAAATGTAGGAGGAATTAATGGGAAGTCATTTCTTCTTTCTACAACTGATGAAGTGTCACCTGAATGGAGATTTCCAAACAATATTGTTTCTTTCCAATACTCATGACATGAGTTGGTCCAAACAGATCCATATGAAGTAGCTTCAATGGAGTATTGTTTGTGTTCACCAGCTTGGATTTATAAGAAGATTTGTGTTGTTTTCCTTTGAGGCACGCTGAATAGTGATCAACAAAGTCAAATTCTTTTTATGGAAGACCAATGACATGGTTTCCTTTGACCAATCTGTTCATGTTTTTAAAGTTGGTGTGCCCCAAACATCTGTGCCAAAGCTGTGACTCATCAAATGATGCTTTTGACAAGAGACTGTTTCTTCTTTAGGTGATGCCGAACATAGGTTTAAAACATAAGTATTATTCTTCCTCAGGGTCTTTAGGACAACCCATTCTTCAGTGATCTGAAATCCATGTTTCAGAATGTAGCAATGAGTATTTGTAAAGTGAGTGGAATATTTTTTCTATCACAGATCTGAGACACGCTTAGCATTGAAGTTCAGTTGTTCATAGTAGTTCACTCTGTCAAAGCTCAGCATCCCATTTGTCACAGATCCTTCACCTGTAATTCTACCACCTTGTGAATCTCCACCAAATGCCATCGTAGTTCCTTGTATATGCTTGAAGTCATGAAGGAGGGAACGATCTCCGGTCATCTGTCGGGAGCATCCATTGTCCACGTACCATAAGCTGTTGGACCTATATGGATGACCGAGCAAGCATAAAAGAACTACTTAGAATGTGGAACCCAAGCCATGGTGGTCTTGGGTTTCCCGTTCGTATTTATTATGGTGACCTCTTGATACTTTCCTCTAAATTGTGATCTATTCAGTGGTGACTTGGAAGATTGCTTATGATATCTTGCTGTAGTCTTCTCATCAACATCAACAGATGAGTAGTGAAACCTTTGATCTCTGTTCTTTTGAAGAAATTTAAATCGTTTTTATTTTTAAAGATCATTTTGGGTTTTGAAAAGTCAGACTTTTGATAGATGAAATGGTTGTTTCTTTGACTTTTCCACGTTTCTTTTGTTTTATTCATGTCATTTAGTGATCTAGATGTTCTAGATTGATTGTTATGCAAATGACTCCTGACTTGAGTTTTGCCTGATGATGTTGTTGAGATGGGTTCGTTTTGGGGAATTCTTAATCCCTTTTGATTGAAGTAACAGTCAGATGTATTGTGATTGTTCATATCACAGACTGAACAATATTTGTTGAAATAACACATTTTTGTTGAGTGGATGTTCATATCACAGATAGAGCAGTATTGATTATAAAAGCATTTTTCTATCTTGTGATTGAACATATCACAAATGTCAGAATACATTTGTTTGTTGCTTAAATCAGATTTTGATTTGTGTGTCTCAGCTGATTTTCTCATTTGCTGCTGAGCCACTTCCTTTTGCTTAGGGGTTGAAATAAAATCAGCCTTTTGTAGTTTGCTTCACAACACTACATTTGTTTGATTTTCTGGGTTTTTTTTTGTTTCTTCAACCCATTTCTCACCTCTTTCTTAACTGGTCAATGTGTTCCTTGTTGCAAATATCAAATCCCACTCTCGGTCTTACTTTTGAAGACTGAGGGTCTCATAGAGTTTTATGTGTTGAACTCTGTGATTCTTTTTGTATCATTTTCAGTGAAACCTGTTTTGATTTGCTTCAATTGTTTGGAGATATGATCTCATTATCAGAACTGCTCTCACCAGTGGGTTTCAATGACGTCACATACTTCTTTTTTACTTTTAAAACTAAGGTATGAATTTTATGAAAGGAACAATTTCTTTTACGAGGCTTGAGGGTTTCATGACACTCACTGTCTTGTCTGAGCACTCTTTGATTTTGATTGGGTGACCTAACATGATTTTATCCTCATTTGTTTCAATATAAACATCAGGTTTGTTTTGAGGATTGGTCACTTGTTTTACTATAGGTTTTGGTTCCATAGTTTTAGTTTCAATTTCCTTATTGAGCGAGATAGATTCAGGCATGATAGTGTAGTTGTCAATCTATGGTGGAGGACATGAATTATACCCAATCCCCGACATGTCCTTTGGATCCTATTGAGAATCAAACATCTCTTGCAGCTTGACTGAAGACATTTGAAACTTTTCAAGTTTCACTTCAGTCAGTGTATGTTCAGCCTTAGATTGAGCTAATTTTTGAGTAAGTAGCTCATTCTTAGCTATAAGAATGTACTTTTCACCATGCAGTTTTTCAATGTTAGAGATAAGAGATTTAATTTTTATTTCAAAGCCTTTTATCTCTAGTTTCATCATCTTTGACTTCACATTTTCTTCTTTAATTTTGTCAGCCAGTTTATGGCTATACTCTCTATAACCTTGCGATTCAACAATACATTTTTCACTACAAAGGTTAGATTTTACCTTAGTAGGCATTGGAGATGGACCATCATTGATATGAGCCATACGTGCATGATTTTGAAATTAAGGCTTGACTTCCTCTGCATACATGCTCCAGTCACATACCCCATCTTGCTTTATCACGAGAGCATTGGCAGATGACTGACTTCCATGAGCTTGGTTTGTTAGTTGAGGTGGATTTTGATATGATTGGTGTTGTTGTGGATGATGATACTACTGCTATTGATTGTTGGAGTTAAAGCTTGAGTTGGATTGTGATGATGACTGGCCTTGAGAATTGCTTTGAAAGTTGTTTCTTTTAGGGGCATAACATTCTCTGGAGAAGTGGCCATACATGCCATAGTTGAAGCATTTCACTTCGGATTTATCATATCCAAGTTTTGTATTCTCACTAATGCTGAGCTTTGTGCCTTTTCTGATGAATTTCTTTGCTCTCATAGCAATCATGGCCATTTGCCATTGCAGATCCATTTCTTCCACATCATCTGAATCCATTTCCTCCAAATCTTCTTGGATCAGAAGAGTAGAAGTGAGTCTTCCTCCTAATTATGCTTCAAAGCTTACAACAAAGGCATTATAGGTTGTCTTTTGTTCTTCTAATCTTATGTCTTCAAGAGTGATTACCGGAGCAGTAGTGACTCTGGATGCTTGGGATGATGTTGATGGATGATTGGTTGGTGGAGTTGCAATGAACCCTGTGTTGTTAAGTTGATCTCTTGGTGAGATGAAATCATCCTCCTCAGTGATGAAGGCATTTTCCACAGAATGAGATTCTGATGGAAATTCGTAAGCCTCAATCACTCTTGGTCCACCAAGATTTCTACTTCTTTCATCAAGTTCAAATGCTTCTATTTTGGCTATCATGATATCCAAAGTAGTACTCTCAAGATCAAGAGTATATTTCAGCATTGTCACATTCAGTTTCTAGCTTTCAGGGAGGTTGTGTAGAATTTTCTTGTTTAATTCCTTGATCTTGTAAGTGACTCCCATGATTTCTAAGTCATTTACCAACTGTACAAATCTGTGCATTTGTTTGGATATGGACTCCCCCTTGGTGTGATGAAATGCTTCATACCGATTAACAAGCTTATCCTTGTTAATTTCTGATACCTCACTGCTTCCTTTACACATAATTTTCAGTGCATCCCACACAGCTTTTGTAGTACCATACTTCTCCAATCATTTCAGCACATCCATCTTGAGTGCTTGAGTTACGATAGAGTAAGCTTTGAGATCAATCTTCATTTTTCTTATAATCTTCATCATCAAAAGTTAGATCTTCAATAGGTATCCTTGTAGTTTTGTAGATTGCAGCTTGATCTGCAGACAGAAAGACAGGGATGTGTGGCCCCTTACATAGGAGGTAATTCATGTGATGCAATTCCTAAACCTGATTTCCACTATTTAAACTCAGATTTGTGTTTAAGCATATGAGGTTTAGGTGTATGACCAAGTTCTGAGAAACTGTGAGAATCCATTTTAACAGGTAGTTTTTGACTTGTTTTAATTACCGATTAGATGAATTTTAAGATTGATTAGTCCAACTTCTCCAAATAGTCCAACAGATTTCGGAATCAGATTTGTTACTTTAGTGAGTTTATTGTTGTTAGTTTCAGCTAAGTTCTTGACAAAAATCGCTTGAATAGTAACTAGTTTATGTGAATGTTTCGGTAAAACTTGTTGTTAGGAGTATATTCTGCTGTTTACTAATTAGAGATGATGGAATACTCTATTAGCAACTCAATCACCAAATCAATCGAATTCTATTCAGGTCTTGGTAGATCTGAACTAGAACCAAGAGTCAAAGCTTTGATACCAATTGACTGGGTTAGTGAGATTGAGATTCTCACTAAGGATTGAATATAATGACTGAGTTAATGCTTCAATGGCGGAATCAAACAATCAAGAAGCATTCAATGCAGAAGAAATACTCATAAATGATTTTGTATATATTAATAAACGTGATTGATTACAAAGACTGCTAGGGTTTAGCAAAAAAAAGTAATAATACACCTAGAGAATACAAATATTCTGATTGTCTAAATCTATCACCTCATGTACGAGGTTATCTATTCTATTTATAGGCAAACAAGATGCCTTTTACAAAATGACTAAACTATCCCCGACCTATTACATCATAATGTAGTCTTAGTTTTGATCTGCATCTTTGCTTGTTCATCCGCATTTGTTGACTTGATCAACATTTCTTCACTTCATCATCCGCATTAGTATGTTGGTCATCCGCATTGGTTAATGCAGATGAACAAATACTTCTACGCATTTGTCTCATCATCCGCATTGGCAAATACGGATGAACAATGTCTTGTCCGCATTACTAATTAGTCTTCCGCATTTGTCAATGCGGAAGAACAAATACTTGTTTGTATTTGTTTCATGTCTTCCGCGTTGACAAATGTGGAAAACCAAACTTGGTTTTTCTTGTGCAGGATCTTCATCCGCATTTCTTCATTGACTTATGGGATTCCAGCAAAGCAACCATCAACTCACTCATTGAATTGGCATGTATGATCCTTTCAGGGTGCAACATTTCTTTTTACTCATCCGCATTTATTGAATGTGATTAAGATCAACACTTTTCCTGTGTTTCAAAATGAATAAACAAAGTGCTTAATCTCTTGTGTCATGATGATGAACATCAATGAATGCGGAGATCTTCATTTGTCTGGAACATTTGTTGAAATAAATGTGGATAAAGGAAGTTACTCTACTGTATTTGTTACAGTAACACATGCTGACTAACTGTAACTCCAAGATAATCACACTTGAATCAAATCATGAAGATTATAGATCAAAATAAAACAATCATAATTAAAACCCCTTTGATCTTCAATTAGATTGCAAAAAACGTTTACAAGTAATCCCTCAATCTATTGGTCATATAACCATTTACCAACACTAATGACAATCAACCTATTTATAGTCTAGAATAATATTCACTAATTGTACTTAACCCCTAGACTTAGGCTAATTAATACAAAATTACATATTAAGCATAAAAATGACTAAAAACAAGATAAAATATATTTTGTTCCCACAAAATATATTTATTACAATAAAACGCCTAGTCATCTAAATCTTCAATGTCTCGTATCGGATCTTCGTCTCGAACGTGTCGGGTTTGACTTTTGTTGACTTTAACCGTGACGTTGAATTTTGTTGACTTTGACTGTGTTGATAATATAGACAATCTTGTACAGCTCTAACAATACTCCGCCTTAGTCTATCATTATCAACGTCTTCAAACGAAATCAACACCGAGAAGTTAACATTAGAAAGATATTCAATTTGAATATTTCTGAATCTGATTAGAAAGATTATTCATTTCATAAGCTCATCCTATTTATATGCTTCCCCTTTTTGAGTGCATCCTTTGTAAAGATATTGAAACAACTTTCCCAAATCTCTAATATTGAGTGCTTCAAAAGATGTAGGAAGAGGATTCCTAGCTCGGTATCTTCTTCAAACTTTAGGAACAGGTTCTCTGATCACGTACACTGCTCAACTGATGATCGACCATCACTTAAAGCAAAAATCTGAAACACATTCTCAAACACAATCTCGACATTTCTAATTAGATCATTTCATTTTAACAAAATAAACTCGTGTTTATCTGTGTGTATAAAAACAAGCGAACCCGTGTTCGTTTGTAAGCAATTTCTATGAATTGCATGTAAAATGATAAAATTTTAATAGCATAATATGAAAGACCTTAAATAATTTTGAAATGAAAATTTTGTTATATTTTATTATATCATTTTTTTATCTATCATTATATTCTGTTTTTTTAAACCGAGAACTGAATCGATCATGAGATCATATCCTCAAGATATACTTTAGCACAAAGATGAATTTATACATCGACAAGCAAGGAGATCACACTAATAACTGAATCTAATCACAGTCTTTGAGTGATTTTGAACTTCTAAAACAGATCAATGACGATTGCAGATATGTTTGTCCACCTAAACATATGCCATATCTTTTTCAACAAACAACCTATGATTTGTTAAGGTTCGTTTAGATGCTTTAGAATATGAGGACCCCACAATCATTTGGCAAAAACCCTCACCCAATCTCAGGATTTCTTGAATTTTGTTACGATCTTTATAGAACAAGGCTTGTGCATTAGTTTGTAAGTGATTATCAACAAAATATTGTATTCTGTGATGAATTCATCATTTAGATGAATTGACTCAACTTAGATCAAGATGGTGAGAGCTCCATGTCTATACTCACGTATAACAAAGGAGATGACAATTTAATCATGTGCCGATGAGAGCTCCAAGTCAGTACTAGCATACAGCAAAAAAGATCATCACTCCACGTCAATACTACCATACAACAGAGGAGATTAGCACAAACACAAGACGCATAAATACACCAAATGTGATACAAAGATATGGCTTAAATGATTTGTATCATGGTGGGTAAAAGATCAATTCTCAATCCAATTTTTGTCAGGACTCAGTTTTCGTGCAGGCTAAAATGATTGCATAAGTCCAGACGTCTTTAAGCATATATTTTAATTTAAATCATGATGCTGCTGTGTTGCACCCTGAAAGGATCATACATGCCAATTCAATGGGTGATTTGATGATTGCTTTGCTGGAATCCCACAAGTCCAAGAAGAAATGCGGATGAAGATTTTGCTCAAGAAACCAGTATTGTCTTCCGTATTTGTCAATGCGGAAGACATAAAACAAATACAGACAAGTATTTGTTCTTCCGCATTGACAAATGTGGAAGACCAAGAAAATATGAGGACAAGACTTTGCTCATCCGCATTTGACAAATGCGAATGACCGAACAAATGCGCATAAGTATTTGTTCATCCGCATTAACCAATGCTGATGACCAACATACTAATGGGAATGATCAAGTGAAGAAATGCTGATCAAGTTAACTCATCCGCATTTGTTAACACGGATGAACAAACAAAGATGCGGATGAAGACTTAGACTAGTTCTAATGTAATAGGTCAGCGGTAGTTTAGTCATTTTGTAAAAGGCATATTGTCTGCCTATAAATAGAATAGATAACCTCGTACATTAGGTGATGGCTGATTGACAGATTATAGACATAGAGAATTTTATTGTCATTTATTCTGTGTAATTAATCAACTTTCATATATATAATACAAAAGCATTTATGAGTATAATTTTTGCATTGAATGTTCTTTGATTGTTTATTTCTGCCATTCAATCATTGACTTGATTACCATATTCGATTCTCAGCAAGAATCTCAATCTTACTCACCCAGTCAATTGGTATCAGAGCTTTGGCTCTCGGTTCTCTTTCAGATCTGCGCACGAACTGAATAGAATTTGATTGATCTCGTAATCGAGTTGCTAGTAGAGTATACCATCATCTTTACCTAGTAAACAACAGAAAATACTCCTGTCAACACATTCTCACCAAAATAGTCCGAACAGCAAGAAACTCACTACAAGCACAAATCTGATTCTGAAATCAGTTAGAACTATTTGGACAAAGTTGGACTAATCAATCTTAAAAATCACCTTAATCTATATTCATAAAATGTATTCTAACAGTTACTCAGAACTTGGTCATACACCTAAACCTCCTATGCTTAAACACAAATCTGAGTTTAAGAGTGGAAAATCGGGTTTAGGAATTACATCACACGTGTAGATCCTGATTTTTGGATCTCAATATGCAAGGGGCCACATATCCCTGTCACTCTGTCTGTAGATCAAGCTGCAATTTACAAAACTGCAAGAATACCATTGAAGATCTAACTCTTGATGATGAAGATTATAAGAAAATCAAGACTTATCTCAAAGCTTACACCATTCTAACTCAAGCACTCAAGATGGATGTGCTAAAAAGATTAGAGAAGTATGGTACTGCAAAAGCTGTGTGGGATACATTGAAAATCATGTGTGAAGGAAGTAGTGAGGTAGCAGATATTAACAAAGATAAGCTTGTTAATCAGTATGAAACATTCCACCACACCAAGGGAGAGTCCATATCCAAACAACTGCACAGATTTGTACAGTTGGTAAATGACTTGGAAATCATAGGAGTCACTTACAAGATCAAAGAATTAAACAAGAAAATGCTTCACAGCCTCCCTAAAAGCTGGAAACAGAATGTAACAACGCTAAAAAAACTCTTGATCTTGAGAGTACTACTTTGGATATCATGATAGCCAAAATAGAAGCATTAGAACTTGATGAAGAAGTATAAATCTTGGTGGACCAAGAGTGATTGAGGCTTACAAATTTCCATTAGAATCTCATTGTAGATACATGTGTCCCTAGTTTTTGAACCTAATGTAATATGTCTTTATTGTCTTACACATATGTAACTGAACGGGTAGTTAATGAAATACAATGTGTGGTTGTGCTTATAATGTTGAATATTTCATTGCTTGGTATATAATAACTCTTATTGAACTAATTATATAGGATTGTGGTTGTTTGCATATATCTTGTTAAATGATAGTTAAGAAATATGTTCAAACTTAATCATATGAAGTTCTCATGCGACTGGCCCATGCTAATGGACCATACGCATGAACAACTTCATGCTAACGAACCAGTCGTGCGAATGGATCAACTGCATGACTGAATCTCATGACTGCACCATGCAAATGGTCCAGTCCCACGATTTAGAAACCCTAACCTATAAATACCACTTAAATCGTGGAAAAAGGAGACACTTTGAATAATTCGATACATACACAAGATCGATTGCTAATTGTTCTTGACATTTAATTCAATCTTTAATTGATTCTACGTGCGCTCTCACTGATTGGATCGCCAATCAAATAGGATTCTGCACTATTTGATTCGGTATACGCGTAAATCTATTAGTATTCGTCCACTACACGATCCTAACAAGTAGTATGAGAGGCAGGTTCTAGATTTACGTGTGATTCAATCGTTTTGATATAAAAATAGTGCTTTTACACTCAAAACCGCAATCTTTTGTGTCAAATCGGGTTTTAGACGTCTCCTGATCGTAAAGTTTTGTTTTTCCGGCATACGGCAATTAGGGTTAGCAATAAATTTGTGTTTTTGCGTCCAAACACCTTAAACCTACGAATTTTCGAAATCCAGCAGGTTCAGGCGCACGATTGACTCAATCGCAAGACTGAGGTCATTCGCATCCCCCATACGCACGATTGGACTTATTCGTACTCCCATTCGTACGACTGAGAAGTCTATTCGCATTTTTCAACCACATTAGTTCATTCGCCCGACTAAGTCATCCCCATTAGTTCAGTCGCATGATTGAACCGTCCACATAGTTCAATCGCCCGAATAGCCCAATCGTTCACCTTCATTCGCACTAATAAAAGAGTTTGGTTTAAAGTTAAAGTTAATAGCAATGGAGGACCAATACTCAGCATTCAGAGTAGGGAGAGACTCACGTATTTAGAACCTAGTGCTACTGGAGAATGAAGTGGGGAATCATAATAAAACCCCAAAGCTAATCACGTTAGATGAGTACCATAATGGAAGCAACTTTTTGAGATCTACTTAAATGGAGTAGATCCCAATCTATGGGAATCTATAGAGATGGGGTACAGCATGCCAATAGGAGCTTATGGTGTCAAACTCATACTTGGTGGCATGACTAATGGACAAAAGGTCAAATACAATGCTAAAAAGAAAGTTTATGCTTTGCTTACACAGTCAATTCCAAAGGATATTTTCCATCAATTCTCGGAGTATACGCAAGCAAAGAATTATGGGATGCATTGGGGAAAAGGCATGATGGATACGCATCATTGAAGGCCATAAAGGCTAAGGCTTTAAAGAAAGTGTTTGACAACTTCTCCTCGATGGGAAAAGAAAGCCTAGATGATGTTATCGATAGGTTCTACCACTTGATGAGTGAGATGCATACTCATGGGGTATCGACGTCAATGGAGGACAAAGTGTCTAACTTTGCAGATGGGCTGCCGGAGAAATGGGTTTCATTTGTCTCCAACCTCAGACAGAATGATATGCTAACAAAGCTCGATATCAATGATTCTATTCTGAAACTGAGAGAGGAAGAGCTGATAATGAAGTATAGAGCACAAAAGTCTTCCTATGATCAGAACCTAGCGCTGTACAACGCGACTCCTCAATCCAAAACATCTAGAGCACCTCTTCAGACAGCTTTTGTACCAAGCTCGACTGGTCCTTCTCAAGCCTCTACTTCAGGGTCAAAAACGTCAGGGGCGTCTATACATTGTACCTGAAGCCAATGCAGCAAAGCTGAAGACCAAGAATTTCGGTAATGTGACAGTTGAGATAGCTAAAGAACACATGGATCTCTTAGTTGCGGTAGTGTACTCCTATGATGGACTAATTGACGGTAAAATTGGGAACTGCCATCTGGCAGACGAGGACTATGAGCAAGTGGACGAGATAGAGCTGGAGCGGATGGACATAATGTGGGCCTTAGCAAGTGCTGTCCGGAGAGCTAAGAAGTTTGTCAAAAAGACCGGACAAAATTTGATTACAACTAAGGACACTGCCTTCAGCTTTGATAAGACCAAGGTGACTTGTTTCAACTGCGGTGAGAAAGGGCACTTCAAAAGGGAGTGCTTGAAGCCAAGGAAAACTGGCAATAGGAATCCTTTCTCGTCCCTCAATCGTCATGATAAACCCACTAGCAGTCCTACTTCATCAAGCAAGGATCCCAAAGCCTTGACTACTCATGATGATGAAGGACAGGACTGGAGTTATCGGTTTGTCTCACCGGGAGAATCCAATATTGCTAGTGTGGAGGATATTGATGATGATTCTGCTAGTGAACGAGATATTGCAGTCAAACTCGCAATGTCAAACTCAGAAGGGAATCCACCAGTGGTCAAGTACCTACCTGAAGAAGGGAAAACTACAACAACGTCAGAATCACCAGCACCAGAAACACCAGATTCTACATTGGTGGTTGATTCATTAGAAGCCTCTCAGGTAAGTATACTCACCAACTTTTTAATAATCATGCTTGTTCTGATTGTAATAAATTTAGGGAAGCATTGATTTAAAATTTGCTAGGTCATTAGATCATAATGATAACTTAGTAAAGGACTTGAAACTATACACTGAAGCTAACAAAATTCTAAAACAAAATGAGAATAGTTACAAAGAAAAGAGAACCTTTGAACAAACAGCTTAGGGAAACAGAAGTAGTAGCCTTTAACCAAGCTAATGACATTAAATACTATCTAAACTTCCTAGAGGACACTAAGATACAAAAGCCAGTTTTAGAAGTAGAAGTTAATTCCTTAAATCAAAAACAACATAGTTGGACTAGTTCTTCACACATAGTCCAACACTTAGTGAGAGAGCGTAACAACGGGGAGGGATTGGGTTATAAAGTGGTCCCACCACCACATGACACCTTGATGAATACTAAAAGTAAACCAATTAATAATAATCCAATCAAGGATCATGTGGTGTCAACTCCTATTGTAAGTGATCCAGATTCCACGTGTACATCAAATGAATCTAGTACTAAACAAAAGGAGGCCACTTCAAAAGGTAAAATGTCTTGTGTTAATCTGGACAAAGATTTTGAAAAGGTTAGTATAAAGTCTGGTACAACAACTATCAAATCTAACCTAAAAAGACTAGTAATGTTAACCAATCACATGCATCATGTCAAAGTCCAGAAAATAGAAATGGAAAAGATGTTAAAATATTAAAGCATTAACTTTGTCAAACAAGACAAAACATCTAAACTAGAAGAGTCTAAACCCAAATAGAGTAAGGTCACCCGTGTGTCACATACATCTCCACAAAACAGTTAAACCGTAAAGTCGAAACCATATCATGCTACAGCTATGGAGAGTATGGACATAGTGCGTCTCATTGTCCTTACTATCAGACACCGAGGAGGAAAGTTGAACTTCCTCAACAAAAACTTAGCTCTTTTAAGAGGAACTCAGTGACGCCGCCTAAAAGAGATAGTGAACCTAAAGTTCAACACATTAGCCAGTCATCTGTTTTTCACAAAGAGGCCTTACACAAATCTGGTTTATGGAAGGAAAAATCAACCTCATTGTCTAATGATGAGAAGAAGAAGACATCTGAGCTTCCGTCACGTTCGAACGGTTAATGGGTTACATTTATGATATGTGATGCCTCTAGGAACCCAAGCCAGTAAAGGCTTGGGTCCTAACATGAACTAGTTTTTTAAATTGAATATGCAGAGTGTCACTATAGTGTTGAAACCAACACGTGGATTATAGATAGCGGAGCATCCAGGCACATGACATGGAACAGAGCTCTGTTATCAAACGTCAAATAGATAAAAGGAGGTCATGTTTCGTTTGCAGGAAACAAAGGTGGGTACATCATAGCTCAAGGGGAAGTAGGTAATCAGAAAGTGAAGTTTGACAAGGTAAACTATGTTCAACAACTTCAAAATAACTTGCTTTCTATTTCTCAAATTTGTCATAAAGATTTTACGGTAGTATTTGACAACAAGAAGTGCTATGTCAAAAAAAGGACTATGTCATCCTGGAGGGTCAAGTCTTAATGTCTACCTCAACATATAAGACCTTTATCTCTTGGATCTATAAAAGGCCTCCACAACAGATCATGAAGTTCATGCTTCTTGTCAAAAGCTACTGAGAAGGATTCCATCTCCTGGCATAGGAGAATGGGACACATTAATCACCGAAGATGAATCACTTGATCCAGAATGATCTAGTGAGAGGCGTTAACATCAAAAACTTCCAACTTCCAGATTTCTGTGTTGCGTGCAAGAAGGGCAAACAGACAAAGAAGTCTCATAAGGAAACGAAAGTTCATTCCATCAAACTACTCTTGAACTTCTTCACATGGATCTGTTTTGTCCAGTCAGTATAAGAAGCATCGCAAGTGACTTCTACTACTATGTAGTTACTGATGACTACTCAAGATTCTCTTGGGTGATGTTTCTGAAATCCAATCAGAAACATTTGAGTCATTCATGGAATTAGTAACTACTCTGGAGTCTCTATACAAGTTGAAGGTACGACAAGTGCGCTCAGACAATGGAACCGAGTTAAAGAATCAATGGATGGAGGCTTACTGAAAGGAAAAAGGAATTGTACATCAGTTCACTTCTGCCTACACTCCTCAGATGAACGGCGTTGCTGAAAGGAAGAATCGCAGCTTGATAGAGATAGCACGGACGATGCTAGCAGACTCAAAACTACCTTTTCAATTCTGGAATGAAGCAGTTGCAAATGCTTGTTATATGCTAAATCGAGTTCTGGTAGTTAAACGCCATGGAAAGACATGTTACGAGTTACTACAACAACGTAAACCTAATCTATAGTATCTTGAGCCGTTTGGCGCTCCGTGCACCCTACTGAAGAAGACTCAGGAAGGAAAATTCAGCAAGAAGGCTGATGAAGGTATCTTTCTAGGATACAACATACCAAACAAGAGGGTTTACAACAACTCAAGGGTCAAGTAGAAGTGTGGGTAATGTTGATGTTCATAGATACACCACACCACCAGCTAGAAAAGGACCCGCCTTCTTTTTCGACTATGATGGATTCTTCTAGTCCTTCAACATACCACTCTCCACTTTTGATGAGAGTTAGCAACAAAGACGATGCATGATGTTCTAAACACACCATCACACGAATCTACATCATCCGGACTACAAGGCGATTCATCTACCAACTCAGGGGGAGCATTTGAAGATAGTGACTCTTCCTCTGATGAAGAAGCTGTGCAGACTGATCAGAACAACCAGGAGCAACAGGTTCCTCCTACGCAAGTCCACACGCATCTGACATTGATGCCTCTGAGTCTTCGGAACCTTAAACTCCTACTACCTCAGATACTGAACCAATGTTCATAATCTTGATTCTGAGGTAGTTGTTCCAATCAATCCTGGATCATGCCTAAATGTCAATCATCCTTTGGATAATGTCATTGGGGATGTGAGATCAGGAGTTTAGACCAGAAATCAGTTGTATTCAGCTGATTAAGCCTCAGTGATGGAAAACGGTTACTTCATGACGGTGCATATCGTTGCTTTGTGTCTCAGTTCGAGCTAAAGTATGTTAATGAAGCCTGAATGATTAGTTTTGGGTGAGGGCCATGCAAGGAGAAACTCTTTAGTTCAAGAAGTTAGGTGTATGGACTCTGGTGGATAGACCTAAATGTGCTAAGGTCATTGGCACAAAATAGGTCTTGAAATGCATGAAAGATGATCAAGGCGTGATCATCATAAACAAGGCTCGACTTGTTATTCAAGGATTTCGGCAAGTTGAGGGCATAGACTACAATGAAGTGTTTGCACCCATGGCAAGAATGGAAGCAATCCGTATCTTCCTTGCCTACGCATCGTACATGAAGATTAAAGTTTATCAACTTGATGTGCAGAGTGCATTCCTTCACGGTGAAATCCGAGAGACAGTGTACGTTAGTCAACCCGAGGGATTTGAGGATCCATATAATCAGAACAGAGTTTACAAACTCGACAAGGCTTTATATGGACTTCATCAAGCTCCCAGAGCCTGGTATGAGAAACTCTTGATCCACCTTGTGAAACACGGTTTTCGCAGAGGAGTCATTGATTGTACACTATTCATTAAAAAAAAGGATGGAGATTTATCGCTTGTCCAAATCTATGTCGATGATATAATCTTCAGTTCAAAGAACAAAGATCTATGTAAAGAGTTGAAGTAGTAATGAAGGCTGAGTTTGAAATGAGTGCCATGGGAGAGATTAAATTCTTTCTCGTGTTACAGGTAGATTAGACACCAAAAGGGATTTTCCTACATGAGACTAAGTATGTAGGAGATATTCTCAGTCGGTTTGACATGGAGAATGCTTCCGCAGCTGGGACTCCACTTGCTACAAACCATGATGTAGCACCCGACGAGAATGGGGATCTGGTCGATGCCACCATGTATCGAGGAATGATTGGATCTCTCATACCTCTCCGCCTCAAGACCTGATATCATGTACGCGACATGTTTATGTTCAAGATATCAGGCAAAGCCAAAAGTTAACCATCTGATAGGGTCAAAAGGATCTTTCGTTATCTGAAAGGTACTCCAACACTTGGGTTGTGGTATTCTCATGACAATGACTTCGAGCTAATAGCGTATAGTGACTCGGATTACGGTGGCTGCAAGATGAACTACAAGTCTACATCAGTGGGTTGTCAATTCTTTGGGAGAAGATTAGTGACCTGGCAGTGTAAGAAGCAGACCACGGTTGCTTTGTCAACCTGTGAAGCCGAATACGCTACTGCTACAAGTTGTTGTTCATCAACCTCCCAAACCCTGGTATGAGAAACTCTCAACTCATCTTGTGAAACACGGTTTTTGCAGAGGTGTCATTGACTGTACACTGTTCATAAAAGAAAAGGATGGAGATTTACTGCTTGTCGAAATCTATGTATTTGACATAATCTTCGGTTCAAAGAACGAAGATCTATGTAAAGAGTTTGAAGCAGTAATGAAGGCTGAGTTTGAGATGATTGCCATGGGAGAGATGAAATTCTTTCTCGGGTTACAGGTGGTCAGACACCAAAAGGGATTTTCCTACATTAGACCAAGTATGTAGGAGATATCCTTTGTCGGTTTGACATGAAGAATGCTTCTGCAGCTGGGACTCCACTTGCTACAAACCATGATGTAGCACCTGACGAGAATGGTGATCTGGTTGATGCCACCATGTACCGAGGTATGATTGGACATCTCATGTACCTCACTGCTCAATACCTGATATCATGTATGCGACATGTTTATGTTCAAGATATCAGGCAAAGGCAAAAGTTAACCATCTAATAGGGGTCAAAAGGATCTTTCGTTATCTGAAGGGTACTCCAACAAGTGGGTTGTGGTATCCTCATGACGATGGCTTCGAGCTGACATCGTATAGTGACTCGAATTATGGTGGCTGCAAGATGAACTACAAGTCTACCTCATCGGGATGTCAATTCTTTGGGAGAGATTAGTGACCTGGCAGTGTAAGAAGCAGGCGTTGGTTGCTTTGTCAACCTGTGAATCCGAATACGTTGCTGCTGCAAGTTGTTGTTCATAAATCATATGGATTCAACAGCAAATTCGGGACTACAGTTTGAAATTTTCTTCTACTCCTATTTTTGTTGATAACTCTGCCGCAATTGCAATAACTAAAAATCCGGTCCAACATCCTAAGACCAAACACATCGGCATGAAAAATCACTTTATACATGATTGTTTTGAAAAGAACCTAATCGATGTGATTAAAATAAATACTGATTTTCAACGCGCTGACCTCTATACAAAGGCTTTTGATAAACCACGTTTTCTATATTTGTTAGAGGTCAACGGCGTTAAAAATAAAAGTGATGTAATTCCTGGTTGTTGTGTTCCATGTATTAAATCAAGCAGATCCAAATTATCAAGGAGATGAATATGATGTTGCTCCCCTCCAACAGATCAAGACTTAGCTCATGATGATTCTTGATCTACAGGGAATAGTCAAGAGATTAGTGAATACACTCCTGAAGGAGAGATAATTCATGATCTCATTGACGAGCAACTTGCTGAAATGTTCCGACTCAATCCTGATGAGATCGTGAAAGATGCTCCAACAGCCCATGTGGAAAGTGAAGACGAGCTCAACGACGTCGATGAGATCGAGATTGAAGATGTCACGTACCAACATTATCATGAGTACATTGACAATGAGGGTATTTTCGTTCCCAATCCGGGCGACAATCTTGTCAGTGAAACTTTTGAGACTCTGGATAAAATGGAACAAGAGTCTGACAAGAAAGAAGATAAGGCCCAAGCCTTGGAAGCTGAAGTCAATATCAGAAAGGCTGAGTAGGCTGCATGCTTTGAAGAAATAAGAGCCCAACGCAATGCTTCAATGTCAGTGTCTACACCAAGCTGTACAAAGTGAAGAAACATCACAAGGTGTCGGCAAAATCATAGCATGGGTGTATTTTGAACATCTCAATGTTTATGCAGCTAAAAGTGAGAAAGGGATTGAATACTTTAGGTTCCCACACAACCTAAAGACTCTTCCTGGATTTGAGCTTAACCAGTTAGCAAAGTTGAAATTGCTATACACTGACCCACGCAAAATGTCAGGCTGGTTTGAAGCAGCTCTAAGGAGAGAGTACCGCACCAAATGGGTCAACTTCAAACCTCAACAACCAACGAGGTATATCAGACGGTTTGAGGTTGATGCCATAGCTAGAAAACCGAAAATAATGCTAAAGTGGAGTCCTTCGCGGACAATGTCTAAGATCCCTCTATGGGAAATGCCACAGGACTTCACTCCACACTTCAAATGGTGGTACTATGATTAGAGAATAGGAGAGACAGTCATAGTATTGAACAAGAATGGTATAATGGAAACCATTAGGGTGTTGACCCAATATGGCTTACAAACTTGCCTGCTGATGATGTCTATAAATTATACAAGTGGCCACTGTTCTATGACTCTCAAGATATTGGACAAGCACTATAATTTCAAAAAGGGATATGACTCTGTTTTGCTTTTGAGATACATGCTGGAGTCACAAGAGAAGAGAAGTACAAGAAGTATGAGGAACTTATGAAGGATGTAACACACTAGATGAAACTAGGTCCAAGGGGGAGTTTGTAGATACATGTGTCCCTAGTTTCTGAACTTAATGTAAGATGTCTTTATTGTCTTACACATATGTAATTGAAGGGGTACTTAATGAAATACAATGTGTGGTTGTGCTTATAATGTTTAATATTTCATTGCTTGGTATATAATAACGGTTATTGAACTAATTATATAGGTTTGTGGTTGTTTGCATAGATCTTGTTAAATGATAATTAAGAAATATGTTCAAACTTAATCATATGAAGTTCTCATGCGATTGGCCCATGCTAATAGAGCATACGCATGAACAACTTCATGCTAATGAACTAGTCGTGCCAATGGATCAACCGTATGACTCAATCGCACAACTGAACCATGCAAATGGTCTAGTCGCACGATTGAGAAACCCTAACCTATAAATACCACTTAAATCATGGAAAAAGGAGACACTTTGAATAATTTGATACTTACACATACCCTAGCCGTCCAGAGACCTCTAGTAACCTGTTCCAACTTCAAAGATCACAGTACATCGATTGCTAATCGTTCTTGATGTTTAGATTCAATCTTTAATTGATTCTACGTGTGTTCTCACTGATTGGATCGCCAATCAAATAGGTTTCAGCACTATTTGATTCGATATATGCCTAAATCTATTAGTATTCATCTAGTACACGATCCTAACACTCATTCTATGGAAAATGCCTTCATCGCTGAGGAGGATGATTTCATCTCATCAAGAGATCAACTAAACAACACTGGGTTCATTGCAACTCCACCAATCAATCATCCATCAACATCATCTCAAACATCCAGAGTCACTGCTGCTCGTTAAACCACTCCTGAAGACACAAGATCAGAAGGAAAAAAAGAAACTTACAATGCCTTTGTTGCAAGCTTTGAAGCATACTTAGGAGGAAGACTCACTTTTGGTCATCTAATTTAGGAAGATCTGGAGGAAATGGATCCTGATGATGTAGAAGAAATGGATCTACAATGGAAAATGGCCATGATTGCCATGAGAGCCAAGAAATTCTTTAGAAAAGGCAGAAAGTTGAGCTTAAATGAACATACAAAACTTGGATATGATAAATCCAAGGTGAAATGCTTTAACTGTGGCATGGCTGGTCACTTCTCCAGAGAATGCAATGCCCCCTAGAGAAACAACTATGAAAGGAACTCCCAAGGCCAGTCATCCTCACAGCGTAACTCAAGCTTTCACTCCAACAATCAACAACAACAATATCATGATTCTCAACAACACCAATCATATCAAAATCCACCCCAACTAACAAATCTAGCTCATGGAAGCAGTCAGTATTCTGCCAGTGCTCTCGTGATAAAGCAAGATGGAGTATGTGACTGGAGCATGTATGTTGAGGAAGTCAAGCCTCAATTTTAGAATCATGCTCTTATGGCTCACATCAATGATGGTCCATCTCCAATGCCTACTGAGGTAAAATCTAACCTTTGTAGTGAAAAATGTATTAATGAATTGCAAGGTTATAATGAGCATAACCATAAACTAGCAGATAAAATTAAGGATGAAAAGGTAAAGTCAGAGATGATGAAGAGAGAAATAAAAGAACTTGAAATCAAAATCAAATCTCTTATCTCTGACATAGATAAACTACATGGTGAAAAGTACACTCTTGCAGCTGAGAATGAGCTCCTTACTAAAAAGTTAGCTCAATCTAAGACTGAAGTGAAACTTGAAAAGTTTCAAATGTCTTCAGTCAAGTTGCAAGAGATGCTTGATTCTTAAAAGGATCCAAGGACATGTCAGGGATTGGGTATAATTCATGCCCTCCACCATACAATGACAACTACACTGTCATGCTTGAATTTGTCTCACTCACTGAAGAAGTTGAAACTAAAACTATGGAACCTAAATCTATAGTAAAACAAGTGAACAATCCTCAAAACAAACCTGATGTTTATATTGAAACCAAAGAGGATAAAATCAAGTTAGGTCACCCAATCAAAATCAAAGAGTGTTCAAACAAGATAGTGAGGCTTATGAAGCCCTCAAGCTCTGTAAAAGCAATTTTCCCTTTTATAAAATTCATACCCTCTGTTTTACAAGGTAAAAAGAAATATGTGAAGTCAGTGAAACCCACTGCTGAGAGCAACGATCATATCTCCAAAAAATTCAAGCAAATCAGAAAAGGTTTCCCTTCAAAAGAAACAAACAGGATCACTAAGTTCAACACATAAAACATTATCAGACCCTCAGTCTTCAAGATTAAGGGAGGGACTTGGGTTTGATAACTGTAACAAGGAACAAGTTGACCGGTTTGAGAAAGAGGTGAGAAATAGGTTGAAGAAACAGATAAAAGCCAGAAAATTAACCAAAGGTAGTGTTGTGAAGCAAACTACTAAAAGGGCTGATTCTGATTCATCTGCTAAAGAAAAGAAAGTGATTCAGCAAAAGAAAATATCAGCTGAGTCACACAAGGCGAAATCTGATTCAAGAAACAAACAAATGTATTGTGACATTTGTGAAATGTTCAATCACAAGACAGAAAAATGCTTTTTAATCAATATTGCTCTATCTGTGATATGAACAATCACTCCACCAAAAACTGCTATTTCAACAAGTATTGTTTAATCTGTGACATTAACAATCACAATACATCTGACTGTTACTTCAATCAGAAGGGTTTGAGAATTCCCCAACACAAGCCCATCTAAAAAACATCCATTGTGTCACATTCTGTCAGACCTCATTTTCACAATACTCAATCTAAGACATCTAGCTCAACAAATGACAGGAATAATTTGAAGGAATTATGGAAGGGTCAAAGAAAACATCTCATAATGAAACAAAACATTGACCTTCCAAAACAAAAACCTACTTTTGATAATGACAAACGGGCTAAATTTCTACAATGAAACAGAGACCAACGATTTCATTACTCATCTGAATCTTTAGTAGATATTGATGAGATGAGTCAACCCAGTCATTAACAAAAATCTTCCAGGACACCTCCATCTAAACCATAATTTAGAGGGAAATACCAAGAAGTCACCATCATGAATAGGAACCGGAAACCCAAGACCATCATGGCTTGGGTTCCTTATTCTAATTAGCTCTTTTTACTTGCAGGTTCATCCACACACGTCCAATAGCTTATGGTACGTGGACAGTAGATCCTCCCGACACATGACTGGAGATCGTTCCCTCCTTCATGACTTCAAGAATGTACAAGGAACTACTGTGGCATTTGGTGGAGATTCACAGGGTGGTAGAATTACACGTGAAGGATCTGTGACAAATGGGATGCTAAGCTTTGATAGAGTGAACTACTGTGAACAGCTGGATTTCAATCTACTAAGCGTGTCTCAGATCTGTGACATGAAATATTCCACTCACTTTATAGACACTAATGCTACATTCTGAAACCTGGATTTCAGATCCCTAAGGAATGGGCTGTCTTAAAGACCCCAAGGAAGAACAATACATATGTCTTAAACTGGTGTTCTGCATCACCTAAGGAGGAAACATGTCTTTTGTTAAAAGCATCATTTGATGAGTCACAACTTTGGCATAGACGTTTGGGGCACACAAACTTCAAAAACATGAATAAGTTGGTCAAAGGAAACCATGTCATTGGTCTTCCTCAGAAAGAATTTCATTTTATTGATCACTGTTCAGCGTGCCTCAAAAGAAAGCAACACAAATCATCTCACAATACCAAGCTGGTGAGCACTAACAATACTCTATTGAAGTTACTTCACATGGATCTCTTTGGATCAACTCATGTAATGAGTATTGGAAATAAACAGTATTGTTTAGTGATCATTGATGACTTTTCACGATGCACATGGGTTTTCTTCTTACTTCATGAAAATGAGGCATCCCAAATCATACAAGAATTTATCACTAAAATTGAAAATCAACTCGATCTTAAGGTCAAAATAATAAGAAGTGACAATGGTACTGAATTCAAAAATGAAAGTATGAGTTCTTTTTGTGCAACCAAAGGCATTGCTCATCAATTCAGTGCAACTAGAACTCCTCAACAAAATCGGGTAGCTGAAAGAAGAAATAGAACACTGATTGAAGCAACAAGAATGATGCTAGCCGATGCTAAACTACCAATCACCTTCTTGGCAGAGACGGTTAATACATCATGCTTTGTACAGAATTGAACTCTACTTATCAAAGAAAACAACATGACTCCTTAAGAACTGCTCTTTCATAGAAAACCATTCATTGGATTTCTTAAATCATTTGGTAGTCCTGTCTTAATATTAAACACTCGAGACTATCTGGGAAAGTTTTCATCCACGTCTGATGACGGATTCTTTGTAGGTTATTCTTCTATTTCAAAGGCTTACATAGTGTTAATCGTAGATTAAACATTATTAATGAATCAACAACTGTTCAATTCAAGGAACATTCGTTTCCCAAATCTACAAATTGTCCCGACTGGTTGTTTGATATTGACACGTTTACAAAATTATTTGATTAATCTCACTTGTCTGATGTAGGAAATATACATTCAATTGATACTTTGTCAGCTGTAGAAACAAGAGATAATTTTCCATTGATTCCTCCTACATTTGATGAATGCATGAATGAAGATGTTCCTCTTCAAGTTGATCTTATCAGACAACCGTCATAAAACCTTAGTGTTTCTTCTGAAGGAGGTCCAAGCCTGGTACCATCTCACTCAGATGATTTGTCAAATGAGATCAAAAATCAAAAATAGGCTATTCCTCCGGTTGAAACACAAAGGACATCAACTTATGTAAGCAATCACAATGCTGTTGCAGCTATAGCATGAACTGAAACAGAGTCTGACAATCTTCATAATTCAACAACAGTAGCAGATTAATGCATCTCTAACCATAATGAACTGAATATCTCCAATCTTGATGTAACAATTGCTGGTAATTCCATTCCAACCACCAGAATACACAAGAATCATTCAGTTGAAACCATTATTGGTGATCTTAATAAGAGGGTGACAATAAGCAAATCCATTATTGCAAACATCTGCTTGTTCTCATTCTTTCTGTGTCAAACAGTACCCAAGAACATCAAAGAGGCACTTCAAAACAATAGCTCGATTGAAGCAATGCAGGAAGAATTGCTTCAATTCAAGAAGCAAGAAGTATGGCAACCGGTAGATCTTCCCGAATGACAATACCCTATCGGTACCAGATGGCTGTACATGAACAAAACTGATGATAGAGGGATTGTCATCAGAAACAAAGCAAGACTAGTAGCACAGGGATACATTCAAGAAGAAGGAATCGACTATGACGAAGTGTTTGCTCTTGTTGACAGACTACAAGCAATCAGAATCTTTCTAGCATATTCTACATCCATGAAATTTACGATTTATCAAATGGATGTAAAGTGTTCCTTCCTGTACGGAAAGATTGCTCAGGAGGTCTATGTGAGTCAACCACCTGGTTTTGAAGATCCGATTTCCCTCACAGAGTTTACAAGCTTGAAAAAGCTCTGTATGGTCTTCATCAAGCCCCAAGAAAGTGGTATGAGACACTATCATCCGTTCTTCTTGAACATTGATATGAAAACGGAAAGATTGATCAGACTCTCTTCAAAATAACAAGAGGAAATGATATGCTGTTAGTCCAGATTTATGTGGGTGACATTATATTTGGCTCAACAAACAAGCAACTTTGCAAAGAATTTGAAGACCTTATTCACTCAAAATTTCAAATGAGTGCTATGGGGGAACTCACCTTCTCTCTAGGGGTGCAATTCCAACAGTCAGCAGATGGAATCTTCATTAATCAATCTAAATATGTGGAAACCGTGTTGAAGAAATTCTACTTTGCTGACTGTCAGTCTATCAATACTCTTATGGATACTAAAGTAAAGATTGGACCTGATCATAAAGGCAAACCAGTGGATTACACTCATTATCGGTCAATGATCGGTTCACGTATGTATCTAACAGCAGTCGGCCTGACATTATGTATCTAACAGCAGTAAGTTGATCCAAAATAATCACATGTGAATGCAGTGAAGAGGATATTCAAATATCTAAAGGGCAAACCGGCTCTTAGGTTATGGTATCCAAACGAAGGAGGATTTAATCTCTATGCCTTCCCAAACAATGATTATGGAGGATGCAACTTCAACAAAAAATTCACCTCTGGCGGTTGTCAATTTCTTGGTCCTAGACTAGTATCTTGGCAATGCAAGAAGCAGACAAATGTATTGTGTCCACAGTAGAAGCTGAGTATGTTGCAGCATTAGCTTGTTGCTCTCAAGCACTCTGGATTGAAAACCAGATGCTTGATTATGGTTTTAACTTCTTGCACACGCCAATTTACATTGACAACACAGCATCTATTTTCATAACTAATAATCCTATTCAGCACTCAAAAACTAAACATATTGAACCCAGTAGGTTTGAATTCCTGGTTCAGTCACCACAAATCCAAAATGGGATTAATCAATTGATTCAAGTACCAACTGAAAATCAATTAGCTGATTTATTTACCAAGGCATTTGAACCAAGTAGGTTTGAATTCCTGGTTCAGTCAATTGGCATGATTAACTTTGAGTAAAACCATGACAAAACATCCAAAACATTAAAAACATGAGAAAACCACAAAAAGAAATCAATTTTGATGAAGAAAAGAATCTTGGGAAATGATATAATTACAGTCATTATACCATTCACTGTGCTTAATTTCAAAAAAATTGCAAGACTGGTATGACTTACCAGATATGTCGATAGGCTTAACTTGGAAGAGAAGATACATGCAGTGATGAATTAAAATCTTATTTAATTGTGAAACACTCATCATAGAGTACAACTATCTATTGGCTTATCTATGTGCATGTGTGTGTAGTAACCTAAACACACCAGGTAATGATACTTTATTAATCTCTTTCACCTACATCAGTTTCATCTTTGTTTTGCTGAGCAAAGACCTGATGTAACATGCACATAGTGCAGATGTCCTCATCCAAAAGATTCCCAACAAGGAACACATCCAAATTGGATGAATATACAAAACCAATACATTCCAAGTGAACAGACAAAAGAATCCGCTCATGTATCACCTTCCTAAGTGAAGTGAAAATAATCCCAATGAGGATCATCATGAAAAGGATCAAAGTAAAAGAATCCGAATGAGGATGAGTGAAAATGAGTTCTCATAACTTAAGTAAACTAATAAGAAAAGTTGTGAAAAAGTTATACCATGCTTGTATAAGGATGGTTGATCATTCCATGGTTGTGTGTGTGAGGTACAGATTGAATAATTAAATCAACCAAAAACATTATAAAAGTCATTTGCATCAAAATATCAACATGGTATGAGTTTAAGTGGACAAACATACCTTCAATCATGAAGTTCATAAACATGTCCATTTAATCATAAAGGATGCACATGTGTAATGTAAGACTGATATGATCCCAACAAAAGATATACTTCTCTTCATTATCAATAATCAACGTATAAAATTGTCAAAAGGTTTTTAAATGTTTAAAGTTTTTATCCAGATGTGGATATAAACTTTAGGGGGAGTAATTTAAAATTTTTGATTAAATCTTTGTAGATTGTTACTATCTTAAATTACTTTCTTAAAAACATTAAAAGCAAAAGAAAAAGAAAATGCATGTGTTGTTACAAAAAGTTATACCATTGTATCTCAACTGATGCAGATTCTTGGAAGCATGAAAAGTCCAAGATCAGTCAAAATTAGGATACTTGTATCACTTGTGGCTTACAAGTCAATCCAAGCAAGAATTGACAATTTTAACAGTCAACTTCGTAAGAAATATCAATCAAGGACAAGACTTCATAATATAGAAAGAATCAATTCAATCACATTAACTTATGATTAAGTTCAAAAGTTAATGCAGGTAAGTGCATTGGTTAATGCGGGTGAAGGTAACCCATGCTTATAACCAATGCGGGTAGCTTTATATTTTCAAGTGAAACTAATGCAGACAATGGTTTTACTCTACCGCATTAGTGTGTTACAAGTATACATGAAATTTTTAAGTGTTAAAACCTATGCTGAACAAAAATTGTTTTACCGCATTTGTCAATGCGGATAAAATAATTTTCAAGTTGTCAACCGCATTAGTCAATGCGGAAAAACCTTTAAGTGTTCAACCGCATTTGTCAAATACGGATGAAATTTACACTTCCACATTTGTTTTACTCATCCGCACTTGTGGATACACATCTTTAATGCTCATGTATCATCAAGCAGAAATAATTAAGTGATCAATCTCTTGTCAACGAATGATGATCAAGTAAATTGGATTGTATTCTATCACATTTGCTACAGTGAGCAAATGCTGACAAATTTTATTCAATCGCATTTGCTACAGTGAGCAATGCTGAATATTTTTTGTCAACCGCATTTGTTAAAGTGAGTTAATGCTCATGAACTTAGTTCTTCCGCATTAGCAACAGTGAACTGATGCGGATAGAAGAAAAGAGAAGTAATAAAACTTCCGCATTTACAACAGTAAACAAATGCGGGTAGTCAGCATTTGCTACAGTTAACAAATGCGGATGAACAAAAGTTAAAATTTACACTTCCGCATTTGCTACAATGGTGACCGCATTTGCTCTTAAACTTGTATAATCTATTAGAATGCATTATTTGACTATTTAAAGGAATTTAAACGGGTCATTTAATACTTTTCAAATTTGGGAGACTTCATAGTGAGACGAGCGCAAATACACAGTACACCCACTTTGATCATCTTCATCATAAACAACCAAAGATTTTTGTGTTATTCTACTCAACCTGTTCTTGTTACCGATTCTGAATCTACAGTTCCATCAAAAACAAGGTGAAATTTACAAAAAATTTATCAAGACCTAACTTTCGGACTGTTAAACCTAAATTAAACAAAGAACCAAATGATAATGAAGGAAACAAAAATTTGATTTATCGATGTAATATAATACACCTTTTCGACTTCAATGAATATGCAAACTAATAGAAATTGTACTCATCATGAAACCTTGATAGTCATGTTTGGTGCAAGAACAAAGCATGATGAAAAATAAAAATGTGTAACAAATCAATGATATAACATCTAATAAATGGTTCAAACATAGAAACTGTGATTTTTGAAAAACAAATTCACCATTTGATGTGACAACAATGATACAGTAATGTAAAAAGTTCATCTTTGACCATTCAATGTCAAACTTATAAACAATACACATGAGTTTTCATTAAAACTGACACATTGTCCTTTGTGCACAGTATATGGCAAATCTTTCATGGAGCAAGCTCCATAATGTAAGCGGTTACTTAAACTCTCATGTGCCTGAAGTTGAGGGACTCACAGATATCATTAGATTCATCTCTACAACAAGGGTAGCTTATGCTATCACCATCTATGAGAACCTCATACGTCTTTATAGAATTTAGCTGAGGTAATTGAAGCAGATGTTGTTAGAACTCTAGTTGGAAGAATTTATAATGAACACACTCTGAGCATCACTAAAGATACTGTTAGAAGATTCTTGCATTTGGTGATGATGCTAATGCACCTCTAGAGCTGGATGATGATGAAATAACCACGTTCTTTGCTAAGATTGGCTATGAAGGAGGATTTGAAGCTAAACAAATTTTTAAAGGATTTGTTGATAGCCTTGGAGATTTCTAATCCACATGTTTTAGCACTACTTATCCAAGGGAAAAACACGATGGAATAATATTCCAATCACCACTTCCTCAGCAATCTATGCTCTCTGTATAAACAGGCCATTCAATAAGTCTGCCTATGTTTTTAATGGCCTGACTTCAAACATACAAGAGGGGAGAAGATACAAGTTCTTTATGTATCCAAGATTCATCTAGTGCATGATAAATGAAGCATTTCCAGATATTGCAACTGAGGGTCCAGTGCTTGATATTCCTCATTATGATGCAAGATCATTCAAGTACATTAAGAAGAGGGACCCCCTAAACTTTTACAGTGGAGCTCACTCATCTCTTCTTCCTTGGATGATTCAACAGATAATCAAGGACAAGAACAGGCTGCTGATGAGCAAGCTACACAACCATCACCACAACCAACACCACAACCAACACCATAACCAACACCACAAAAAACCCCACAACCATCACCAATATCACCACCTCATCAATCACCGATAACACCACCTCATCACTCACCAATATCACCACCTCATCACTCACCAACTTCACCACACCAACCATTGCCCACCCATGATACCCGAATTGAATTTGTAGGCTCAACTAGCACTTCTAAAGCATCCATATCATCTTCAAATGTGGAGGATCAACATGCACAAATGCCTGTAAAGAGAGCAACTTTTGAGAGTGCTCCTTCAGAGAGCTTTGCTGAATCCAATATAAAGAGGCCTGATGAAAAGGATGAGTTGATATCTGAGCTCTTATGAAAGGTGGAAAGAATGGAAAGAATACTAAATTGAAGAGCTAGAATCATTGATGACAGGATTCTAGAGCATGATGAAAAGGAGCAGGAATTAAAAGAACTAAAAGAAAAGTATGAAGCTGAAAAGAAAGACAAAAAGAAAGAAATTGATTACCTGAAGCTGCCCTGAACCATTCTAGAGAAGAAGTGAGTGGCGATGTTGACACTCTTGCCATTCAAAACATAGCTATGGAAGAGCAAGAGAACATTGTTGAAGAACAAGCAGAAATCATCTCAAATCTCCAAAGTCAAGTGGAAACTCAAACTAAAAGGATCTCTGAAGTTGAATTGTTAATTGAAATTCAAAGAAGTGTTATGACATGAGAAAACAAAAATGATGAAGAAAAGGTTATTGATGATGAGAAAGAATCTTCCTCTAAGAATGATGAACAAGAAGAAGATGAAAGCCAAACGAAGAATGAGGAACAAAGCTTGGAAATGGTGTTTTATTCTGGGCAATCAGAGGCTACTCAAACTCAGAAAGATGAATTTGAAGAATTAATCAGTGCTATGGATAGCTTTACTTCACAAGAATTCACAATAGATGAAGGTTTTTGGGACTTTGTTGCACACCAAAGGGCCACCTCCGAACCTATTGTAGTCATTCCTAAATCTCCATTTCCATTCGAGAAAGAGTTGAGTATGCAGATTGTACCTGTTGTGGCACTGTCTGAGGAACAAAAGGAAATGATAAGAGAATTATGTGAAAAAGAGAAGGAAAGAAATGAAAAAGAAACAGAAAAAGAGGATGATGATCAAGAAAACATACAAAAAGAGGCTGAAAATTGCCTGAGGAGATGAAACAAGTTGAATCCTCTTCTAGTCCTCCACTTCAAACATAATCCAGAAAGAGGAAATATCTAGCTGAAAAGGCTAAGGCAAAAGACCAATGGTTGAAGAAGAGAGTGTGAAGAAAAATAAGAAAGATGACCCCAGAAGCTTGGCAGCTATAGCTGAATTTCTTGAAGAACATGAGCAGGCTAAAGCTCAATTAAAGAAACAAGCTGTTACTATTGATCTGGAAGAAGGAAAGATAGTTGGAGGTTATGATGCTGAAGAGGATGTTCATATGGACAGTCCTATGAAAACAGAACAACCAGTGGAAGAAATGGTGTCAAAGGCCCAAACTAATAACCTGATGATAAAAGCAATGTTTTTGATCAATCATGGGTATGATCCAGATGAAGTGTTTAGCATGACATATGAAGGAATGAAGGAAGAAGAAGAAAAGGTGAATAAGCTACTAGATCCCAACTTAGAAACTGAGTATGAAAAATCAGTCACTAAAGAGGTTCGTGTGCCAAATGTGTTTGCTATGAAGAAATCAACCACAACTAAGTATGAAAGATCTTTTTCAAGAAAGGTTCCTCTGCCTAAACTATCAACCATGAAGAAATCAACCCCAACTCCTGATCCACTAGTTCCTGATCCTTATAGTTCGTCATATAAGGAAATGAAGGATTATCTTTCAAGTCAAGGATTCACAAGAAGGAAGATTGGGAATATGAAAACAAACTCATTAAAGGCTGCTACTCTCCAAATGATCAATGAAAAGAAAGATATGCTCAAGAGGTTAGAAGAAGAAATCTTAAACAAGAAGCCAAGATCTATAGTAACTGCTCAAGACATGATGCTAAATCAGTAAGATCAAGACTGTTCGCTCCTATAGTTCATAAATACCCAGAATGGTTTGCAGAACCCTCTTAGTTAAAACTACAAGAAGGATTAACAACTGCTGAGTTAATCAAAGGGGTGTCTACTCCCAAAGGCAAAGTTGATCGGAAAATAATTGTTTGGAAGTATGACAGCATGTGGAACATGTTCATGGTGAAAAGGATCTTCGGGCTGGTCCAATTCTTTACTGAGTACTCAGCTCTTATAAATACCCTGGAGATCCATGACTTAAAAGAACTAGCTCAACTGGAACTGATCAATCACTAAGCTATGTTTCGAGGATATGAATTTGAAAACATACACAAAATATTGAGAAGGACTAACAATTTCAATTCATTAATGACAATATGCATGAAAAAAGATAAGTCATTTGTTAACCACCTTGAGAAGAAGAAGACAAAGCAAGCAGAAGAAGTTGTGTTTCTTGAGTTGAAGGTGAAGCGAACTGAATCTTTGAAGAGTAAAATGGTGTCTGGTACTCATTCCTCCACACCCATCTCAAATGTATACTATGATGAAAAAACATATGAGATGGGGATTGAAAGGAAGTAGAGAGGAAAGGAGGGTGTTGAACTAAGACTATTTAGTGGATATGAAGTAACATTGCTTGGAATCCTACATTTACTATATCTATATCAGACACTTCAGGGAAATAAATAATAAGCTGGGTGAACAAGATATGCACTTCTTCCTAAAGTGTATCAACTTGCTAAAATTGGCTTATGATCGTATCATAACCAAAAGAGATAAAAGAAAGAAAAAGAAGACACCCTTGCAACTTGGGAACATTATAAAACTTGATGTAGTTATGGGTGGAAGCTTACTGATTCACAGAGATGGTCTCTCTACTATTTCTATTTAGGAACCTATTTCACTAAAGAAGTTACCAATAGAAACCATCTACAATATGAGCAAAATGAAGATACATGTGCTGAGTAGGGACTACATGTCAGAAGCAACAGATTTTGTCAACATGATGAAAGCTATTCTGGATCCAACTAAAGCTGCATTTTTGCTACCTCCACAAGACCCAACAGAATCCTCACAACATCAATCACCTCCCAAACATCGAAGAACATAGGCCGTATAATCCTTAGGGGGAGTATTGTTGCACCCTGAAAGGATCATACATGCCAATTCAATGGGTGATTTGATGATTGCTTTGCTGGAATCCCACAAGTCCAAGAAGAAATGCGGATGAAGATTCTGCTCAAGAAACCAAGTATTGTCTTCCACATTTGTCTATGCAGAAGACATTAAACAAATACGGACAAGTATTTATTCTTCTGCACTGACAAATGCGGAAGACGAAGAAACAATGCGAACAAGACTTTGCTCATCCGCATTTCATAAATGCGGATGACCGGACAAATGCGCATAAGTATTTGTTCATCTACATTAACCAATGCGGATGACCAACATACTAATGCGGATGATCAAGTGAAGATATGCTCATCAAGTTAAGTCATCCGCATTTGTCAATACAGATGAACAAGCAAAGATGCGGATGAAGACTTAGACTAGTCCTGATGTAATAGGTCGGGGGTAGTTTAGTCATTTTGGGAAAGGCATATTGTCTGCCTATAAATAGAATAGATAACCTCGTACATGAGGTGACGGCTGATTGATAGATTATAGACATAGAGAATTTTGTTGTCATTTGTTCTCTGTAATCAATCAACTTTCATATATATAATACAAAAGCATTTATGAGTATAATTCTTGCATTGAATGTTCTTTGATTGTTTGTTTCTGCCATTCAATCATTGACTTGATTACCATATTCGATTCTTAGTAAGAATCTTAATCTTACTCACCCAGTCATGCTGTCTATTTATTTTTCAGGCTGAGTCTACCAAGCTTATCATTAAAGAATCTGTTTGTTTTTCAATTATGTGCAATTAAAAATAAGATGTGAATCAGATAACAACATCAGTTACTATTATTTCTCATTTTAAAAATACAAGTCATGCAAAAACAAGCATTTCAAGAAGATAAGAAATGAGTTAACTTGAAATTGCATATCTTCAAAAATACAAGTCATACAATCATTTCTCAATCATCTCAAATCAAGTTCCCAGTTCTTTTTTCATTTTTTATTTACTTATACTCTCCCCCTAAATTTTAATTTTTGCAAACTTTTTTTATTTCTTTTGTTTTTATTATTTTTTTATTATTTTATTATTATTTTATTATTTTTAAAATTTTTTATAAATACTATACAAAAATAAAAATTTATCAAAGAAGGTCTTCCAAACTACACTAATATAAAGATAAGAAATGAATTCTCAAGAAATATGCAGTGATTATGAAGTGAGAACTGTGATTGTGTAGATACAAATCCAGATTGTGGATAAAATTCCATGACTTTAACCTATTTGTTCCGCCTCAAATTTGAATTATGAACAATTCATGTCAGTAAACCGGATTACTAACAATCCTTTTGAATTGTTCCTACACTCATTAACAGATTAGTTTGAAAGGGGAACTGAGGCCATCATAGTGCTGGAAGTTCCTTTTTCATCAATATAAGAAACCTGCTTCTGCACACAACCATTTAAATAATCAGGAATATCTATATCCTTCTTTTCAATTTTCCAAATTTGTTTCGGTTCAATTAATTTGGATTTGAATGAATTAATTTTGGAAATCATTTTCAGTTTAAGACTAGAAGGAAGATAATTTGGTTTTAAACCTTTCGTCATTTTCATATTTGAATCATGTGAAACCACCTTCACATGAGAAGGTTTAGATGGAGGGTTTTTCATCCATCTATTCAAAGATGTGTGCTTTTTACCTCTTGATCCTGAAAAGCAACCTGTGTCGCCTTTATTGTGTGGAACATTCTTTGTGGACTTACATTTCGAGAAGCAATTCATTTTGCCTTTACCATTAGAAGCAAGTCTTAAGGGCACTTCTTTACCACATGACCTTCTTTTCCACACTCAAAACAAGCCTTGAAAGGCTTTTGATGCTTGACTGAACCATGCGATGCAGGTGGGGATGAGGATTGCTTTGAGCTTGTAATAGATTCTTGCTTGTTTTGGCATTTCCTATGTTGAACAGATAATGAGATCTTCACTGATTGATTGGGTTGTTTTGCAATTGGAGAAGAGATCCATATTGGTCTTCATTCCGCTTTTGGAGCTTTTGATACTTGAAAATGTCAGGTGATATCTTGATCTGTGAGGAACCAACACACTCCTTTGTGTTTGATACATCATCTGAGTTTATCCATTCTCGTATACACAAATCTGCTTCCAAGGATCTTGATTGACACCTCCTATTTTGTTGGCTTCGGTTATAGGATTTTGATTACCTGACGATTCATAATTGTTCCTTCTTTGCACACCTGACATGAACAAACGAAGGAATTTTACATGTTTTAAATTTGTTGAAGAAGGTTGGAGAAGTAACTGATATTGGTGATGGGGCATTAGAAGTGGAATGGTCATTAATCTTCTTATCAGGCTACTACCTGAGGAATCCCAAACCTACAAGAGAATCTTGCACATCTCTAACCTCTTTAAGATTAACGCTGCTTAAACCTGCATTTAAACTGTTAGTTTCAGCAGCTTCAATCAAATCATTTGTTGAATGAAGTCTGGGGATTGGTGAATAACATAAAGTAGAAGAAGGTGGAACTGAATTAAATAAAGTTTCACCATCAGATTTATATCCAATCCCATGTTTTACCCGCACCTTTGTTGTTTAGAAATAAGCTCATTCTTTTTCATTTGTGAAAGGGCCCATTTATCAAGCTTTGTTTGAAGCTGGGTTGTTTCAAAGAGCTAAAACAACCCCTTCTTTCAAAATATTAATTTCAACATTACTCTCTAAAATGGTTCTTCTTAAAAGATCATTTTCGGCCAATGCTTCATTAAGTTTCCTTGAAAACACAATTTCATTTTTCTTTAATTCCTGATTGATTATTGTTGCACCCTGAAAGGATCATACATGCCAATTCAATGGGTGATTTGATGATTGCTTTGTTGAATCCCACAAGTCCAAGAATAAATGTGGATGAAGATCCTGCTTAGAAAAACCAAGTGTTGTCTTCCGCATTTATCAATGCGGAAGACATAAAACAAATACGGACAAGAAATTGTTCTTCCGCATTGACAAATGCGGAAGACCAAGAAACAATGCGGACAAGACTTTGCTCAGATGACCAAATAAATGCGCATAAGTATTTGTTCATCCATATTAACCAATGCGGATGACCAACATACTAATACAGATGATCAAGTGAAGAAATGCTCATCAAGTTAACTCATCCACATTTGTCAATGCGGATGAATGAGCAAAGATACAGATGAAGACTTAGACTAGTTCTGATGTAATAGGTCAGGGGTAGTTTAGTCATTTTGTATAAGGTATCTTGTTTGCCTATAAATAGAATAGATAACCTCATACATGAGGTGACGGTTGATTGACGGATTACAGATATAGAGAATTTTGTTGTCATTTATTCTCTGTAATCAATGAACTTTAATATATATAATACAAAAGCATTTATGAGTATGATTCTTGCATTGAATGTTCTTTGATTGTTTGTTTCCGCCATTTAATCATTGACTTGATTACCATATCGATTCTCAGTAGGAATCTCAATCTTACTCACCCAGTCAATTGGTATCAGAGCTTTGGCTCTCGGTTCTCTTTCACATCTGCGCAAGAACTGAATAGAATTCGATTGATTTGGTAATCGAGTTGCTAGTAGAGTATACCATCATCTCTACTTAGTAAACAACATAAAATACACCTGTCAACATTCTCACCAAAAATATTCCCAACAGCAAAAATCTCACTACAATCATAGATCTGATTTTAAAATCCATTTGAACAGTTTGGAAGAGTTGGACTAATCAATCCTAAAAATCAACTAAATCTATATTTATATAGTTGTAAGAATTGACAATGATCACACTCTGAGCATCACTAAAGATACTGTTAGAAGATGCTTGCATTTGGTGATGATGCTAATGCACCTCTAGAGCTGGATTATGATAAACTAACCACATTATTTGCTAAGATTGGTTATGTAGGAAGATTTGAAGCTAAACAAATGTTAAAGGGGTGTTTATCTACCTTGGAGATTTCTAATCCACATGTTTCAGCACAGCTTATCCAAGAGAAAAATAGGATGGAATGATATTCCAATCACCACTTCTTCAGCAATCTGCGCTCTCTGTACAAACACGTAATTCAATATGTTTGCCTATGTTTTTAATGGCCTGACTTCAATCATACAAAAGGGAAGAAGATACAAGTTCTTGATGTATCCAAGATTTGTTCAGTGCCTGATAAATGAAGCATTTCCAGATATTGCTACTGAGGGACCAGTGCTGATATTCCTCATTATGATGCAAAATCATAAAAGTACATTAACAAGAGGGACCCATAAACTTTTACAGTAGAGCTCACACACCTCTTCTTCCTGGATGATTCAATAGATAAATCAAGGACAAGAACAAGCTGCTGATGAGCAAGCTGCACAACCATCACCACAACCAACACCACAAACAACCCCACAACCATCACCAATATCACCACCTCATCAATCACCAATATCACCACCTCATCACTCACCAACTTCACCACACCAACCATTGCCCACCCATGATAACCCAACTAAATTTGGAGGCTCAACTAGCACTTCTAAAGCATCCAAATCATCTTCAGATGAGGAGGAACAACATGCACAAATGCCTGTAAAGAGAGAAACGTCTGAGACTGCTCCCTTAGAGAGCTTTGTTGAATCCAATATAAACATGCCTGATGAAAAAGGATGAGTTGATATCTAAGCTCCTACAAAAGGTGGAAACAATGGAAAGAATATTAAATAGAAGAGCTAGAATCATTGATGACAGGATTCTAGAGTTTGATGAAAGGAGCAGGAATTAAAAGAACTAAAAGAACAGTATGATGCTAAAAAGAAAGACAAAGAGAAAGAAATTGACTACTTGAAAGCTGCCCTAAACCATTCTAGAGAAGAAGTGAGTGGCCATGTTGATACTTTTGCCATTCAAACTATAGCTATGGAAGAGCAAGAGAACATTATTGATGAACAAGCTAAAATTATCTCCAATCTCTAAAGTCAAGTTGAAACTCAAACTAAAAGGATCTTTGAACTTGAATTTTTAATTGAAATTCAAGAAGTGCTGTGACTGGAAAAAAACAAAAATGATGAAGAAAAAGTTATTTATGATGAGAAACAATCTTCCTCTGAGAATGATGAACAAGGAAAAGATGAAAGCCAAACAAAGAATTAGGAACAAAGCTTAGAAATGGTGATTTATTCTAGGCAATCAAAGGCTACTCAAACAGAGAAAGATGAATTTGAAGAATTAATCAGTGCTATGGATAGCTTTACATCAAAAGAATTCACAATAGATAAAGATTTTTGGGACTTTGTTGTAGACCAAAGGACCACCTCTGAACCTATTGTAGTCATTCCTAAATCTCCAGTTCCATTGGAGAAAGAGTTGAGTATGCAGATTGTACTACCGTGGCACTGTCTGAGGAACAAAAGGAAATGATAAGAGATTATTGTGAAAAAGAAAAGAAAGAAAGAAATGAAAAAGAATTAGAAAAAGAGGATGATGATCAAGAAAACATACAAAAAGAGGCTAAAAATTGCCTGAGGAGATGAAACAAGTTGAATCATCTTATGGTCCCCCACTTCAAACATACTCAAGAAAGAGGAAATATCTAGTTGAAAAGGCTAAGGGCAAAAGCCCAATGGTTGAAGAAGAGAGTGTGAAGAAAAATAAGAAAGATGATCCCAAAAGCTTAGCTGCTATAGCTGGATTTCTTGAAGAACATGTGCGGGTTGAAGCTCAATTAAAGAAACAAGCTATTACTCTTGATCTGGAAGATAGGAGATAGCTGGAGGTTACGATGTGAAGAGGATGTTCATATGGACAGTCCTATGAAAACAGAACAACCAGTGGAAGAAATGGTGTCAAAGGCCAAAATGATGACCTGGTGATAAAAGAAATGTTTTTGAACAATCATGGGTATGATCTAGATGAAGTCTTTAGCATGACATATAAAGGAATGAAGGAAGAGGAAGAAAAGGTGAATAAGATATTATATCCAAACTTAGAAACTGAGTATGAAAAATCAGTTACCAAGAGGTTTCGGTGCCAAAAGTGTTGCTATGAAGAAATCAACCACAACTGAGTATGAAAGATCATTTTCAAGAAATGTTCCTCTGCCTAAACTATCAACCATGAAGAAATCAACCCCAACTCCTAATCCACTATTTCATAATCCTTATAGTATGTCAGAAAATGAAATGAAGGATTATCTTTCAAGTCAAGTATTCATAAGAAGGACGATTGGGAATATGAAAACAAACTCATTAAGGGTTGTACTCTCCAAATGATCAATGACAAAAAAAGAAAAGAAAGATCTGCACAGAGGTTAGAAGAAGAAATCCTAAACAAGAAGCCAAGATCTATATTAACTGCTCAAGACATGATGCTAAATCAGAAAGATCAAGAATTGTTGGCTCCTGTACTTCATAAATACCCAGAATGGTTTGCAAAACCTTCTCAGTTAAAACTACAAGAAGGGTAACAACTGCTGAGTTAATCAGAGGGGTGTCTACTCCTAAAGACAAGGTTGATCAAAAAATAATTGCTGGAAGTATGACAGCATGTGGAATATGTTCATGGTAAAAAGGATCTCCGGGTTGGTCCAATTCTTATAGAGTACTCAGATCTTGTAAATGCCTTGGAGATCCATGACTTAAAAGAACTAGCTCCATTGGAACTGATCAATCACTCAGCTATGTAAGGGATATGAAATTGAAAACATACTCAAAATGTTCAAAAGGACTGATAATTCAATTCATTAAAGACAATACACATGAGAAAAGATAAGTCATTTATTAATCCCCTGAGAAGAAGAAGACAAAGCAAGCATAAGAAGTTGTGTTTCCTGAGTTAAAGGTGAAACCAACAGAGTCCTTAAAGAGAAAATGGTGTCTGGTACTCATTCCTCCATACCCATCTCAAATGTGTACTATGATGAAAAAACTTATGAGATAGTGATTAAAAGAAAGTGGGGAGGAAAGGAGGGTGCTAAAATAGGGGTTTAGTGATATGAAGAAGAAGGTTGCTTGATGAATCCTACATTCACTATATCTATACCAGACACTTCATTGAAATAAATAATAAGTTGGGTGAACAAGATATGCACTTCTTCTTAAAGTGTATCAAGTTGCTAAAATTGGCCAATGATCGTATCAATACCAAAGGAGACAAAAGAAAGAAAAAGAAGACACCCTTGCAACTTGGGAACATTGTCAAACTTGAGGTAGATGTGGGTGGAAGCTTACTGTTCACAGAGATGGTCTCTCTACTATTTTTATTTAGGAACCTATTTCTTTGAAGAAGTTACTAATAGAAGCCATCTACAACATGAGCAAAATGAAGATACATGTGCTAAGTAGGAGAACAGAAGTCAGAAGCAATAGATTTTGTCAACATGATTAAAGCTATTCTAGATCAACTAAAGCTGCATTTTTACTACCTCCACAAGACCCAGCAGAATCCTCACAACATCAATCATCTCCCAAACATTGGAGAACATAGGCTTATAATCCTTAGGGGGAGTATTGTTGCACCTTGAAAGGATCATACATGCCATTTCAGTGGGTGATTTGATGATTGCTTTGCTGGAATCCCACAACTCCAAGAATAAATACGGATGAAGATCCGGCTCATAAAAACCAAGTGTTGTCTTCCGCATTTGTCAATGCGGAAGACATAAAACAAATACAAACAAGTATTTGTTCTTCAATATAAAATACCATGACCTTAACCTGTTTGTTCCGCCTCAAAATTGAATTATGAACAATTCTGTCAGTAAATCAGATTACTAACAGTCCTCTTGAATTGTTCCTACACTTATTAATAGATTAGTTTGAAGAGAACCCAGGCCATCGTAGTCCTAGAAGTTCCTTTTTCATCAATATAAGAAACCTACTTCTGCACACAACCATTTAAATAATCAAGAATATCTGTATCCTTCTTTTTAATTTGCCAAATTTATTTCGGTTCAATTAATTTGGATTTGAATGAATTAATTTGGAAATCATTTTCTGTTTAAGACTAGAAGGAAAAAAATTTGGTTTTAAACCTTTGGTCATTTTCATCTTTGAATCATGTGAAACCGACTTCACTTGAAAAGGTTTAGATGGAGGGCTTTTTATCCAACCATTCAAATATGTGTGTTTTTTACCTCATGGTGGGGATGAGGATTGCTTTGAGCTTGTAACAGATTCTTGCTTGTTTTGGCATTTCCTATGTTGAACAGAGAATGAGATCTTCACTGATTGACTGGGTTGTTTTGCAATTGGAGAAGAGATCCATATTGGTCTTCATTCCACTTTTGGAAGCTTTTGATACTTGACAATGTCAGGAGATATCTTGATCTGTGAGGAACCAACACACTCCTTTGTGTTTGATTCATCATCTGAGTTTATCCATTCTCGTATACATAAATCTGCTTCCAAAGGATCTTGATTGACACCTCCTATTGTGTTGGCTTCGGTTATAGGATTTTGATTACCTGACGATTCAACAATTGTTCCTTCTTTGACAAACCTGACATGAAAAACAAAGGAATGTTACATGTTTTCAATTTGTTAAAGAAGGTTGGAGAAGTAACTGATATTGGTGATGGGGCATTAGAAGTGGAATCGTCATTAATCTTCTTATCAGGCTCCTACCTGAGGAATCCCAAACCTACAAGAGAATCTTGCACATCTCTAACCTCTTTAAGATTAACACTGTTTAAACCTGCATTTAAACTGTTAGTTTCAGCAGCTTCAATCAAATTATTTGTTGAATGAAGTCTGGGGATTGGTGAATAACATAAAGTAGAAGGAGGTGGAACTGAATTAAATACGTTTCACCATCAGATTTATATCCAATCCCATGTTTTACCCACACCCTTGTTGTTTAGCAATAAGCTCATCATTTTTCATGTTTGAAAGGGTCCATTTATCAAGCTTTGTTTGAAGCTAAGTTGTTTCAAATTGAGCTAAAACAACCCCTTCTTTCAAAATATTAATTTCAACATTACGCTCCAAAATGGTTCTTCTTAAAAGATCATTTTCGGCCAATGCTTCATTAAGTTTCCTTGAAAAAACAATTTTAGTTTTCTTTAATTCCTGATGGATTATTGTCAATTCTTTTTCATTTTCCAGTAACAATCCATTTTCCTTATAAATCCCAAATAACCTAATTTTGCAAGATGAAGAACACATATCCTGAACAATCTCATAAGGAAGACCCATGATAGTGTGTTCTGCAGCTAAGCTCTTTTCATAGTTGCAAACCCTTGTGATTTTTTGTTGTTCCTCTTTTGTTACCTTCAGCATCTCGTTAGTCTCAGATTCTTTCTTTATGTTATCAGCTTTTCCAGCCTTATCATCATGGGTTCACACAGACTCCAGTTTACTGTCATTGTCGACTCTTAAAGCTTCACAATTCTCCCAACAGTTGCTCTGAATTTAGAATGTAAATCCGAATCAGTTCTCAATAACTTTAACTTTTCAATCATCTCTATTTTGTAATCAAGTATGCTTGTTACAGAAGAAACAAGATCAGTATTACGTGCGTGGGTTTGATGTAGGAACACGACTTGCTGAAATTCGTTCTTTGGATATCCAGTTCGAGAGAATTTAGTCTGATGATCATATCCATAGGTTTTGTGTTGACATAACCTCTTTCTTGCTTCAGCATTTTAACTTGATGATTCCATGCAGACGGAAGAGAGTCAAGAAGCTTTTGAATTTGTTCATGATTACTGAGATCTGGAACATGCTTCTTTAGATTATTTGCCACTTTCAAAAAATGATCAATTAAATCTGACACCTTTTCTTTCTTTGTAGTCGCAAAAGAGTCAAACTAGCGTTGTGCCATTGTGAGATTATCTGATTTGAAGTGTTTTGAAGATGACATTTTATTAAAAATTTTGAACAATTAAACGCCCCAAAAATATTTTTCCCAAAAATTGTAAAATAATTCTCCCTGGGAAAAATATATTCTTAAATGTCACGCTAAACAATCTTAGCAACTAGGGTCAAGCTAGGGGAAAATATATATTTTTTTACAAAACTTGCAAAATCAATGAAAATTTCTTTATCGGGATGAACTCAATTAATCCCAACTAGGAGAAAAAAGACATGTTTAACATTCGAATTTTGCTGAAGAAATGATAGTTTCACCAAAATTATACTTTCGCAAAGCTAGTTTTGCTGTGAACTCTAGTTTCGCTGAGCCGACATTAGTTTCGCTGGAAATTTCGACGGCAGTTCCGCTAGCCAAATGCCAAAAACAACTTAGTTTCACGGACAAGTTAGCACGAAACAAGCTTGAACTTTGGTTCAATGATACTTTCGGTAGCAATTTCGCTTGTAAATTAGCCATAAGCACTACTGAACTTTCGTTCAATGAAACTCGCAGAGATGCTGAAATTAACCTCAAGGTGTAGAACACTTGTAGTTTCGCTGAAAGAACAGGCAGTTTCGCTGGATGAATCTGTAATTTCGCTGGACGAAGGTGATAAGCTTTTTCAACACGAAATCAATCTGAGATCATAAAAACTTAATGGATTTGAGATCTGATGATTAACACAGCTTCCCTAACCAAAAGCAAACAAAATTCAAGCAAATTCCATATCAAATACACTCGAATTTGATCTAAAATTGATGAAAACTTGATATTGAACAAAAACACCCAAAACCTCAACTTCTCTCTCTAAAAATCTTCAAACCTTCAGTGAATTTGATCCAAAGTGGCTGTGATACCAAATTGTAACTCTAGGATAATCACACTTGAATCAAATCATGAAGATTATAGATCAAAATATGATAATCACAATTAAAACCCCTTTGATCTTCAATTAGATTGCAAAAAATGTTTACAAGTAATCCCTCAATCTATTGGTCATATAACCATTTACCAACACTAATGAAAATTAACCTATTTATAGTCTAGACTAATATTCAATAATTGCACTTAACCCCCTAGACTTAGGCTAATTAATACAAAATTACATATTTAGCATAAAAATGACTAAGAACAAGATAAAATATATTTTGTTCCCACAAAATATATTTATTACAATAAAACTCCTACACATCTAAATCTTCAAGGTCTCGTCTCGGATCTTCGTCTCGAACATGTCGGGTTTGACTTTTGTTTACTTAACCATGATGTTGACTTTTGTTGACTTTGACTGTGTTGATAATATAGATTATCTTGTACAGCTCCAACACTAACTTTGTTCAGCCGCATTTGTAACAGTAACAAATGTTGACTACCTTTGTTCAACCACATTTGTTAGAGTGACCAAATGCTGACTAACTTGGTTCAGACACATTTGTAACAGTAACAAATGCTAATCACCCTTATTCAACTGCATTTGTAACGGTGAACAAATGCTGACTAACTTTGTTAAACTGCATTTGTTATAGTGAACAAATGTTGTCTAACTTTGTCCAGCCGCATTTGTAACAGTAACAAATGCTGACTAACTTGTTCAATTGCACTTGTTACGGTGAACAAATGCTATTAAGTTTTTACTCTTCCGCAGATGTAACAGTACAAAATGTTGATGAACAAAACTCATCCGCATTGGCCACAGTGATTTAAAAAAAATTGAATGCATTTGTTCCGAAACTTGTAATTTTTGTAAAAGACATTAATTGACTATTTAAAGCTATTTCAAAAGGTCTTTTAATACTTTTAAAATTTGAGAGACTTTATAGTGCGACAAGCGAACTTCCCTATTGTTCATCATTCATCATCTCTATCATCAAACCTATGTTGTACTTTCATCTTACCTTATTTGTCCTCTATTTCGATTCGCTACAACTGTAGTATCAAACAAAAGATGATAATTTATGAAATTTATGACCTAAAAGTCAGACATTTGAACATGTAATGAACTTAGAACCCTAGGTCAAAAATGGTGATTCATAATCAAACTTGGATTAAGTAATGATGATGATTGTCGATTGCAATGAACAAGTTAACTAAGAAGATAACAGCAAACAAGTGATTTTCACCATGATTTTCACCACCTTGTTCATCATATGAACAGAGCATAACAAAAGATTGAAAATATGAAAAACATATTGATTCTAAGAGTTTAAATAGGTTAAAAACAACAAAAATGATCACTCCAAGTATGAATAAAAAAATAACAGTGATTATTCACAATAACATCAAGTATAGGTATAATTCCTACGAAACAGTACCTATAAACACTCAAGTTTGACCATAAAAAGTCAAAATGAGAAATTTCACTTGGTGCATTTTCTATTCGATGTTATTTAAGAAGGAGTTCGAACACAGATGTAGGCTATGTAAATTAATGAGTAGTCTTGGTCCTATTGAAAATGCCAGTGAAAGTAAAGATCCGAATATAAATGATACGGATAAAAACATTCAGAGTTGGGGTGGACATGACAATTGCAGTAATGTTGATCTTTTTTTGGCGTCAAGGGCATTCGGAATTTCATCTAATCTCTTGAGTATTATCAATCTTTCTAATTCATATGCCTCTAAATGCAGGATACATGGCAAATCTCACTTGGAGCAAGCTCTATAATGTCAGTAGTTATCTTGACCCTGATGTACTTGAGGAAGATCTTAGAGACTTGATCAAATTTATATCCACTTATAGAGTTGCTCATGCAATTACAATTAGACCAATCATTTATGAGAGATTCATAAGGTTTTTTCAGAGCACTGTTGAGATTACAAAGATCGCTGGTGTAAGGACTCTGTCTAGAAGAATCACTGATGATCATACCCTAACTATCACTAAACACGGTATGAGACAATGTTTACAGTATGGTGATGATGCCAACACTCCCTTAGAGCTTGAAGATGATGATATTACTTCTTTCTTTGCCAACATTGGATATGAGGGAGGATTGGAAGGAAAACAGATTGCTAAAGGATTAGTTGACTTACAATGGAGGTTCCCGATTCATCTTTACCAACATTGTCCGTCAAAGAGGAAGACAGGATGGAATGACATTCCAATGATCACCTCATCTGCTATATGTGCTTTATGCACTAACAAGCCATTGAACATGTCTACTTTTGTGTTTAATGGTCTGGTTTCAAACATTCAGGAAGGGAGAAGACATATGTTCCTGATGTATCCAAGATTCTTACAATGCGTCATCAATGAAGCTTTCCTGACATTGTACCTGAAGGTCCTATGCTAGATATTCCTCATTATGATTCTAAGTCTCATAAGTACATCAAGAAGGGAGATCCTAGGAACTTTTACCATGTAATTCACTATCCATTGTTGCCCTCGATGCTGCACCAGATAAATCCAAAAGAACAAGCACAAGAGGCTCCTGTTGATAAGCCTGATCAAGAAGAAGAACAACCTGCTCATGATCAACAAACTATTTATGAGCAAGTTGTTGAAAGGGATGAAGGAAAGAGGTCAGTGTCACCCTAAGTGGATGTAGGGGGTGATCTTCACACTGGACCTTCTGTTCATGATGTTGATTCAACCTCACCATTTATGTCCACACCAATACCACCGCCGCAAAGAACACCAATCCCATCACCACAAGCACAACCCATCATTTCTCCATATATATCTCCCATACAATCACCCCATGTTTCACCAATCCATCACTCACCCATATCACATGTTCAAACATCTCCTGTTACTACTGAGCCTATTGAGTGTGGTGATTATGCCAGCTCCTCAGAGGAATCCAAATCATCATGTGTTGAGGAGGATCATCCAAGACAGAAACCTATTTGGGAAGATGCTTTTGAGGCTGTTCCATCAGAAAGTTATGCTGAATCAGGAGTAACAAGTTTGATGAAAAAAGATGAGTTGATTTCAGAGCTACTGCAAAAAGTAGCCGAGATGGAAAGACTATAAAATAAAAGATCTGGTATTATTCAAGACAGACTTCAGGAATTGGATGAGAAAGAGAATGATTTGAAAGATTTTAAAGAAAGTACGAGGATGAGAAGAAAGAAAAAGAAAAGGAGATTTAAAGTTTAAAGGCAGCTCTCCAACATTCAAGGTACGAAATAAGTGGCCAGGTTGACACTTTAGCAATCCAAACTATAGCTATGGAAGAACAAGAAGGAATAATTGATGAACAATCTGATATTATCAAAGACTTGTAGAAATAGATACAAACTCTAAAAACGAGAGTATTCGAGTTAGAGTTGTTTTTTATGATCAAAAGAGAAGCAGAAATGGAGAAACATGATAAAGGAGAGAAAAAGAAGAGAAAATAAAAAGGGAAAGTGATAAAGATGACAGTACTGAAAGTTCATCGGGGGAAAGTGGTGATAACTCCCCTCCTACCAAAATGATGAAATTCTCTAAGACTGAGAAAGGGGCAGAAACTAGTGAATCAAAACATGATGAATCTAGCATGGAGATGGTGATCTATACAAGCAAACAAGAAGAAGTTCACTGTGAACATGCTGAATTTAGTGATATGATTAAAGTCCTTGACTTCTTCACTGCAGAAGAATTCATTATAGATGATGATTTTTGGGAGTTCATTGTTGATCAGAGGCAAAATGTTGAACCAATAGTGGTCATTCCTCAATCTCCTGTCCCAATTGAGAAGGAATTGAGTATGCAAATAGTGGCTGTTATATCATTATCAAATGAACAAAAAGAGCTTATTAGAAGATTATGTGAAGAAAAACAAAAGAGGGAAGAATGAGTAGCTGTTACCGATGAAACAAAAAAATCAGAGGCTGAAAAGGTGCCTCAAGAAGCTGAAATGGCTAAAACCTCTTCTGGTTCAGGAATGCAAACCTATACCAGAAGGAGGAAATATGTAACTGAGAAGGCAAAGGGAAAGAGAGCAATGGTAGACGAAGAACAAATCAAGAAAAAGCAAAAAGATGACCCTAGAAGCCTTGCAGCCATTGCTAAAAACTTAGAAGAGCATAAAAAATCTAAAGCCTAATTGAAAAAGATGGTTGAATTCATTAATCTAGAAGAAGGAGAGATAGAGCGTGGCTATGTGGTTAATGAACCAATAGCTTATAGAAGCCCTGTGAAGGAGGAGGCATCGGTATAGAAGATGGTAAAGAAAGACCAAATTGATGACCTGATGGTGAAGGCAATGTTTTTTATCAACCATTGGTATGACCATGATGAGGTGTTCGAATTGACATATGAGGGAATGAAGGCAGAAGAAGAAATGTTAAACAAACTACTGGACCCTACTTATGAGACTAAGTATGAAAAGACTCTTTCTCCTAAAGCTCCAGTAGTCAAATCATCTTCAAAGGCAAAGCAGACTTCCATTCCTCAACCATTGTATCCAGATCCATACAGTATGACCGAAAGGGAAAATGAAGGACTATCTGTGTGACCAAGGATTTACTAAAAGAAAATCAGGCAACATGAAGACAAACTCCCTAATGGTTGCTATCCTTAGGAAGATTAATGAGAAGAAAGAAAGGCTAAAGAAACTGAAGAATAGATTATATGCAAAACGCCTAGAACAAGAGTGTCTGCACAAGACATCCAACTCACCCACAGAGATCATGACTCTCTAGCACTATATACACAAGAATCCAGAGTGTTTTGCTGAGCCCTCTCAATTGAAGCTTGAAGAAGGGCTCACCACTGTTGACATGATTAAAGTTATGTCTACTCCAAAAGGAAAAACCGATCAGAAGATAATTGCTTGGAAGTATATAGTGACCAGAACATGTTCATGATTAAGAGGATTTCAAGTTTATTCAATACTTCACAGGGTACTCTGCTGTGGTGAACTCCCTGGAAATCCATGATGTGAAAGAACTAAGCCAATTTAGAGTTGATTTGTAGAGATTAATGAAGAGGCTAATGCAACCTAAACATCTTTAGTCTTTCCTGCATGCTGCACAAGTGCATTAAAGAAGAAGATTAGGAAGTTTCACACATGAAACAGAAAATTCTCTAAGTGTGAAATCTTCCGAAGCCAAGACCAATATCTTCCGAAGCCAACATGAAGTCTTCCGAAGCCTCAGAGACAAAGTCTTCCAAAGCATCAAGTTCATGAAGACACATTTCTTCCGAAGACTTTTAGTAACATGCTTTATCTGATGTACTGTTCCATAAAGTTGGACACCTTTCCGCTGTGCCTCTGCAAGTCACCAACATACATGTGTTGGTGAAAAGGTCCATGCTTTTGGTAACTGTACATTGAGGTCTTGAGTCTGTAACTTTCTACTTTATGTACTTTATACTTTTTGTAACAGACAAGGATATGAGCTATGGCATGTCATAGTCACAAGTCAAAAGGCAATCTGCCTTTTAACTCTACAATTGATTTTGTTTGTGTCTAGTCAATTGTATCCAACTAGCTTTCAAAGTATAGCCGGCTGTAGGATGTAGTATAAGTATCTCATGTTCATGTATCTTTCAAATATGCTTTGTAACACTTGTAATAGAACATAGGGAAGGCAATATACTGCATTCTAGAAAACCAAACACTTGTGTTTTGTCTCCTGTATTACTTGTGTACTTAGTATTCTTATCTTGGTTAATCTAGTCTACTGTTTGATTAAAATTTAGTTAATCTCCTCTTTGTGGTGTTGTGTTGTAACTAGCCCTTCAACAATCCTGCTTTTGGTACCAGAGCATTTTAGGCTCTTGATATAAGATCTCACCATTAAGATCCCTCACACACACAAATACTAAAACTTTTCAAATGGCAGCCATTTCCAAAACTGATATGTAAACTCGAACCATGAACAAGTCCCCACTCATCACTCTTGATGAGTTTGATACCTGGTGTTTAAGAATGGAAGGTTTCATTAGGTCTCTTGATTCAAGAATGTGGGAGTCTATTGAGAATGGACCTTTCATACCCATCACCCCTTCTGCTACTGGTGCTGGTATGATTCCCAAAGATGTGGCTAACTACTCTGATGAAGATAGGAAGAGAGTAGAGATAGACAGAAAAGCCATGACAGCTCTTCAAACTGCCCTTCCAAATTCTATATACAGAGGTTTCAAGAAGTGCAAAACAGCCAAGTAGCTATGGGATGCACTGAAACTGAGGTATGAGGGTTCTTCGGAAGCGAAGGAGAACAATAAGGATCTCTTGAAATAGCAGTTTGAAAATTTCACCTTCAAAACAGGTGAAACCTTGACTCAGCAGTACTTCAGGTATGTTGAGATTGTGGATACCCTAGTGGATGGAGGAGTTTTCTTGAAAATTGAGAAATTTTAAGGAAGTTCATGTCCTCACTTCCTAGGCAATGAACACATACTGTGTGGTGATCAAGAGAACTGAAAATCTCAAAACTCTTACTCTGACAAAGTTATATGGGATTCTCAGTGGCTACCAGATGGAGATGAACATGCAAGGTTCATCTGGAAACTTCAACAATCAGATGGGTTCAGCCATACATGTGATTGAAAGGGTTAGCATAGAACCCAAACATCATCTCTTATGCTACCCTGGCAACTCACCAAAGGGTCCTTCATCACCTTCCCAGAGACACCAAAGGAGAACTACACTCAAGGAAGCCCATTCCAAGAGACAAGCTCTTCTCAAGCTTTTATGTCTTCTGATGAAAGCTGTGGCAACTCTCTTTTCACTCTTGAAGACCTGGATTGTATCCATCCAGATGATCTGGAATATATGGAAATAGTCCAGCAGATGGCTCTTCTCACTCACAAAGCCAAGAAGTTCTACAAGAGGACTGGAAGGAAGTTTCCAAGCAATGCAACTAGTGGAAAGTTTGGACTGGACAAAGGCAAAGTCAAGTGTTACAACTGTAACTTGATGGGCCACTTTGCCAGAGAGTGTAAGGCACCTAAAACCAATGGTGGCCAAACACAATCCAGACCAAACTACACTGACAAAGCTCTCCATAATGAGATGTCAAAGCAGCAAGCTGCTGTTGCTGTTGAAGAAGGAGGCTTTGATTGGAGCTTTGAGGTGGAAGAGCTTCTCCAAACCAAGTACTAATGGCTGATCATGATGAAGCCAAGGTATTAGAACATCTTTGTACTCCTGAATGCATTGCTAAAGTTAACAGCTACAAGTCCTACAACTTGGCACTGAGATCTGACCTTGAGTTCTTAAACATTTTAAAATTTGATTTTAGAAAATTAGAAAATGATTATAAGCTGAAAATAGAGGACTTAGAGAAAACCATTTCAGTTCAAAAACACGAACACATAGATTTTAGGACTCAAATCAAAGATCTCATAACCAAGTTAACTATGTGCTTACACATAGATTTTAGAACACATAGATCTTCCCAGGCCTGTGCTTACAAGGGTCACTTCTGAACTGATCTAGAAGACAAAAAGACCAATCCTTCTGCCATAATAAGCGAGACATCTTCAATAACTTTAGAGGTTTTGGCTGCATTGGTTCAGGGGGAGTTTGTTGGACCAAAAGAACCAATGAGCCTGATCAGAAAAAACTCTAAGTCCCACAGACATCACAACAACTGCTGAACTTGATCAGCTGTTTGACAAAGTCTGAAGACTTCAACAGCTGAAGACTAAAGTACTGAAGACTTCAACAGTTGGAGACCAAAGTCTAAAGATCAACAGCTGAAGACTAAAGTATTGAAGACTTCAACAGCTGAAGACTAAACTACTGAAGACTTCAATAGCTGAAGACCAAAGTCTGAAGATCAACAGCTGAAGACTAAAGTACTGAAGATCAACAGCTGAAGTACAAAGACTGAAGACATCAGCTGATGACAACAGCTGAAGTTCAAGTACAAGTACTGAAGCCTTCAGAGTTGTTATAACAGCTGAAGAAGCACTCTTCAGTTGTTGTGATGGTTCCTTTCAGAAGTTTTCTTTTTGTTTCAGTATTTGTAAAACGACTGAAGAGGATGTTCTTCAGTCGTTGTAGTTTCAGTAGTTTCTTTTCAGTAGTTGTAATGATAGTAACACTTAGCATTTTTGTAAGAAGATGTCAGCTGTTTGACATCTTCAGTAGTTGTGTAACTATCAGTAGTTTGAATAAATTATGTTAGATGTCACTATCAAGTGACATCAGCAGACGTCACATCTCTTATATAAGAGGTGTTGACCTAATTGTATGTGTGACATTCTGTTACCACGAAAGCGAATATTGAATGAAATATCTTTTGCAGAATTCTCTCTGTCTATAACCGTTTGTTCTTACCTTGAATAACTTTTGTGTTTTTGTGAATTGGCTAATTCATTGTTTGTTTTGTGCTGCTATACTCTCTAATCAATCAAACGTAGATCACTGATCCTAACAAACCCATAATAGGAATGTTTGCTTATTTTCATGCTTTCTCTCCCAAATGGAACCAAAGAAAGTTGAAAAGGCTCTAAAGGACAATAGTTGGGTTGAATCAATGCAAGAGGAATTGATTTAATTCAAGAGACAAAAGGTTTGGAACCTATGTCCTCTACCACCTGGTCAAGTACCTATTTGCATGAAGTGGGTGTCCAGAAACAAAAAGGATGATAGAGGTTTGATTATCAATAACAAGACAAGACTTGTAGTTCAAGTTTACTCACAAGAGGAAGGGATAGATTACATTGATGTTTTTGCACTAGTTACAAGCCCTGAGTCTATGAGAATATTCATTGCCTATGCAGCTTCCAAGAACTTTACCATCTACCAACTTGTATAAAGTGTGCCTTTTTGTATGAAGATATAGACAAAGAAGTTTATGTGTGCCAGCCTCTAGGATTTAAAGACCCAAAACATCCCAACTATATGTGCAAGTTGGATAAAGCTCTCTATGGGCTGCACCAGGCATCTAGGTTGTAGTATGAGACTCTCTCTGAATTTCTCCTGAAGCATGACTACTCCAAAGGCACAACAGACAGGAGTTTGTTTATAAAGAAATCTAGCAAAGACATTTTGCTTGTACAAGTCTATGTTGATAACATCATATTTGGCTCTTCAAATAACCAAATGTGTAGGGACTTTAAAAGCATTATGAAGAAGAAGTTTGAGATGAGTTCCATGAGAAGATGGACTTCTTACTTGGAATTTAGGTGAAGTAGATGAAATATGGGTTCTTTATAAATCAATCTAAGTATGTCTATGACATCCTAGAAAGATTTGAAATGAAGGATTGTAAACCAGCCAAGACACCTAAACCCAGAAATCAAAATCTTTGTCCTGATTCTGAGGGGGAGGATACTGATTAGCATCAGTACATGGAAATCATAGGGTCTATGATGTATCTAATAGCAAGTAGACCTGATATCATGTTTGCAACTTGTATTTTTGCAAGATATCAGGCTGCTCCAATGGTGTCTCACGTAGTTGCTGCCAAAAGAATCCTTTGATACCTCAAAGGAGCTCCAAAACTAGGTCTCTGGTATCCTAGGAATCAAGATTTCAATCTCTATGGCTACACTAATAGTGACTATGCTGGCTGCAATATCAAGAAGAAATCCACATTCAGAGGATGTCAACACCATGGTGGAAGAATCATCTCTTGGCAATGTAAGAAGCAATCGTTTACAAAAGGTCTTTCCTCAAAAATTTTCTAAGTATGAGTTCTTTCGAAGAAAAATCTACCCTCAGAAGATATCTTTAACTATCTTCTGAAAATTCCTCTACACAAGTATTTTCTTCTGAAGATTTTTTAGTCTTGGAAGATCATTTGATCTTACATCAAATTTACTTCCGAAACTTCAAAACTTCTTCCCTCGGAAGACCTTTTTACTCTCAGAAGCATACTCCTCTTTAGACATAATTTGCCTTCGAAAGTACATTTGGCCTTGTAAGATATTACTCTTGGAAGAAAGCCTTACTATGAAATGGAAATATTTGGGCCCCACTCTATAACAAGGTAGATTTTATTAATGATGTCAGAATATTTTAAATGGTTTACTGCCCCTATCATATCAAAACCCGAACTGTCCTTTCACCTTATCCTTTTGACATTTTACCACCATTTAAATCTTTCAACTTCTTTCTTTAATCTTTTTACCCGCTCACAAGCCTTAAATTTCTAACATCTTCTTTGCCACTTACTCTCTCAAAATTACTCCAATCCCTTTGTTCTTTCCAAACAATGGCCCTAAATCCTTAACATAACCAAGTCTCACTCCTTGATTCTTTAAAGGATGTTGACTTTGCCCCCATCATTCAGTTTCTAACACAATCCATCTACATCACCGCCCTCACTGTAAACCCCATTGTATACTCCAATCATATGGCTGAATTATGGAAAAACGGCCAAAGTGACACACTTAATGAAGTAAGGGTCATGAGATCGAGGATATGTGCACACGAGTTGGTCAAAACTGAACAAACTATCAGGGATCATATGGAGCTTCATGATGAAGGCGCTCCCACAGAATTTACCAAGTCTGATCCAGAAGGCACATATACCTAAATGGGATATGGTGGTGATGTGAGCAGGTCGACGGTTATAAATTCAACTTATCTTACAATTGGAAGTTCTTGCTACACATTGTTCTCCACTATCTCTCTAACAAATCATGAGGATGGGATCAAATTTCTATGATCTGGGATGTCTTGTTCATGGATTGGTCAAATGCCTCAGATTCAACTACCCTAAGTTTGTGTTGAATAACTGCAGAGGAAATCTCCATAGGGAACATATTTATATGTATCCCAGGTTCATTCATCAATCATCAATTGTGAGTTGCACCAAGACAAACTTTAATTCGAAGAAACTCTTCTTGTCCCTCACATGAGACCGAGTGTCTTCAAAATTCTGAAGAGGGTGTCCACAAACTTCTCTGGAAGATTTATTGACCTTCTTCCAGGTTTGATTTTGCCAATGGCTCCTTGTGACAACCTTTTAAGTCCAAAAGACCCACACCAGACACCACCACTTCATTGCCAACTATCTCTCCCCCCTATTATATTCACTTGCTAGAGATATCTCAAACGAACCCATATTCAATCTACTCTGATTGAACAAGCCCCCCCTATTCAAGCTAAAAATGCTCGATTAGAAAAATAGGCTCCCACTCAGCCTGCGGTCCAACCATCCTGCACTATTGACCTTAATATCAGTGTTGAATCTCCTCAGTCTCAACCTAAAGATCTTGAAACCCAAATCATTAGCCCTTAGGGTGAGTCCCAATACTCCCCTGAGCTACCAAAAAGGGACAACCAAATCATTGGCTTAATGAAATTATATATTGATCAAGGTCCCGGGTCATTAGAAATAACCTCTATATGTTTCACCGAACTATTAACTCATTCTAATGAAGATCTCATGTTCCATTAGGGCCATGATGTTGATCTACCACACCAATCATTAGATAAATGAGCCTTAGGGAAGCTCTGATTTCTATGCCCCTTTAGAAAAGTCAAACTAAGGTGAGTCACATAAATTTGGTGGGGACTCATGTAGACTCAACTGCCACTACTGAGAGTGTCTCATTAGGACCCCCAAATCTGCTTCTAATTTCCAAGAACTAGAGAGAGAAAGGAGAGTGTTTTGGTTTTTGTTTTTGCATGTAATAAGAGTGGTTAAAGGTTCTAGACCATTACTTGCTTTTGTGTATGTGTTCAAGAAAAGAAAAGGGCCAATAACCCTTGATGGGCGGCCGAAAGTTTCAAAGGGAAAAGAAATTTTCCCTCTCAAACATACACACACAAAATAAATAAGTCATCTAATAATTTATACAATTAACTATTTAATTGTATAAGTTATAAACCCCTTTATTTCATTATTTGATGTTATCTAATTTGTTTAAATAACATTACAAATAATAATCATGAACAAAATATCCTAATAAGTTGTTCCATCTCATATGCAACTATTTCGAAAAACCCATTTTTCTAAATTTGGTGTTGTTATTTAATTGCATGATCATATCATCAATTGAATAAACATTGTGTTTGTAAAGCTTGTTATGGGTATAACCCGACTTGGATCATGACATACTAACCGCATCAATGTTCTATGTGTCTTGGGCATACGGAATCCAACAGAATTCGAAGAGGAAACAAGGACCGATGGCCTAACAACTGACTTAGTTAGGACATGTAGTGCAGTTTCACTCTCTTCCGAAGCAGAGATCCAAGCTACGGAAAGGATTATTAGATTATCATCCTTATCCAATGATTTGATTATCATAGAGGCCATACTTTACCTAGCCTTTAAGATAAACAATGATGACTTTCTCAAAACCCCTCTCAAACACCTTTAGTACCACAAGCTCAACCACTTTCTTACCAACCTGAACCCTTTAAGCCAGAATCTCCAAAATCTGAATCTTCGAAAGATCCCAAAAGAAAGAGGAAGATGATTGTAGAATAGCTTCTTAAGGAGGAAAGGATGGAGAAATTAAAGAAGAATGGTAGACTCAACACTGGGAATTTGCTGGCTGCTAGTAGCAAAGCAGCAACAACTAAAAAGGGTATTAACAATAAAAGAAGAGTAGAGGTGATTGATAGACCTAGGAGTAACTAATGAAGCAATGCTTCTACTCCCACTTAATGAGTTGGTGTAGTTGAAAAGGCTATCTTACTGCTAAAAGAACAATAGGAAGTTAGCTAGGTTGGCTGAAAAGCAAGATAGGAGGAGATAGAAGGAAGAGGTTAAGCAAACATAAGGATGAGAGGATAGCTCATGTGCTCTAGGCTATTCTTAGGATGAGCTGACTCCTCATGACAATGATATGATCTTATGGCTTTTCATAAAGAGCAAGATCAGATCACTAAGGAGAAGAAAAGGGCTGCTAGAGAAAAGGTGAAGGAGAAGAAGAAGAAGGAAAAGTAATCCAAGATTGTGGCTGCCAAGAAGGTGGGAGACAAAGCCTGGATGAAGGCATATCTCAAGGCCCACGACGTCTCAGGACAGTAGGTCCCATGACTAAAAAGTCCCTACAGCGACACGTGAGTGTCCTCAAAGCTGACATACGCTTAGGAAGAAGGAAGGAGGTGTTTCATACTACAAGTGTACAGAGGATGGTACCCAAACCCACACCTAAAGCACAACCTCAAACTCAACCCACACTTTTTCCTTTCCCTATCAAAACTAAACCCACTACTCAGCCATACACCCTGGGAACCTATACCATGTACCATACCTTCCATTATCTATCCATCAACAACCCATCAGCCACCTTTTTCAAATACCCTACCCTTAACCACTGATTTCAAAACCCTGAAACAGCACCCCCATGATAACATTATAGGATCCATCACTGATGGAGTTCGAACGTGGAGTCAATCTGGCTTGATTAATATATACCTATTCTCTTGTTTTATATCCTAACTCGTTCCGAAGAATGTTCATGCAACTCTTCAGGATCCTTGTTGGGTTGAATCGATGCAACTAGAGCTGTAATGGTTCAGGAAGCTCAAGGTGTGGACCTGTTTGATCTTCACCAAACAAATGCCCAATAAGCACGGAATGGGTATTCAAGAATAAACCCGATGACCATGGTATTGTGGTAAGGAACAAGTTCAGATGGATGGTTCAGGGCTTTGCTCAAGAAGAAAGGATTGATTACACGTAAGTCTTTGCTCCCGTAGCTCGTCTTGAAGCTATTCGAATTTTTCTAGCTCATGCAGCCAAGAAGCAGTTCAAAGTCTATCAAATGGATGTCAAATGTGCATTTCTCTATGGAGACATTGATGAAGAGATATATGTGTGTCAACCTTCGGGGTTTAAGGATCCCGACTTTCCTACAAGATCTGCAAGCTTGATAAGTTTTCTATGCTCTTCATCAAGCTCCTCGCATCTGGTATAAGACTCTAACATAGTATCTTCTAAGCAATGGTTTTTCTTGTGGCGTCATTGATATGATGTTATTCAAGAGGAAATGGATGGTGAGACGCTAATTGTGCAAGTCTACGTGGATGGACATTATTTTTGTTCACCAATCCAAGCGTGTGTAGGGAGTTTCAGGAGGTTATGCGTAGTCATTTTGAAATGAGCATGATGGGGGAGATGTGCTTTTTTCCTTGGGTTGTAGGTTGAACAAAAAGCGAGGGAATTCTCATTCATTAGGAGAAGTATATCAAACAAATTCTAAAGAAATTTAAGACGGATGACGCTTCTTTTGAACTCACTCCATTCACTGCTCAAACTTTCCTCACTCTAGATGAAAATAGGAAACTAGTTGATGCTCATCTATATAGATCTATGATCGTTCCCTTATCTACCTTACAACAATTCATCCTAATATTACCTTTGCCGTAGGATACTGTACTCGATATCAATCTGCTCGAAAGAGTCTCATGAAAAGGCTGTAAAACAGATCTTTGTCTTAAAGGCTCTTCTCGTTTGGACTTTGGTATCCTTATGGTGGGAATTTGATTTACCTGCTTATTCTCATAGTGATTCAAATGGCTTCAGGTTAAAAAGAAAATCGGTCACTGGAGGATGTCAATACCTAGGAAATTTTCTTGTATCATGGCCAAGCAAGAAACAAACTACTGTCTCTGTTTCATGAGGGAGGCAGAGTACATTGCTGCTTCAAGCTATTGTTCACAAGTGCTTTGGATACAACATCAAATGATTGACTATGGCATCAACTTCCTCCATACACCATTGTTATGTGACAACGAGGCAACCATTGTCATTGCAAAGAATCTCATTCATCATTCCCACACCAAGCGCATCAAGACACGGATTCATGCAATCCCAAATTCTCAGGAAAAAAGTTTTATTGATATTATTCCCATTAACATAAAAAATAAAAAGCAAATCTTTTCACTAAAACGTTCAACAAACCTCGTCTTTATGAATTGATCTCTATTTTTGGATTAATATCATTTTAAAACAAATTTTCTTTAAAGTGTTTCATGTAATATTCTTTATACTTCTTTTGTTGCTTTCTTTCTTTTCTAGTTTTCCGTATGCTCCATAGTCCATCATTTCACATAAAAATAATAAAAATTTAATATACGTATAGTTTATTTTGAAATTTCTCCAATCTTGCTGATTTGTAGAAATTTAGGTGGAGAATAATAATTTTCTTGTTTTTCTTGTTCTTTATTGCAGAATTCTCCTAAATAAAATTTGTTGCTGCCAAGGATGATGTGAAGGAGGTCAACATAATTGTGTTGGAATTTGCTTGACATGTTCAGCCAAAAAGCAAAGTAGATAGTGATCTCATGGCTTAACTAACAGAATAAGAAAGTTGGTGACTCGGATTATCCCCTTTACATTTTTGGCCTTCACAAAGTTACAAGTCCTTGTTCATAATGGGTTGAGAACATGATCTCTTCGTTGATTTATTTTTACCAAAGCATCCTTGTTTCTCTTCCCCATCCTTTCTCAAAAGCTATATGCTTGCTCGTCTATATATCTAAGAAGCTCCTTGCTGTATTCTTTCATGTTCTTATCTCCTTTACTATGTGTGAACATTGTCTTGGAGTGATGATCTCCTTTGCTATACGATAGTACTGACCTGGAGCTCTTATCAACACGATATGATGATCTCTCTGTTATACATAAGTATAAACTTGAAACTCTCATATGTAAGACTCTATTGATGAAATCATCTGTTATACGTGAGTATAGACCTGGAGCTCTCATCATTGGATATCTATAAGGACTTTGCTTCTTTTGAGAAAGGTTCTTTGTTGTTTTTTAAAGGAATAATCAAGCAGAGCGTGTCATTTGTATCAAACTTCATGAGGGCAGGATAAGTTTCTTTGCCAAATGTTTGTGGGGACTGAGTCATTCAAGTATTTTTTAAAAGAAACAAAACATGATAACTGTAGTTGCAATTCACTTGTTCCAAAGATGAAGGCATGGGCTTAAAAGGACTAGTTTATCAGCAATCTCGCCCATCTATGACTCTCCAGAAAATCTCTTCTGCTTCTTGTTCTTCTCTATCCGTATATTTCTTTTATTATGTTTGTGAAGTATTAAAAGCCAAAACAAGTGTTCTTCCGAAGCTTAACATCTTTCTTTTAAAGCTTGGTTGATATCTTCCGAAGGTTAAGTTTGCTTCAGAAGGGATTTAAGGTTTACTTTGGATATCTTCTGAAGGGGATCTTCTGAAGGGTTATTTCTGTTCAGAAGATATAGTTTAGGGTCCTTAATGTAATTCTCAATATTTGTTGAGTGTGTCTGTTATAGTTACTTAAATTCTATAATTAGGGAATTGATGTAATTGGTGTGAGAAACTAATGAAAACTCGATAGACTGATATTAAACAAAATCATTTGTAAATTCTTGTTCACATAATTCTTGATAATATTCTTTCTTGTATCATCTTTGTTGAATTTTGTGTTCTTATTCTCAATTGATTTTACAACAATTGGTATCAAAGCCTGGTTAGAGGATCGATTGAGAATCAAGGTTCAATCAAAGATTGGTCGGCGACAACAATGGTGTCAACAAAGTTCGAGGTTGAGAAATTTGATGGGAAGAAAGACTTTGGGTTATGGCGGTTGAAGATGAAGGCATTACTCGTTCATCAACGAGTGGTGGATGCCTTGGCTAGAAAATCTAAGTTGCCGAATACTATGTCAAACAAGGAGAAGAAGGAGATGCTTGAACAGGCACATAATTCGATCATTTTGAACATGGGGGGACCATGGTACTTAGAGAAGTATCGAAGGAGACGTCTGCTATAGGGGTTTTGTCAAAATTGGAACATTTTTACATGACGAAGTCTTTTGCGAACATGTTGTATCTCAAGAAATGTCTGTAAACATTCCAAATGGCTCTAGGAAGTCAATTGAACATCATACTGATGAATTCAACAAATTGGTGTTAGAAATTAAACACATTGAGGTTGAATTAGATGATGAAGACCAAGTGATAATATTCTTGACATCTCTACCATCATCCTATGAGCACTTTATGGATACATTGATGTATGGTAGTGATACTCTTACCATGGAAGAAGTGCTAGCAGCTCTCAATTCAACGGAATTGAAGAAGAGAACTGATTATAAGGAAGATGGTGGAGAGGGTTTAGTGGTCAGGGGAAGATTTGAACAAAGAAGCTTCAAGCAGAGCAGTGTCTCAAAGTCAAAGTCCAAGTTCAAGAGGAGGTGTTATGTGTGTGGATCAGAAAAGCACTTCAAGAAAGATTTTCCTGACTTGGAAAGAAAGAAGGGTTAATTAAGTGGTCAAAGTCTCATTCAGGACATAATACACAAGAAGACTCATCTGATGGGTATGAAAGTGCAGATGTGTTGGATGTCACAAGCAGTGGCAAGGAAAATGAGTGGATGATGGATTCAGGGTGTTCATTCAATATGACACCAGTGGAGGAGTTCTTTAAATATCTGAAGTTTGAAGATCTTGGATCAGTGAAGCTAGGGATGATAGACCTTGTAAGATTGTGGGTCATGGTGTAGTGACTCTGAAGATGGAGAATGGCATGGAAGTGGGGTCTTTATGATGTAAGGTATATCTGTAGTCTTAAAAGAAGTTTGTTATCTTTAAGGCTGTTGGAGAGTTTTGGTTACCATGTTAGTCTTAGAGATAGTAAGGCTAAGGTGATCAAGGGGTAAATGGTAGTATTGTCTGGTAGTACAAGGGAGATAATATATATTTACTAGATAGTACGCGTGTAGTAGAGCCCCAAGTGGCAACTGTCTCAAGTGATAGTAGTTCTAAGGCCATGTTATGGCACAAGAGGCTTGGTCATATCAGTGATCAAGGACTGGTGGAGTTGCAGAAGCATAGGTGATGACTGAGTTGAAGAATTGTGATTTTGGTTTTTGTGAAACTTGTATTCTCGGTAAACAGAAGAGGGTAAAGTTTACAAGGGCCAAGCATATCACATGTTGGTTGTTATACTACCTTCATTCTGAGTTATGTGCTCCTGCTAAGGTTGATTCTTTGGGTGGTGCTAGATACTTCATGATATTGATTGATGATTTTTCAAGAAGAGTTTGGGTGGTTATCTTAAGAATAAGAATGATGCCTTTAGTAAGTTTAAGGAATGGAAAGTCCTGTGGAAACTCAAACTGAAAGAAAGGTCAAGAAATTAAGAACAAACAACGGGTCGGTTGGAGTTATGCAATCATGAGTTCAATCAATATTGTAAGATTCATGGTATTGCAAGACATAGAACTGTACCTGGGAATCCACTGCAGAATGGTTTAGCTGAGAGGATGAATAGAACTTTGCTAGAAAAAGTAAGGTGCATGCTAGTTTTGGTTTACCTAAGATGTTCTGGGTTGAAGCTGTTAAAACTGCAACTTACTTAGTCAACGGGTCTCCATCAGCTGCATTAGACATGAAAACACCTATGGAGGCGTGATCAGAGAGAATGAATGACTACATGGAACTTAAGGTGTTTGGTTCTTTGGCTTATGCTCATGTTAGCCAAAGGAAGTTGGAACCTAGGGCTTGTAAATGTGTTTTTCTAGGATACCCTGAGGGTATAAAAGGGAATTGGTTATGGAGGCTAGAAGGGGACAGACCTAGGGTGATAGTTAGTAGAGATGTGATTTTCCAAGTGGATGTTGTTTATAGAGACATTCAAGAAAAAGGGAAGTCAAAAGTTGAAGGTCAGAGTGGGGTTCAGGTTGAGGTGAAGCAGCAGGGTGTAAATGATAAAGGTGTTAATCATGGAACTTCTAATAGCGAGGGAGATGGTATGGATGATTACCAGTTGGCTAGGGATAGACATAGGAGACAAGTGATACATCCACTCAGGTATAGAGAGGGGAGTGATTGTCTACATTAGCCTTTGTTGATGTAGAAGAAGAAAGCATCTATGAACCATTGTCATACTTCGAGGCTATTTTTGTAAAAGAGAGTTCAAAATGGTGTAAGGACATGGGGAAGCGATGGAATCTCTTTATAAGAATGGCACATAGGAGCTAGTTGATAAATCAAAGGGTCACAACCTGTGTCATGTAAGTGGCTCTTTAAACGGAAATATGGGATTTCTGATGGAGAACCTCCTAGGTACAAGGCTAGATTAGTAGCTAAGGGGCTTACACAAAATCTAGGGGTGGATTATAATGAAATATTTTCACCTGTGGTGAAGCATTCATCTATTAGGGTTATACTATCACTAACTACTTTAATAGATATGAGGCTACATTAGTTGGATGTGAAAACTGCATTTTTTGCATGGGAAGCTAGATAAAACTATCTATCTGAAGCAGCCGGTTGGGTTTGAGGTTAAGGGGTAGGACGATAAGGTGGTCTTCTTAAGAAGTCTTTGTATGGGCTAAAACAATCCCATAGATAGTCTATAAAAGGTTTGATGACATATGGTAAATAATGGGTTCAATCGGAGCAACTATGATAGTTGTGTCAATTTTAAAGAATACATTGTAAACAGAATTTGTGTATTTGTTGCTATATGTTGATGATATGTTGGTGGCTTGTCCTGATTTGGAAGAAGTTGAAGCTACTAAGATGTTGATGTTAGAATTTGAGATGAAAGATATGGGTGAAGCCAAGAAGGTATTAGGCATGAAAATCAAAAAGAGATAGAGAACACAGGTTGCTGAGATGTCTCAAAGGTCTTAGTTCGATAAGGTGCAAAGTAACTATAGAATGGATGAAGTTAAATCAGTAACTGCTCCTATAGGTTCTCATATGAAACTGACAAGCTCGGATTGTCCTACATCAGATGCTGAAGTTAGATATACGGAGAAAGTACCTTATGCCAATGTTGTTAGGAGCTTGATGTACTTGATAGTATGTACAAGATCAGATATTGGGTATGTTGTGAGTTTAGTCATCACGTATTTGTCAATATGGGTAAAGCTTATTGGGTGGTTGTTGAATGGATCTTGAGGTATCTCAAGGGTACTAAACACTGTGGCTTAGTGTTTGGGCATCATAAACATGAGAAGAGGGATAGGATTGCTGGTTATGTTGATTCTGATTTTGCCAAAGACCTGGATTAGGGTAGATCTATTATAGGGTATGCATATGCTGGGTAACTTGGTGAGTTTGAAAGCTCAGTTACAGCATGTGGTGGCATTATCTATAATAGAGGCTGAGTATATAGCTTTGACTAGGGGAGTTAGGGAACCTATGTGGTTACATGAGTATATAACTTTCACATTCCCAGCATTCACCACATCCTTTGTGGTTGCATGGTTTTGTTTTAAAGCACATTAATATGAAGTTACACTTCATAACGGATGTGGTGAATGCTGGGAATGTAAAAATGGAAAGTGTGTCTACTTTGGAGAATCCAGCGGATGTGTTTACAAGTCTCTACCTGGTGTGAAATTCAAGTTTTGATTGGATGCATTAGGAGTTAGTTAAAATCTTGTTTGGATTTTAAGGTGGATATTGTGAAGTATTAAAATCCAAAACAAGTGTTCTTCCAAAGCTTAACATCTTTCTTCCGAAGCTTAGTTGATATCTCTCGAAGGTTAAGTTTGCTTCGGAAGGGATTTAAGGTTTACTTTGGATATCTTCTGAGGGGATCTTCCGAAGGGTTATTTCTAGGGACGTGATGTAATCGATGAGAGAGACTAATAAAAACTTGATAGACTGATATAGAACAAAACCATGTGTAAATTCTTGTTCACATATTTCTTGATAGTATTCTTTCTTGTATCATCTTTGTTTAAATTGAAGGATTCTATGTGCCCAAGACACTTAGAAGATGGATGTGGTTAATACTTTATGATCCAAGTCGGGTTATACCCAATAACAAGCTTAGCAAACACCAGTTTATGTTTAATTGATGATATGATCATGAAATTAATATTTACACCAATTTAGAAAATGGGTTTTCTAAATAAATTGCATATGAGATGGAAAAAATTATAAGGATAATTTGTTGATGTGTTTATTGTTATTCTTGTCATTTAAAAGGGGTTTAAATAACACTAATAACACATGAGTGTACTTTAATTAATTATTTAATTAAAGAGCACATATGTCACACTTATAAATTGTGTCTAGAGAGTAACTTTTTATTGTGTGACATAGACTAGTGACAATGTGTTATGTTTACAAAATTAAAAGGGGGGAACTCTTTCAAACTTTTATTTGGCTGCCCCTTGTAATTTTGATAGGACAAAATTGTGTCTTGAAAACACACAAATATTACTAGCCTTACACTCAATTGAATCACTTCATTCCAAGACATGCAAAACACAAATATCTCTCTCTCTCTCCCTTTCAAGTTACGGAACTGGACAGCAGCTTTGAAGCTCTGGAGATCGATTTTGTGTTGATTTTTGGTGGTGTTCTTCCTAACAAGAAGTTGTCTTGCAAGGAGCTTGGGGGTAAACACACTTGAGGGCTTCTTCCTTGGAGTCTTGGCCAAGATTTGAGCATCTAAACCCTTTCTTCCTTGGTCGTTTTTGCTGCTGGAAGAAGGTAGTTATCACAGCTCATTGAAGCTGTGATTTTATGTTATTTTAAATTTTCTCATAGCTTGTTCATTCACATATCAAAGATCCTATTGATTTGGGTTTTCGTTTTCATCTTAAAACAGCTTTTAGAACACGAATTTTTCAGATTATAAACATGTTATAATCCTTAACATCCGCTGCGTTTTCTGAAAGTATGAAAGGTTAAACTATGTTTTAGTGTTCTATCAAACCCTTCATAAATTCCATGTTCTTATTCTCATTTGGTGTTACAACAATGTTAAAGTAAAAAAATATGAAGTCTGGTGAGGTCCTGTTGGGCAACTTCTTTTCATTTCCTTACTTTGCTTTTGTTTTTGTTTTAATTCTTTTCTAATTATTTTATTTTATTTTATTCTTAAAGGAAATTTTTATTTTTTATTTTTTTAAGTTTCCCGCAAAATTTTACTTTCGCTGATAGTTTCGCAGTGTGAAATTGTAGATTCGCCGGCTCTTTCGCTTATATTAGTGTCATTTCTGACCAAAGCATGAGCGGTGAAACTATAATTTCACTTTCTGTGAAACTACATTCTATTTATCTCATTTTGCGAAATTGAGAGTTCATTTTCGCACATTTGAGGGTTTTAGTTTTAGAGCATTCACCGTGACTTTTTCATATGATTTTGAGTTTTTAGGCATTTGATTCTCGAATGATCATCATTTAAGCTTCTGATGTGTTTTGAACCTTGATAGTAGTTTAATCTAGGTTTAAACAACTATTTAAGTACCGATGGAGCTGTGACTCTTCGGTACCTTCGCAGTTCTTACTACGAAAGTACTGATAGTCTAGCGAAACTAAACGAAAATTCAAGGTTTTCAGCAAAACTGTGAAGTTATGCTGTCCGTGCAAACTTGACAGTTTCGTAGGACATTTTTCAGTTTGGCTTGGCCGAATCTATAGTTTCAGCTTGCCGAATCTACTTCCTTGGCATGCCGAAACTACATCCTACTTCTTGCAAAAACTACTTTTTTGCCTGCCGAAACTACTATTTCGGATAGTGAATTATACTTTGGTCTAGCGAATTTAATTTGATTTTATTTAATTTTATTCTTTTTAATTATTATTCTTTATTACACATTTTTATCTATCTTTCTAATACGTTTTATTTACTTTTCACATAAAATGGCTAATCTGAAGTTTGATGAGAGGAACAACATCACTGCTATCCTTGATGATACGCACCCTAAAGCCGTAGGATTTAGAGACTGTATTCGTTGGCTCCAAAGATCACCCATTGCTTATGTTGTCAGTCATTCTCCCACATCTACGATCTTCACATCAGAGATTTCTAGCATACTACCGAGTATGACGCTAGAGCCAATCCACAAAGGATAGTGGCTAGAGTACTAGAGAATGATATAGCCATTACTGCAAAGATTATTTCAAGGGTATTGACACACCAAGAAGATAGTGGAGATGAGGTTGTGGTGACAGATCAAGAGATGTTTGATGTATTTAAAAGTATGGGTGTCAGGGTCCTCCTTTTGGGACTAGAAAGGAATCAAGAAATCCTTTTGTCCAAGGAGTGGAAATACATCGCCCACATCTTTATCATGCGTTTAGATCATCGAAAAGGTGGATCTGATGAGCTGAACCTTGACTGGGCCAAAGTTATGATCATATTCTATAGGGGGGCAGAAGGCCAATCTTGCCCAACTTATCTTTTTTGCATGACAGAGAACGTGTGGCTCTAAAGAAGGATAAATGGTTGTTGTACCAAAGATTTCTCCAAATGGTTATAGACGATCTAATTCCTAATGTACATAGACACGTGGAGATCAAGAGATTGATACATATGAACACACGCATATTTGCTGACTGTTGTGTAATAAAGAATGATTTTAGTGGGAAGATTACACACTTGTGGGAGAACATGTACCCTCTAGAAAGATGTAATTATATTGAAAGGGTGATTGAATCTGAGGAGTAGAGGGTTGAGGAGACAAGGGTGAAACAACCTGAATCGATGAAGAAAAGGAAACAATATGCTAAAGAAAAAGATTATGACTTTGAATATGAAGTTAATGAGACTGAGGAAAAGGTAAGGGCTGAGAAGGAGAAATAGTAAAAGTGTTGAAGAAGGGAGACGGAGAGGAGGACTAAGCATAAACATCAGGCATTTTCTAAGCCTCAATGAAGGGATGAGAGGGCTAATCTGGATAAGGATGTTATAAGGAACCTCAACTCCTCTTTAGCCAATGAGCTTAGTATGATAAAGATCAAGTTGACCAATCAAGAGTTGAGGGAGAAACAAAAGGATTAGATGCTTGAGGGAATGACAAAAATGCTGGTGGATCAGCAAAATTTGATAAGGAGAATACTGACTGAGGTGAATGAGCTGAAGGCTATAGCCTGCCTACCCAATCAGCTCACTCAATCTGAGTTAGATGTTACGACTATACTTCTAAGTACCAATTTCTGAATACGGGTACATCTTCTTGGGCAGGAGAGGGCAGTTCTGGTGCAGGGACTGAAGCAGCTGGTGGATCTGGAGTTAGAGATGATGCATAGGCTAAGAATGTGACTGGTAGGACTGACAATGTGGAGGAGGTGATAGAAGCTGGGTTTGTTGATAAAGGAATGAATATAGACAACTTTGGAGGAAAGGAGATATTTGTAGAAAAAGCTGCAGAGGGTGTTGAGAAAATAGTTAAAAAAGGGTTAGTAGATGAGGAGGAGGAGGAAGAGGAAGAAGAGCTAGTTGATTATGACTTTGAGCTTGAATATTATGAGGTTGAAGAGAGGCCATTACTTATGTGGCCAAGAAGGGATCAGATGAAAATGATGTGTTTGAAATGTCTAAAGAAGAATGGTTTGTAAGGGAAAAGGAACTGAGGAGATAACCCCTTTATTTAAGAATATTCAAGGGATGAGCAAGAAGGAAGCTGATAAGAAGATCATAAGTTTGAAATACAACTCCAGCCTCAATGTTCATGATTAAGAGGAAAGGAGGAGGCATTACATAATTGCAAAAGAGGAAGGCATTTAAGACCTTGCCTAAGTGGGATTTAAGGAGGTTGGTTGTACCCCCTTTGATTGATTCTAATTTGAGTGAGAGGGCTAAGCTTTTAGAGGAAGAGATTAAGAAGGGGCTAAACAATAACTTTTAGGCATTTGGGTTCATGAAGGCGGAGAGAAGAAGATCAAAGAAAGATAAGGATTGGGAGTCAGGGAAAGGAAAGATAGTGTTGAGGGTGAAACCCTCTAAGATGGTGAGCAGGGTGAGGTTGCCAGATTCCCTTCCCTAACAACTTCAAAGATTTGAGAAATGGTTTTACGATAACAATACAGGGAGGCGGTGATTAGAATAAAGAATGGGGTAGAATTTAGGTTGTTTGACCCTATGGTGTTATTTGATTTTTGTTATGAAGATCTGATTGTACTTTGTGAGAATCATATACAAGCGGGGGCTGGAGTTGAGCGCAAAAAGAAGCAAGCCTGCTTATGACGGTTGCTAACAAGGTAATGGGAGTTAGTGTTAGGATCTGGTATTTGAACCAAACACCAACTTATTAACATGTTAAACCAAACCAAATAGTGCGGAATCCTATTTGATTGGCGATCCAATCAGTGAGAACGCACGTAGAAACAATAACGTATTGAATCTAATGTCAAGAATCGATTAGGAATTGATCTACATCGTTCTATGAACTTGGAGTACAAACTTAGAGGCTTCTGGACGTCTAGGGTACGTCTGCAGTCAAAGTTGATTGAATGCTTACGTTTTTCCATGAATTAGGTGGTATTTATAGGTTAGGGTTGCTCATTCGGGCGACTGAACCATTAGCATGGTTTGTTCGTGCGATTGAGCCATGCGGTTGATCCATTCGCATAACTGAGTGTTCAGTCGTGCGACTGAGTCAGACGCATGAAGTTATTCAGGCGTATGAACTATTTAGGCGCATGGACACTCAGTCGCATGGCCATTCGGACGCATGACCACTGTTGGGGCGCATGGGCCAATCGGACGCATGAGAACTTCACTTCTCTAAGTTTGAATGTATTCAATACTATAACATTATGTAAGAATTCAAACAATCACAAACCTATATAATCAAGTCAATGTGCATTTAAACAACTCATTAATGAATATTAAACATTATAAACACATCCAAACATTTGTATTTCATTAAGTACCCAACCATTACATAAGCGCACGACAATGAAGACATATTACATTCAGATCAGGATCTAGGTACATATATGTATCAACAAACTCCCCCTTGGACCTAGATCTATCTATTGTCTAACATCTTTCATGATTTCCTCAAACTTCTTGTACTTAGCTTCTTTGGTGACTCCTGTGTTTATCTCAAAAGCAAAACAGAGTCTTATCACTTTCTGGAACTGTAAAGCTTGTACAATATCCTGTGGGTCGTAGAACAGTGGCCACTTGAATAAAGTATAAACATCTTGTGCTGATAAGTTGGTGAGCCACATCGGGTCAAACACCCTTATGGTTTCCATTGTGCCATTCCTGTTCAAGACTATTACGGCGTCTCCCGTTCTCCAATCGTAGTACCACCATTTGAAGTGTGGAGTGAAGTCCTGAGGCATCTCACGTAGTGGGATCTTTGACATTGTACGTGGGGGACTCCACTTCAGCACTACTCTAGGTTTGGCAGTTATGGCATCAACCTCAGATCATCTGACGTACCTTGTTGGTTGTTGAGGTTTGAAGTTGACCAATCTGGTGTGGTACTCCATCTTTAGAGCAGCTTCAAACCAGCCTGACATCTTACGAGGGTCAGCATATAGCAAGTTTAACTTTGCTAACTGGTTGAGCTTAAAACCTGGAAGAGTCTTCAGATCGTGTGGAAATCTGAAGTACTCAATTCCCTTCTCACGTTTAACCGCGTAAACATTGAGGTCTGCAAAATGTGCCCACGCTATGATCCTGCAAGCTACCTTTTGATGTTTCTTGACCTGATACAGTTTGGTGTAGACAGTTAACGTTGTAGTGCTGCGTTGGGCTCTTATCTCTTCAAAACATGTTGTCCATTCAGCCTTTTTGATGTTAACTTCGGCATGTGAGGCTTGGGCCGTCTCTTTATCTTTTTCTGACTCTTTCTCCATTTTATCTAGAGTCTCAAAAGTGTCACTGACAAGAGTTTCTCCCAGATTTGGAATGACATTTCCTTCATTGTCAGTGTACTCTAGATAGTGTTGTGCAATGACATCTTCAATCCCTATCTCATTGACATCCTGAAGCTCATCGTCACTCTCCTTATGCACAGTTGGAGCATCTTTCACAATCTCATCAGGATTGAGTCGGAACATTTCAGCTAGTTGCTCGTTGGTGAGATCATGAATTATCTCTCCTTCTTCAAGAGTGTAATTCACAGATCTCCTGACAATCCCCTACAGATCAAGAATCATTATGAGTTGAGTCTTGATCTATTGGAGGGGAGCAACATCATATTCATCTCCTTGAAAAATCAGATCTGCTTGATTTAAAACATGTAACACATCAATCATTAGTCAACAATCAAAGCAGTAAACATCAATAATAACCGTAAACATTAATTACATTCATTTGGTACAATATTCAGATACATATGATTTAAATAACATGAACAACTATGCATTACTCTTGTCTTGAATAGCTGGTGTGTCATTAGGATCAGCAGAAGATGATGGGGCTCCTTGGTCTTGATTTTTCTTTGCGTGCCTCTCTTGACGTTGAGCTGATGTAGATGCAGCTGCATCTCCTTCTTATCGATATTATCGCCTGCATCAATGTCATCCCCTTGATCATCACAATCATCATCATCATCATCACTGTCATCATAATCACCATCATCTCCATCTCCTTCTCGGATCTTTAGAGGCTCATCTTTGGATCCCTTCAGCCTCAGCATAAGCTTCTTGTTCTGGCCTCTAAATCTTGTATCCTCTGCACTGAGGATGTATGCATCTCTCTCAACTCTGTGATTTCTTGGCTATGAGCCCCTATCCTTTGGGCGTGGGAGGCATTAAGCTCCATCAGCTGATTAAGCTGAGAGGCTCGCTATTCATCCGTCGCTAGCAGCTTCAGCACAAACCGGTTAAGGTTAGCCAACTACTCCTCCAACCCGATAGATGGGTAAGAGGATCCAAAAACAGGTGGGACCTGTGAAGAGGTCCCGACTTGATGGCCTGTGGTGGTGGTAGTGGATGTAGAGAAGATTGGGGGTGGTATAGATGTGAATGGCTGTGGATGGGCTGTAGTGGTGGTGGATGGGAAGTGTGTAACTGGTGGAGTAAGTGTGGAAGTGGTGTATGAGGTGGTAGTGGTGGTGGGTAGAAAGGTGGTAGTGGATGTAGTGGTAGTGGTGGTAGGTGGAGTGGTGGTAGCTGTGGGGTGGCTGTGGTGGTGGCTATGGTGGTGATAAAGGTGATTCCACGCTTCTTTTTTTTCAAGCCGTGGGGCTGAGCTATCCTCTTCTTCCTCAATCCAGTTGAGCAGGATGCTCCCTCTAGAACATGGCCTAGAAGATCAGGAGTATATGTAGGATCATCAGCAGTCTCTCCCAATCCGCCTGGGCGTTCACCAACCCGGAGCCCTCGTTCTATGGGAACAACTTTACTTCCCACAATCCGAGTCAGTGGCTCCTCATCTGACCCCTCCTTTTCCTCACTAGGCATGAATCCCTGGTGGAATCCAGAAGTCTCAGCGATATCTCCAGTGGGGGCATATGATGGAGATACAGTATCAGCAGTGGGGTCACTTTGTCAAGTGGGCCCTACATCTCCAGCATTCCCGCTATCATCATCGTCGGAGTCCATCTGGTAGCTGCAGCTGCTCTGCCTCCATGTCACTGTCAACATGACACCATTTATGTCTAGCTGGTGCCACGTAATCCTCCCAGGCCAGATGCCCAAATAGTATCCTCACAGGGGGCTTTACCTGCTTTCCCCTGTAGACCTTCATCCTTCCAAGGTGGTGTCGTCCATCACCTCGAGTACAACTGCATCCTCCTTTCCTTCGGTAAGGAAGGAATCTTCTGGTCGATAATCATTTGCATAAAATGAGGGTACATGTAGAAGCCCACCTTCCCTTTCCCTTCAATTCTCCACCAAGTAGGTAAAGATCATCTTTGAGAAGCTGAATGGGTGGTTCAGCACCAACGCAGCATATGCGTTCTGAATCTGATCAGAGAGCTCATCAAAGCCTCCCTTCCGTGACACTATACATTTTAGCAGAATGTGTGCATGGTACTTGAACTGGAGGCACAGGTTGCTCTTGTTGAGCACCCTTGCATTGATGTCCCCAGCGTACTTGGCTCGCAGAAAGCAACCTCTGACAGTAAGGGGATGTAGTCTAGTAGGGCAGTCAGCGTCGTCCCCAAACTGCAACACTGTCCTGAGATCATCCTCAGTGATCTCAATGGCCTCTCCAAATATAGAACTACGGATACAATGAGGCTCTGAGGATCCATCAACTACAGCGCCTTCCTAGAAGGCCTGCTGAATAGAACAGTACGGTGTACATGGAGTAGAGATTGCGTGAGAGATCCTTGATCTCCTGAGAAACGAGATGACGCCAGAAAAATCAGGAGCATATCTGGATGACTGATCCAGATGAGCACAGATATTGTGCTTAGTGCTCATGGTCCACCGACTCGCCACCTGTTACAAAAAAAGGAACATTAGTATCCGTTGATTAAGAATATCTTGAATCACTTGGACTTGAAAATATTCCCTTTTTGATCTGTCGTGCGAATGAGACTGTGCGAATGAGATGTAGTCGTGCGAATGAGTAGTACGACTTAGATCTAGTTGTGCGAATTATTCCATACGTACGACTGGTCATGCGACTGAGCTCACACGTATGTATACTCAGTCGTGCGCCTGGACTCACACGCATGATTCAATCGTGCAATTTAGCTGTTCGCACTACTCAGTCGTGCGACTGAAGTTCATAAGCCTGTCCATTCGCATGACAGACTGTTGTTCAATTCAAATTCAAGTTTTGACCAATTCTTATGATTAGACGTCGTGTTTTGATTCATTGGACTTGCAATCATTATACTTAACACCTAATAACATTAATTTCAGTTGTTTGCTTGGATTAGTTGGGTTATTTAGTCAAACAAGTCTCGGTTCTTGGTTTGGGCTGAACTTGTCGATTTTGGAGTCAAATTGAATGAAATATGATTGGATTGAACTGCATTATACCTGTATTGTTAGTGGAAATCATCAGTACACAAGAATTAGTGGTATAATAGGCTCAAACGAAATTTTGGCAGGGTAATGACGTGTCGTGTGACTTAGGGCGATTTTGGGGGTGATGAATGAGTGCAACCGACTACCCCATTATTTATACTCGAGTTTCCTTCAGTCGTGCGACTGAGCCCAGTCGCACAAGTTTTTCGTGCGACTGAAGATCAGTCGTGCGACTGGCACAGTCGGTCACCTTCAGTCATGTGACTAGAGGTCAGTCATGCGACTGTGTCATTCGGTCACTTTCATTTATGTGGTTCGCCCATTTTAGGTGTCCAATCGTGTGATTTGAGTCGTACTGATGGTCCAATTGCATGTATGTCCCATACGTGTGGATTAAGCGTGCGATTGGACACATTCGTATCCTTCAATCGTACGACTGGTCCATGCTCATGGTCCAGTCGTGCGAATGAGTCATACTCATGGTTTTTGACTTTAAGACCATTCTACATTTTACACCTCTTTTATCTTATGAATAAACATCATGAGCATTTGATTATCTCAGATATGATCATTTTACTTAAAAAAGCCTTTGATCACCTCAGACGTGATCCTTTTAAAACATTTTGTCACCTCAGACGTGACCCATTTTTTTGTTTGAAAGCATGTGTGGTCACCTCAGACGTGACCTTTAGATGATAAGATTCCCTATCAACTTCCATGACATAGTCCGATACTAACATACTGTATTTGATAAACTTTGTACAGAAATAAAAGAAATAATACTGAAAACTTAAAAACTAAGACATGTTTTTGTGTTTTTGTGAGAGTTAACTCCTAAGATGTAGTTCTAAGGAATAATTATTCTGAGAGAGCAGCCTCCATCATTTAAACCATACATGGATCAATTCAAGTTGGAATTGTACAAGATATTCAAATCATTCAGGAAAAGTTATTAAAAAAAACTTTGATGCTCTTTCCTTGTTTTTCATCTGGAGTCATTTAGCAAATTTAGGAAATCATACTAGTACTATTAGGTCCCCACACTGATTTGAACTTTCAAGAATTGTAGCCACAGTGATTTTCAGTATAATTGTCCTCTTAAATCCATACACAAACTTTCAACACAGTTTGGTGATCGATTTAAGGTTTGTTTATTTCAACAAGCATTAGTGGATCCCACACTTATATGGTAATCAACATTCCTCGGGAGATTTTCGAGTGGTCTTAGGGTAAAATTCAAGAAGAGACTATTCATAGAATTTTCAAAGAAAAGCCAATCCTCAGGTCAGTGCCATCGCACATCAGAGGGCGGCAAACAACAATGAGTTCTAGAATATATAGGTTATGATTATCCTCAGGTCAGTGCCACCGCACAGCAGAGAGGCACATAATCTATCTTCTTGTTTGAGCAATTTTTCTTCTTTTAGCACAGATCTCACCAACAACCTAGGTTATAAGTTTGATTGTATTTTCATTTTTCATGTGCTTTTGCTCATGCTTTGGTCTTACGCACACTTTTGTGGCGCTTATTTTGCTCCTCACCCCTTATTCGAATCTTGTTGATTGTGTTAACCAGGGATAAGGTATTACCCATAGCTAGTCAAACATTTTAGTTTAATATTGAGATCACCAAAAGGGTCTAGTCATCTATTGTGTTGAATCTACCGACATATCAATTGTGGTCTAGCAACCTCTAGGTCTACTTTCTTTGTGTTACCTTAGTAGTAGCTAGCCTAACTATCATATTTCCTTTTATATTGCTCAGACTACACAGACTTATACTTGAACTTTGCATCTTTTTCAAATTTGATTTTAAAGTCCCAATGGTTTGTACCTGTGAACTATCATATTCCATACATTAATTGTTATCACACATATGACCTTATTTATTATCAGCTCGCCTCTCCTTTTTTTTATTAGACCTATTCTCCCCCTAAAATTCTAAAACCACTATGTATTTGCGTTTTAGGATTTTAATGGGCAAGGAAATAATCTAATTGTATTTAATGAAATAACATTAAACAAAAACACGAGAATAAACTAAAAGAGAATTAAAAATTAAATTTTTTAAAGAAACTAGACACGACGCATCGGACTATACATGGTCATCTTCAGGAATGACCTCACTTTTCTTTTTAACGCCATTGACCTCTAACAGATATAGAAAATGTGGTTTGTCAAAAGCCTTTGTATAGAGGTTAGCGCGTTGAAAATCAGTGTTTATTTTTATCACATCGATTAAATTCTTTTCAAAACAATCACGTATGAAGTGATATTTGATTCCGATGTGTTTGGTCTTAGGATGTTGGACCGGGTTTTTAGTGACTGCAATCGCAGTAGAGTTATCAACAAAGATAGGAGTGGAAGTGAAATGCAAACCATAATCCTGCATTTGCTGTTGAATCCATATGATTTGGGAACAGCAGCTTGCAGCAACAACATATTCGGCTTCACAGGTTGACAGAGCAACCGAGGTATGCTTCTTACACTGTCAGGTTACTAATCTTCTCCCAAAGAACTAACACCCTGCTGATGTAGACTTGTAGTTCTTCTTGCAGCCGCCATAATCCGAGTCTCTATACGCTGTAAGTTCAAAGTCATCATCATGAGGATACCACAACCCAAGTGTGGGTGTGCCCTTCAGATAACAAAATATCCTCTTGACTCCAGTTAAATGGTTCACCTAAGGGTTTGCCTGATATCGTGAGCATAAACATGTAGCATACATGATATCAGGTCTTGAGGCCGTGAGATACATGAGAGAACCAATCATCCCTCGGTACATAGTGGTATCTACTAGATCACCGTTCTCGTCGGGTGCTACATCATGGTTTGTAGCCAATGGAGTGCCAGCTGTGGAAGCATTCTCCATATCAAACCGACTGAGAATATCTCCTACATACTTGGTCTGATGTAGGAAGATTCCTTTTGGTTTCTGATCCACCTGTACCCCGAGAAAGAATTTCATCTCCCCCATGGCACTCATCTCAAACTCCGCCTTCATAACTGCTTCAAATTCTTTGCATAATTCTTGGTTCTTTGAACCGAATATTTTGTCATCTCCTAGCAGTAAGTCTCCATCTTTTTCTTTGATAAACAGTGTGCAGTCAATGACTCCCCTGCGAAATCCGTGTTTCACAAGATGAGTCGAGAGTTTCTCATACCAAGCCCGTGGAGCTTGATGAAGCCCGTGTAGAGCCTTGTCGAGTTTGTAGACTCTATCCCGATGTTATGGATCCTCAAATCCCTCGGGTTGACTGACATACACTATTTCTCTGATCTCACCATGAAGGAATGCACTCTTCACATCAAGTTGATAAACTTTGATTTTCATATAAGATGCATAGCGAGGAAGATGCGGATGGCTTCCAACCTTGCCACTGGTGCAAATACTTCATTGTAACCGATAACCTCAACTTGTCGAAAACCTTGAACAACAAGCCAAGCCTTGTTTCTGATGATCACTCCCTGATCATCTTTCTTACATTTCAAGACCCATTTGGTGTCAATGACTTTAGCACCTTTAGGTCTAGCAACTAGTGTCCATACACCTAACTTCTTAAATTGAAGAAGTTCTTCTCGCATGGCACTAACCCAAGCCTCATCATTTAGTGCTTCACTCACATACTTTGGCTCAAACTGAGACACAAAGCAGCGGTAGGCACCGTTGTGAAGGTCTCCTTTTTCCATCACAAAGGCATAATCAGCTAAGTACAACTGATTTCTAGTCTGAACCCCTGATCTCACATCTCTATAATATTATCTAAAGGATGATAGACGTTTAGACGTGAGCCAAGGGTTGTCGGAACAACCACCTCAGAGTCAAGATTATGACCATTTGGTTCTGGATTTGAGGCAATAGGAGTCTGAGGTTCTGAAGGTTCAGAAGCATCACTAGCTGATGCTTGTGAACTTGTGGTAGTTGGAACCTGTACATCCTGGTTGATCTGATCATTTTCTTCACTTTCTTCATCAGAGGAGAGTTACTACTCAATCAACTGCTCCCCCGGAGTTGGTAGGAACATGACTTGTTGAATCTTGAGATGGTGTGTTCAAGACATCAAATCATCTTATTTGCCAACTCGTATTCTGAAGAAGAAAAAGGTAAGTTGAAGGACTTGAAGAATCCATCATAGTCTAAGAAGTAAGCAGGTCCTATTCTAGCAGGCGGTGTGATATATCTCTGAACATCAACATTACACCACACATCTACTTGACCCCTTGGGTTGTTGTAAACTCTCTTGTTCGGTATGTTGTATCCTAAGAAGATCCCTTCATCAACCTTCTCACTGAATTTTCCTTCTTGAGTCTTTTTCAGCAGGGTGCATGGAGCGCCAAACGGCTCGAGATATTCCAAGTTAGGTTTACGTCGCTATAATAACTCGTAGCAAGTTTTTGCATGGCGTTTTACTACCAGAACTCGATTGAGAGTATAACATGCATTTGCCACTGCTTCATTCCAAAATTGGATAAGCAGTTTCGAGTCTGCCAGTATTGTCCGTGCCGTCTCTATCAAGTTGCGGTTCTTCCGTTCAGCAACACCGTTCATCTGAGGGGTATAAGCCAAGGTAAATTTATGCACAATTCCCTTTTCCTTGCAATAGTCCTCCATCCTCTGATTCTTGAACTCGGTTCCGTTGTCTGAGCACACCTGTCTTACCTTCAGCTTGTATAGGGATTCCAGTGTAGTTACCAATTCCTTGAAGGATTCAAATGTTTCTGATTTAGATTTTAGAAACATTACCCGAGAGAACCTTGAGTAGTCATCAACTACATAGCAATACAAATCGCCTGTGATGCTTCTTGTACTGACCGGACCAAATAGATCCATGTGAAGAAGCTCAAGAGGAAGTTCTATAGAATGAACTTGCTTTTCCTTATGAGATTTCTTCGTCTGTTTGCCTTTTTTGCATGCAACACAAAAATCAATGCTTTTCAATGCTTTTCTTAAGTTCAAGAATAGTTATCACTTTAAACTTTGGATTTAAGCTCAAGAGGAAGTCCAATTTCGGATTTAAACGTTAAAGTTCTCCAAATTAGTTATCACTTTATATTAATTTATTAATGCTTTTCTTAAGTTCAAGAATAGGTTGGACTCGCCTTAGATTAGAATATATTTATGTTTAATTGTAATAGGCTAAATGTTAGTTTACTTTTGTCAGTTTGTTAATTAGTTATGTTTCGCTGCCCAACAAAACTATGAGCAAAACTGTAGTTTCGCTCAAAATCGGCTGGCAGTTTCACCCGACGAATTGTGTTTCTCAGTCAGGCGAAACTATGGCTTGACAGGATAGTTTCGCTGAAAGCAAAACTATTTTCAAAACTATCAATACTATATATAGATTTGATTTCTTTCATTGTTGGCATCCTTGCAAAACCCTAATTCGTCTAAATATTGTTGCAAGTGCCTTTTGTAAGTTGGATTTAATATGAAATATTATTAAGCTTTGTTATATTATGAGCACTGGAGTTTGATTGTCTTCTTTCGAATGCTTTTGGGTTCTTCTTCATCATCAATTGCTTATTTATTGTGTTTATTGTTGATATAACAATTCAGTCATTCAAGTGTACTGTTATTCGATCGTTTTGGACCAACAAAATGGTATTAGAGCCTTTGTGCTCTTGATTGTTTGGGGTTTTTGATAGTTTGTGTTCAATATCTCTATTTCATCAATTATGGATCAAATTTCAGTGTATTTAATATGGAATTTGATTGAAATCTATTAGTTCTTGGTTTGGAAAACATTGGTAATCATCAGATCTCAACTTCATTGAGATTTGTATGATTTTGGATTGATTTCGTATTCAAAAAGTTTTTCAGATTCATCTGGCAAAACTGATGTTCTTCCAGCGAAACTATTGCCTTCAACCAGCGAAACTATTGCCTTCAACCAGCGAAACTATGGGTGTTTTGCCTTCTGTGGTTGTTTTGATAAACTTAGTGAAAGTACCATCATTGAACGAAAGTTCAACACTACTTGTGTTCCATTTTCAAGCTAGTTTTATGTGAAATTGTCAGCGAAACTAGCATATTCAAGTTTTTGGATAGCGAAACTGCTGCCGAAATTAGCAGCGAATCTAGCGAAACTGCTGCCGAAACTAGCTCATTCCAATGAAATTGCCTTTTCTTCTGCGAAACTACCATATCAAAGATAACTACCCTCACCCTTGCTGATTTAGAATGTGTGGCACCCAATAGAGCCCCGAGGCTCATCAACGGAGATAATTTTGAAGATTGGAAGAGATGTCTTAAGGCATTCTTTTTCTACATCGATCATAACCAATGGGAAACAATCAAATCTGGTCCACCATACCAACTATTACCGTTGGTGATGTTGTTTCTCAAAACAGGGACCCAACTACATTTAACTAAAAATATTTGAAGTTGATTGACAAAGATCAGAAAGCTTTTGGAGCTTTAACTCTATGCGGAGTTTACAAGTGTGAATGTTGAAGCAAGAAAGAAGTTTTACCAATTACAAGCTTATGGATATCATTAATAAGCTTAAGTCATTTGAGTTAGACATGAAGAGAAGGGAGTTTAATCAGACTATGATGTCATCATCCGACTTTATTCCAAATGTTGTTTTGCTTACTTTCGCTGCAAGCTCTATAATGCAAGCATCAAGAAAAGGAGGAGTGAATACATGTGATCAACTTAGTGGTGGTGTCAATTCTAGAAGAGATCAAGCTAACTCAAAAGCAAGTGCTCGAACGTCAATTCCATCTGAAACGATGACACTGTTTGGCATGTTTGTGAAGAGTTATGAGGTGTTAGTGGCCGGAGATTTTAAATGGAAAGGAATGACCATGGAGGGCATGTATCAGGTGGATTTGGATGACGAGGAGACTGATATACAGTGGCAAATGGTGATGTTGATTCTCAAAGGTTGAAGATTTATGGAGAGAACTGGAAGGAAGAATTTCGGAGGCCAAAACTTTAACTCCAGATTAGGCATTAATAAATCTAACTAAGGTGTTTTAATTGCAAGCAGTTAGGACATTTCAAAAGAGAATATCCACTGCCAATTCTCATAGATCCAAGCAATTCTAGAGCCCCGAGATTAGCTTCTAGTCTAGATAAGGAAGAAATGAAATAGAAGAAAGAAAACTTTAATTTCAAACTTTGACTGGATTGTTAAAAAGAAGGAGAAGAAGGATTGTGAGGAAGAGTTTGATCCGTATAAAGAATTCAGAATTGAAGCTAAAGTGTCTGAAGGTGTTAAGAAGGATTGTGAGGAGTGTGTTGAGAAGGTTGGAAATGGTGATTTGAAGGTTGAGGTTTTAAAAGAAGGTGAAGATGAGAATGTGCTGATAGCTGGAAGCCAGTCTGAAGAGAAGAACAAAAAGAAGAATGATGCTACAACCACTGTTGAGGAAAACAAGAAGAGTATACCTGTGTCTCAATACAAAAAGGCTCTTGCAGCAGAGAAGATGGTGCTGGGTCTTCCATATGAGGTAATACAAGATTCGTTCATCAGCTTGAAAAATATGGGTATTTGGTGTGCATAACAAATCGTCTATTACTTGATAATGAAAAGGACTTAAATGAGTTAATGTGAGCTTAAAGTCAATGAGTCGAAATTTTGTTAAATTAAATGAAGATTTAAAAGAAAATGGACAGTTAGAAAGATTTGTTTTGGAAGGAAATGTTGAAATTAATACTTTGACTGAAAATGTTGCACTTGCTAAGTTTAAAACTAGTAAACTTCAGCCAAAGCTTGATAAATGGACAATTTCCGGGATCAAACATGATGATTTGTGAAAATCACAAAGGTGGGCTAGGAATAAAACGAGTTTGGGTTACAAAAATGTTGCGGTTTATCCTCCTCCTAGTACTTATTGTTATTCACCTATGCCTGTTCCACACCCTTCAGATGTTTTATTCAAATAGATACTAACAGTCTATCTGCAGGTTTAGAAGGTGTGAACTCTAAAGATATACATGAGGAATATGGTTATGGACCAACTAGTGGGCTTGGATGCAATAGTTTTAGTACACCTAAACCTCAACATTCTATTTTAGATCATAGCTCTAGATTAAGTTCTGTTTTTGATTCCAAAAAAATGTCTCAAACATTGATTTGACTTGATCTAGTAATGTTTCTACTCCTTCTTTAAATGATTTGAGTTGTAATGTTAATGCTTCTACTGCTTGTGTTAATGATGATGTGAATGATTCTATTGTTGAGAATAATGAGAAAACTAAAAGTAATTGTTTCGAAAAATTATTTTCTTATCCCATCCTATGATTTACCCCAATTAAAATTTCACTATCAATTGAAAGGGTAATATCATCTTCGTGTGCAAGTACAAGTGGTAGAAGTACCACATGTACTTCACATGAAAATGTTTTAACTTTTGTAAATAATCATTCTTCAATAAATAAAACCAAAACAAGAGAAATATATAAGACATATAGTGATGATGATTCATGCTTATCTGAATGTGATGAGGAAATTTGTATAAATAAAATCCCTGATCCATCACATAATAGACCTCAAGTAAAAATCTCATTGCTTTTGATGTGGTAAAGATGATCATGTAATAAAAACTGTTCTGAGCTTCATCATAGACATGTTCACAAGAATTCTTTTGGTAGTAGGCTAACTCATCTAGTTAATAATTTCTTTTGCAAAAAGTAATCTGCACTAAAGCCTAAATTTGTTCAAACATGGGTTCATGTTTCACATGGTTAATCTGTTCATTGTACTTTCTTGCAGCAGTCATCCACTAAAGCTGTAAATAATGTTTGACATGTTGATAGTGGATGCTTCAAACATATGACGGGGCTAAAGCACTTGTTAAGAAACTATCGCATCACCAATGGAGGATATGTCATGTTTGCCAACGACAAGAAAGGAGGAAAAATGATTGGTCAAGAGGAGGTCCCCAATGGATCTCTTACACCAGAGAAAGTAAATTATGTGCCAGAGCTCGCTTTCAATCTGTTGAGTGTCTCTCAGATTTGAGATAAAGACATTATTGTTTTGTTCAAGTCTAATGAATGTCTCTTTCTAAAATCAAGGATTGATATCCCAAAGGAGATGGTGCTCATGCAAGCTCCAAGAAAGAATGACACATACCTTCTTGACATGGGTTCTAAAGAATTAACATCCACTATCACCTATCTTCTATCAAAAGCTTCCATATCTGAGTCTTTCTTGTGACATCGCAGATTGGGCCATGTTAATTTCAAAATATAAACAAATTAGTTAAAAACAATCTTGTTAGGGGATTACCTTTGAAAGACTTTTTTGTTGTTAAGAAATGCATGGCATGAAAAGGAAACCAACATAAGAAACCTCATAAACCAAAACTTGAAAATAACATTTTTGATCCCCTCGAATTGTTACATACTGGTTTGTTTGGTCCAATCAACGTTAAATCCATTTCTAAGTTACAAATGACTTTTCTAGGTATTCCTGGGTGAGATTTCTTGCTCATAAAGGTAAAGATGCTAAAGAGCTGCAGAAGTTGATTCTTTCAAAGTGATAAGCAAGAGGAAGGTTATGGCAATTCGAAGTGACAATGGTACCGAGTTCAGAAATCAAATATTTGATTCTTTCTGTGCTAGTAAAGGCATTCTAAGATAGTTCAGTGCAGCAAGAACACCTTAGTAGAATAGTGTTGCTAAAATAAAGAATCATACCCATACTGAAGCTGCTCGTACTATGCTCATTGAGTCCTCTTTACCCATTATATTCTAGGCAGAGGTGGTGAACTGTGCTTCCTATGTTCTTAATAGGGTGGTGATTATCAAAGACAAAATGAAGACTCCATATGAATTGTTTCATAAGAGGAAGCCTTTGATTGACTTTTTCAGCCACTCGTATGCTCGTGTACTTTACTAAATACTTAGGCACAAAAGACAAAATTTGGTGTTGTGTCTGACAAGTGTTACTTTGTGGGCTATTCCTCCTCTCAGAAAGCTTATCAGGTGTATAACAAGAGAACCCGGTACTATGCAGGAGTCTTTCTATGTTGATTGGCAGGAATCTAATTCATCTAATGTTCAATCAGAACCCACATGGTTCTTTGACTCAAATATGGTTTTCAACTCATTTAGTCTTCTAGTATTTGATGATGATGTGTCCATATCCAATGTCCAAACAAACATCATTACTCCAGATCCATTACCTATCATTCTTGCTGTTCATTAAGCCCTTCCTAATTCATCACCTAACAATGTCACATCAGTTGACATTGCATCTTCTTCATCATCCTTTGACATTCCACCCCCACCTGTTTCTGCATCTCTTCCCTGTCACCCACTTCTACCTCATCTCAACCTGTTCCATTAGCATCACCAATTGAATTTTCCCAACCATCTACCTCTCCATCATCTACCCATCAAAAACCCATCAGTCCACCTTCTTCAAATACCCTACCCATTACCACTGATTTCAACACCTTGAAAGACCACCCCATGATAATATTATTAGAATTACCCCCGATGGTGTTCGGACGTAGGGTCAATCTGGTTTGATAAATGTATTCCTATTCTCTTGTTTTATATCCCAACTTGTTCCAAAGAATGTTCATGCTGCTCTTCATGATCATTCTTGGGTTGAATCGATACAACTGGAGCTACAACAGTTCAGGATGGTCAAGGCGTGCATGTTTGTTGACCTACCACAAAACAAATGCCCAATAGGCATCAAATGGGTATTCAAGAACAAACCCGATGCTCATGGTATTGTGGTAAGAAACAAATCAATATTGGTGGTTCAAGTCTTTGCTCAAGAAGAAGGGATTGACTACACAGATGTCTTTGTGGCTCATCTTGAAGCAATACGGATTTGTTTGGCTCAGGCCGCTAATAAGCAGTTCAAAGTCTATCAAATGGATGTCAAATGTGCATTTCTCTATGGAGACATTGATGAAGAGATATACGTGTGTCAACCACTAGGGTTTGAGGATCTAGACTTTCCCGAGAAACTCTACAAGCTTGATAAATCTCTCTACGATCTTCATCAAGCTCCTCACATCTGGTACAAGATTCTAACACAATAATTTTTGAGCAATGGGTTTTCTCATGGAACCAATGATATGACTCTCTTCAAGATAGATGTGGATGATGAGATGCTAATCGTGCAAGTTTACGAGGATGACATTATTTTTGGCTTCACCAGTCCAAATTTGTGTTGGGAGTTTAAGGAAGTTATGTGTAGTCATTTTGAAATGAGCATGATGGGAGATTTGTGCTTTTTCCTTGGGTTGCAAGTTGAACAAAATCCAAAAGGAATTCTCATTTATGAGGAGAAGTATATCAAAGAAATTCTGAAGAAATTCAAGATGGATGATGCTTGTTCTTAACTGACTCCATTCACTGCTCAAACATGCCTCACTCTAGACGAGAACGGGAAACCCATTGATACAGATCTATGATAGGTTCCCTAATGTATCTTACACATCTATGACAGGTTCCCTAATGTATCTACAGCAAGTCGTCCCGACATCACCTTGCTGTAGGATACTATGCTCGATACCAATCTGCCTTGAAAGAGTCTCATGAAAAGGCTATAAAACGTATCATTCATTATCTTAAGGCTCTTGTCGTTTAGGGCTTTGGTATCCTTATGGTGGAAATTTTGATTCACATGCTTATTCTGATAGTGATTCTACTGGTTGCAGGTTAAACAAAAAAATCTGTCACTTAAGGTTGTCAATACCTAGGAAATTGTCTTGTATCATGGCAGATTAAGGAATAGACTACTGTGTCTCTTTCCATAGGGGAGACAGAGTATATTGCTACTTCAAGCTGTTGCTCACAAGTGCTATGGATATAACATCAGATGATTGACTATGGAATCAACTTTCTTCATACACCTTTGTCATGTGGCAACGAAGCAACCATTGGAATCACAATGAATCCAATTCACCATTCCTGCACCAAGCATATTGAGAGAAGGATTCATGCAGTCCGTGATGCTTAGGAGAAGGGTTTCATGGATATAATTCCTATTGACACTAAAAATAAAAAAGCTCATCTTTTCACAAAAACTTTTGATAAACCTCGTTTTTATAAACTGATCTCCATTCTAGGTTTAATATCATTTCAAAACTTGTTTTTTGCATTGTCTTATGTATATATTGTATATATTCCTTTTATTGTTTCATTTCTTTCCATTTTTCTGTTCGCCCCATAACCTTTCATCATTTTACATAAAAAACATATAATAAATACGTAGTTATAAATAAACATAAATAATATATATATATTATATATATAATATATATATATATATAATACTAATAAACAACTTCTTCTTTACTTAGAATTTTCTTCAATCTTGTAGGTTTGTAGAAATTTCTGGGGAGATTATAATAAAATTGTTTGTTGCCCGAAAAATCTGATGGAGGTCTTGGGATATGCATGGTAGGCTCAGCTAGAAGGCAAAGTAGACAACTATCTTGTAGCAAAACTAAAAGAATAAGAAAATTATTGACTCGGATAATACCCTTGACATTCGTGGCCTTCACAAAGTTTCAAGTCTTTGTCCAAAAAGGATTAAGAACGTGATATCTCTGCGTGATATATTTTTACCAAATGTATCCTCGTTTCCCTTCCCCATACTATCTTAGAAGCTACTTGCTAGCTCCTCTTTGTATCAAAGAAGCTACATGCTGTATTTTACTACGTGCTTATCTCCTCTGCTATGTGTGAACATTGACCTGGAGTGATGACCTCCTCTGTTATACGTAAGTATAGACCTGGAGCTCTCATCAGCATGATACGATGATCTTCTCTGTTATACGTAAGTATAGACCTGAAGCTCTCATCTGTCAGGCTCAATTGATCAACTCCTTTGTTATACGTCAATTTAGACCTGGAGGTCTCATCATTTGATGTCTATAAGGACTATGTTTCTCTTGAAAAGGATCTTTGTTGCTCTTAAAAGGAATAATCAAGTAGTGCGTGTCACTTGTTCAATATATCATGAGGACAAGATAAGTTTCTTTGCCAAATGTCTCTCGGGACTGACTCATTTAAGTCTTCTTTTAACGGATCAAAACATGATAACAGTAGCGGTTGTTTGCTTGTCGAAAAGAAGGCATGAGCTTAAAAGGACAAGTATATTAGCAATCCTGCCGAACTATGACTCTCTGGAAAATCTCTTCCGCTTATTGTTCTTCTATATCCTTTTATTTCCTTTTAAAATTATGTGAAGTGTGGTGAGGTCTTATTGGGAAATTTCTTTTTATTTTCTTTTATTTTTGTCTATTTTATTAATTCTTTTCTAAGATAATCATAGAGTAAAAGAAAATTTGAAAATTATAAGTTTTTAAGTTTTCAACAAAACTATACTTTTGCTGGTAGTTTTGCAGCGTGAAACTGTAGATTTGCTGACACTTTTGCTCATTTCTGAGGGTCATTTTTGATCAAAGAATGTACCGGGCGAAACTATAGTTTAACTGCCAGCGAAACTAAGTGCTATATATCATAGTTTTCAAAATTAAGAGTTCATTTTCTCTTTATCATTGTTATTAGTGTCCGAGACCCTTTGTGTGAACTTCTCATGCGATATTAAGTTTTAGAGTGTTTTTATTATGATTGTGATCATTCAATAAGTAGATGTGAGTTTCAAACCCTCCATTGTAGTTTAATCTAGGTTTAAACAAAATTTTAAGCACCGATTGAACTATGAATCTTTGGTACCTTCGCAGTTCTTACTATGAAAGTATTGATACTACAGCAAAACTGAATGAAAGTTCAAACATTTTCAGTGAAACTGTGAAGTTATGCCGTCTTTGCGAACTTGACAGTTTCGCTGGTCAAAACTCAGTTTTGCTTGGCCGAAATTATAGTTTCGGCTTGCCGAATCTACTTCTTTGGCCTACCGAAACTACATCTTGTTCCTTGCGAAACTACATTTTCGCTTGCCAAAACTACATTTTCGCTTGCCAAAACTACAATTTTGGCTAGCGAAACTATACTTTTGCCTAGCGAATTTAATTTGAATTTACTTTATTTTATTCTTTTAACTATTATTCTTTATTATTAACTTTAACTTATCTTTCTAATGTGTTTAATCTATTTTTCAGATAAAATGGCTAATATGAAGTTTTACGAACGAAACAACATAACAGCCATTCTGGATGATACCAACCCTAAAGCTGCAGGATTTCGAGATTGCATTTGTTGGCTCCAACATTCACCCATTGCGTACACTTGCACTCACTCTCCTATCATTTATGACCTTCATATTAGAGATTTCTAGAGAATTGCTGAGTACAATACTAGAGCCAATCCCAAAAGGATTGTTGCTAAATTGCTAGAGAACGACATGTCTATTACTATGGAGATTATTGCCCGGGTTCTCAGACTCCAAGAAGACTGTGGAGAAGAGGTGATACTGACTAATGAGGAGGTATTTGAGGCATTTAGGAGTATTGGATTTGAGGCCCTCCTTTTGGGACAAGGAAAGAGATAAAGAAGTCTTTCCATTCCAAGGAGTGGAGATACATTGCCCATGTTTTCATTATGTGCTTAGATCACTGAAAGGGTAGATCAGATGGGCTGAATCTAGATTGGGCAAAAGCCATGATCATATTCTATAGAGGATAGAAGGATAATATTGTCAAACTTATCTTTGACTACATGGCTGAGAATTGATAACCCTAAAGAAGGACAAGTGATTGTTATATCCAATATTTTTGCAGATGTTGATTGACGATCCGATACCAAATATGCCGAGACATGGAGAAATGAAGAGATTTTTTTACATGAACACACAGATATTTGCTTACTGCTCTCTGCCATATGACATGACTTTAGTGGGAAGATCACTCACTTATGGGAAAATATGTATCCGGCCAAAAGGTGGAACTATATTACAAGGGTGATAGAGTTTGAGGATGAGCGTGCTAAGGAGACGAGAGAGAAACAAGCAGAGTTTATGAACAAAAAGAAGCAATACGCTGAAGAGAAAGACTATAACTTTGAAGAAGATATTCATGAGACTGTGCAGGAGGTGCTGAAAAGGAGAAATGGTCCAAGAAAAGGACTAATCAGGGGGAGACCAAGAGGAGAACGAAGCATAAGCATCAAGCATTTACTGAGCCCCAGAGAAAGGATGAGAGGGCAGGAATGGATGAGGATGTCATCAAGAACCTCAAATCTTCTTTAGCCAATGAGTTGAGTATGATGAAGACTAAAATAACTAACCAAGAGTTGAGGGCGAAAAGGAAGTATGAGATGCTGGATGGGATGACTAAGATGCTAGTGGATCAACAAAACTTAATTTGGAGACTGTTGACTAAGGTTAACGAGTTGAATGCTGCAGCCGACCTGCCTAATCAGCTAACTCAGTTTGAGTTAGATGATATGACAGATATTTTTAAGTATCCATTTCTAATATGGGTACATCTTCCACGGCAAGAGAGGGCACTAGTGGTGCAAGGACTAAGACAACTGGAGGATCTGGTGTGAGAGAAAAGGAGAAAACAGAGATTGATGCTAGGGAGAAAGAGAATGTGGAGAAAAAGGATGAGGTGATAGAATCTGGGTTTGTAGACTTGGGAATCAATAAATAAACATATATTGGAGGAGAGGAGGTTGTAAGAGAGGCGACATAGAAGAGTTTGATAGATGAGGAGGAAGAGGATGAATAGCTTGTTGATTATGACAGAGAGCCTGAGTATTATGAGTTTGATGAGCGACCATTGACGTATGTGGCCAAGAGGGGGTCGGCTAAAGGTGATGTGTTTGAGATGGGTAAGGAGGACTGGTTTGTTAGGGAGAAGGAGGCTGAGGAGATAATACCTTTATTTCAAAATATTCAGGGGCCGAGCAAGAAGGAAGCCGATAAGAAGATAATCGGCTGGAAATACAACTCCGGCCTAAAAATGTTTATGATTAAGAGGAGAGGGGAATGTATTACTTACTTGCATAAAAGAAAGGCATTTAAGACCTTGCTTAAATGGGATCTAAGGAGGTTAGCTGTAATTCTAATAAAAGAAATAGTTTTATGAAAATAATAATATTGGGGAGGTGGTGATAGGTTGAACAATGGGGTTGAATACAAACTTTTTTAATCCAATAGAGATATTCACTTTTGTGATGAGGATTTGCTGGTGCTGTGTGAGAATCACATTAAAGAGGTGGCAAGAGTTGAAACGCGTAAAGAGGCAAGCCTGTTTAAGACGGTTGCCAACAAAGTGCAAGGTGTTAGGGCTGGAATGAGAGAACTGGCCCAGAAGATTCATGAGGAGGATGAGATTAGGATGGGCATGCAGGACTTAACGAGACAATTTGAGAAGTCAAGTGCACGTGCCGAGGAAGCTACAACAGAAAGAGCTAACCAAGGAGAATCATTAGCTAAATATTTCAAGGATGATGCCACAGGAGCTAATGAAGAAGGAAGAACTGAAGTGGTTGAAGATACTGGAGCTGAAAAGAGAAATGAAGATTGATCAAGATGGTAAGATCCAACCATGGGGGAGTATTGAAGATCAAGAATAGGTTGGACTCACCTTAGATTAGAATATGTTATGTTGAATTGTAATAGGTTAAATGTTAGTTTACTTTTGTAAGTTTGTTAATTAGTTATGTTTTGCTGCCCAGCGAAATTAGTTATGTTTTGCACCTACTTTGCCAGCTTGTGGAATTCTCAGGTATGTGTGTCATGACCACGTGCTACCATTTCTTCAAGACTTAAGATCTAACTTTTCCATCTGGTCCACAACCAGTACTCCTTAGTACCTTTTTTTAAGCCCATCCAAATTCATGGACATTGCAACCTCCATACCTTGAACTACTGATTCGACATTCTACTGCGTTAGTTCTTCACCCACCAATGAATAGGAAACTTGGTTTACCTTTTGATTATGAGCAAAGATATCAATGTCCACATCTGTTCCATATTTCTCAGTGCGACAGGTGAGGGGTGTTGCTACAACTTTCCTGATGCAATACTCTTTTGTGTACATACAACCATCCTGCCTCGAGTACCATTTCCTTCTTAGTTATTAGTCCAAACATGTCCAAATCCGAACTGCTAGGACTATCACATAGCCTAGTTCAAGCACATCCTAGGGTTCCTCATAGCATTCCTACCATACCAACGATATACCAAGAATGATGCTTAAACTGTTTATACGACATCCGCTTATTCCACCAAATGTAATGCTAGAACGTTAAAATAACCAATTCCCTAAGCCTTAAGATCATTATGAACAAAGGAACATAAATTTAGGGATCCTCACCTCTACTTCAACTCTTCAAGGACCAAGTCGATTTTTAACATGTAGTCAATTTCAACCATTATGAAAACAAAGTTGGAGTAACATCTCTTAGATACTGAGCTAAAATGTCAAGTATGATTCCCATTGTCACACCCCGGGCCCAGGTAGGATGGGACGTCATAGACTAGAAATACATATAATAGCGGAAACAAACCATCATAAGAGCACAAAAGGAGAGAACATCACATGGCATTAAAAGCTTATAATAAACCCGGGCTAGAAACAGATTTAGCCCTCAAATTAAAATGTACATCCAACATAATGACAAAATGTATAGATTAACAATAATTAAATATTTGTTTAGATTGTCTTAAAAATCAAACAAGCCAATGCCATGGTAATGGTGCTAGGTCAAGGTCTTTAACAATAGCTAGAGTCCCTTCATGGATTACCTGAAACATGCTCAAAAAGAAATTGCGTCAACTAAAAAGTTGGTGAGTTCAAGTGCTTAAAGTTTAAAAACAAGAATTCATTAGAATCCACACTTTATTTGAAAGTCATAGTATCATCGTTGCGGGGATCACAATCAACCGTGCACTCAGCCCCGACTAGCCTCTTCAAAAATTGTGTTACCGGTTAAATGCCCTTGGGGAGAACTAAGCCACAAACTAGTGGACTGTACCTGCAGGATGGTCCACCATAGTATCTTATAAAACCTATTGCATGCCACAAATGAACCTGCAGGATCTCAATGTGGTACCCTACCCGTTCATCACGGAAGGCACTGTGTGTCGAGGATTCCCCAAGTAAATTTACCCATATAAACAAGCGGTTCACCAAAGAGTTAATGACCGTGATACAAGTATCAGCATGTCTCAACATAACCACAACATATAGCATCACAATATAGCACCAAAATAGTTTAATTTAAACAGAGCATGCTTCATGCCAAAAACAATAGTAAAAAATGAAACACTTAAACTCACCTTAAAAATTCAAGCAAAAGTGTCTCTTCGTGTGCCGAGAAAAGTCTCAAGTCTAGCACCCTACCATTAAGATTTAAGTGTTAATCTACTAATTCTAGGATTATGGAGATGCATTAGGTGTGTCATGAGGTTAATGTCTTAATAGCTTTTGAATTGCTAAGTCTTTATATAAAAAGTTTTCTTTTATAGTAAGTTAGGGTTTCTTAGGGAAGGATACATGGTTTACCATGTTAAATCACCTATATAAGTTAGTTTGAGTCTTTTAAGTGATTATTAGTCCAAGGGGGTCGGTTTATTGAAGTTTAGCAAAATTACAGTTTTGTCCTCGAAGTTTCCAAATTTTACACTTTCTACCCCAAAGTTTGATTTCTTGCATTTAATGACTTTTATGTCGAAATATTAAGTTCTTGAAGTTAAGTAACTTATTCTAAGTAATTTTACCCCAAGTTTTCAGATTTTAGGTCCGGGTTTAATATTTTCATGTCTTACGTTACCGGTTACGCTAAAACTGAAGGTTTTTAACGGTTAAGAGTTAATTTCCATATCTTTAGCTTTAGATCCATTAAATATTATTTTGAGGACTTTATATAAGTTTTCAATCTGCTAAAAATGTATTTCAAGCTCCTTTTCGGTGAAAGTCTAGGTTTTAATTTTAACCCGCTAACACATGTTTTTACCCGAAATTGACCGTTTAAAAGCTTGTTGACCAATTTTTCAACACATTTAGATCTTATGGCACTTAAATTAATGAAATAACATAATTTCCATAGATTTTGGTTTTATACCATTATTTCTTGGATTTTCCCCAAAACGTCACCCGGTTAATACCCATTTTTAGTTAAAATACCTTTAACTCATCTTTTGACCACTTAATCAACAAATCTAGTCTAGAACACTTTTTTAACCCTGTTTTAGCCTGAAATACTTTTTAATATGGTTTAAGTCCATGTTTCTTATTTTTAAGTCGTTTTACACTTTCGGATCCTCAAATATGACCAAATTGCTTACAAGTCTAAGAATTATTATCTTCAGCCATTAACATCTCAGTATACACCCAATATCATCCAAAAACTACTGAAATATCATGCCTAACTCATGGGTTCAACATGCAATGTAAGAACAAGATGGAAACATAGTGATTAGACCATTTTCACCCATTACACATGTGTTAAACGTTATAACTTGTGATTAAACATTATCCAAACCTTTTGTGGCTTAAAAAGCAGGTTATTAGAAGGTTAGAAAACTGATTTTGAGCAGGTTACATGCTTAGCTTCAGAAGATTACAAGATGTGCAAGATGGATGGTGCAATAACACCCAAAAAGAGGGTTTCTAGGTGTAAACCGTGTTACACCTATAGAATGACATATATTACAAGTGAGATACCTTTAAGAACGTGATAAGCTCTTTAGGAACAAGGCTGTAACAGAAAATTTCTGTTAGAATGAGAATGGTAAGATTTTGAGTGAAAAATGAAGACAAACACATGAAATGACCAAAACGGGTGACATGAAGCTTACACTTGGTGTTGCCCGTGGTTTGGAGTGTGTAGCTAGACAAGGATGGCCTGGAAACCCTTGGATTAAGGTGTAGAATCTCGAACAAGCCTGGAGAAGGTCGAACTTGGAGGAACCGTGCACCCAAAAGCACCCAAAACTTCACCTTCTTCCGGTTTTTGTGCTTGGCCGATGGTAGAATGGTGTTGTTCTTCAAATACGGCTAGGATTAGAGAGAAAACATGAGTGTGTGTGTGTGATTTCTGGAAAGAATCCGAAAATGAGAGGGAGAGATGAGAGGAGTGAGAGGTGTAGGTGGTGCATATAAGGAGAGTGGTGGAAATGGTGGTGGTGTAGAAGAGAGGGGAGTGGAGGAGAGGGGCGGCCGAGATTTGGCCTCTAGTGGGGCATTTTTGTTTTAATTTTTATTGGTAATAATATTACGTAAGTGGTATTATTTGTAGTATTCGGTAGTATTTTAGGTGGTATAATTTAGTTAGTTGTTGTCTCTTGTGCATGATCATGCATGCATTAATCGAAAATTAAGTGTGTAGGCACACAATTTAATTGTTTCAACCATGATTTAATTTTGCAAGGGTGACTAATTAACTTTCCCGGGACACTAAGATTTCCCTAACTAATGCTTGATCTAGTTAAATCATCATAAAAAAGGCACATGAAATAACAATAATGACAATAATAGCCATAATAATAATAATGCTAGTAATAATATTCGTAATGATATTAACATTTATTAGGGATCGGGTACTCGATGAATACTAACAGATTTACGCGTATACCGAATCAAATAGTGCGAAATCCTATTTGATTGGTGATCCAATCAGTGAGAACGCACGTAGAATCAATTAAGGATTGAATCTAAATGTTAAGAACGATTAGCAATCGATCCACTGTGATCTTTGACGTTGGAAAAGGTTATTAGAGGTCTCTGGACGGCTAGGGTACGTATGGGTATCAAAATATTCAAAGTGTCATGTTTTTCCACGATTTAAGTGGTATTTATAGGTTAAGGTTTCTCAATCGTGCGACTGGACGATTTGCATGGTTCAATCATGCGATTGAGTCATGCGGTTGATCCATTCGCACAACTGAGTGTTCAGTCGTGCGACTGTGTCAATCTCATGTTTCAATCATGCGACTGATCCAGTCTCCTGGTTCATTCGTACGATGGGTTCATTAGCATGAAGTTGTTCATGCGTATGGACCATTAGCATGGGCCATCGCATGAGAACTTCACAAGATTAAGTTTGAATATGTTTCATAATCATTAGTTGATTTAGATAGTGTTCAAACAACCACAACCTATATTAAGCACAACCACATATTATATTTCATTAAGTACCCGTACAATTACAATTAGATAAGTGTAAGACAATACAAAGATATTACATTAAGATTAGAAACTAGGGACACATGTATCTACAAACTCCCCCTTTGACCTAGTTTCGTCTAATGTCTCACATCCTTCATAAGTTCCTCAAACTTCCTGTACTTCTCTTCTCTAGTGACTCCAGCGTGTATCTCAAAAGCAAAATAGATTCTTATAACGTTCTGAAATTGTTAAGCTTGTATAATATCTTGAGAGTCATAGAATAATGGCCACTTGTACAATGTATAAACATCATCTGCAGACAAGTTTGTAAGCCACATTAGGTCGAACACCCTTATGGTTTCCATAACACCATTCTTGTTCAAAACTACGACTGTCTCTCCTATCCTCTAATCATAGTACGACCATTTGAAGTGTGGAGTGAAGTCCTGTGGCATCTCCCGTAGAGGGACCTTTGACATTGTGCGCGGAGAACTCCACTTCAGCACTGTTTTTGGTTTTCCAGTTATAGGATCAACCTCAGACCATCTGAGATACCTCGTTGGCTGTTGAGGTTTGAAGTTGACGCATCTAGTGTGGTACTCTCTTTTAAGAGCAGTCTCAAACCAGCCTGACATTTTCCGTGGGTCAGCGTATAGGAAGAGTCTTCAGGTCATGTGGGAACCTGAAGTACTCAATCCCTTTCTCATGTTTAACTGCATAAACATTTAGATCTTCAAAATATGCCCATGCTATGATTCTGCCCGACACCCTTTGATGTTTCTTCACTTTGTACAGCTTGGTGTAGGTAGTTGACGTTGAAGCACCGCGTTGAGCTCGTATTTCTTCAAAGCATGTAGCCTACTCAGACTTTCTAATATTAACTTCAGCTTCTGAGGCTAGGGCTGTGTCTTCTTTCTTATCTGACTCTTGTTCCATTCTATATAGAGTCTCAAAAGTTTCATTGACAAGGTTGTCACCCAGATTAGGAACAACATTACCTTCAATGTCAGTGTACTCTGGATAGTGTTCGTCTGTGACATCTTCTATCTCGATCTCATCAACGTCGTTGAGCTCATCGTCACTTTCAAGTTTGACTGTTGGAGCATCTTTCACGATCTCATCTGGATTGAGTCGAAAGATTTCTGCTAGCTGCTCATCTGTGAGATCATCAATTATTTCTCCTTCTTTAGGAGTGTAACTCACTGATCTCCTGACAGTACCCTGTAGATCAAGAATCATCGTGAGCTGAGTCTTGATCTGTTGGAGGGGAGCAACATCATATTCATCTCTTTGGAAGTATGGATCTACTCGATTTAAAAACAAGTAACACATCAACCATTAGTCAACAATCAAAGCAGTAAACATCAACATTAAATATAAACATTCATTACATTAATTTGATACAAGATTCAAATACATATGATTTAAATAACATAAACAACTAAGTATTAACCTTGTCTTGTATCATATTCTCCTCTACTGACGGAGCGGAAGTGGAGGCACCTTGGTCTTGAGTTTGTTTTGTCCTCCTTTCACTCGCAGATGTGGCACCCACAGTTGATGTATCCACATCATCATCATCAACATCATCATCAGCATCATCACCAGCATCAATATCATCTGCCTGGTCATCACCACCATCATCATCATCATCACTGTCATCATCATCACCATCATCTCCATCTCCCTCTTTGACCTTTAGTGGCTCCTTTTTAGATTCTTTGAGCCTCAGTATGATGGTCTTGTTGGTAGTCTCCAACTCCTCTATCCTTTTGGCTGATTAGACATGTTGCTCCTGGAGTTGAGAAACCTTTGAGCTCTGTGCATCAATCTGCTGGGCCTGCTCCTCAATCATCTGAGCCTACTATGATATCTGCTAAGATTGTGCAGCAGTAAGATCTACTATCTGACGAATTTGGGCAGTCTTCTCGTCGTCGGCTGCCAACAGCTTCAGCACCATTCGGTTATGTGCCAAGAGTTGTTCCTCTACCCCACTAGGAGGTAGAGAGGATCCAAATGAATAGGAGGGGTAAGATGATGGTCCTGCATGGTGGCTAGTGGTGGTGGTGGTGGCAATGGTGAAGATCGGGGGTGGTATAGATGAAGGTGGTGGTGGGATGGTAAAGATTAGGGGTGTATAGATGAAGGTGGTGGTGGAGTGGTGAGGATTGGGGTTGGTATAGATGAAGGTGGTGGTGGAGTGGTGGTGGTAGTGGTGTGAGATATGGTAGATACTATGGTGGATGGGATGGTAGTAGTGGGTGGAGTGGTGGAAGAGGTGGTAGTAGTGGTGGTGGTGATGAAGATCATCCTCCTCATCTTCTTCTTCAACCCGTGGGGTTGAGCCATCTTTTTCTTCCTCGATCCCCTCGAGGTGGATGCTACCCCTGGAACACTGCTGGACTGATCGGGAGCATATGTAGGATCAGTGTCAGCCTCCCCAGATTTGCCAGGGCGTCCTCCAACCTCCCGAATACCTCGGTTGGTGGCAACCACCCGGCTCCCCATAGTGCGGGTTAGGGGCTCCACATCAATATCCTCCTCCTCATCAAGACGAAAGTCCTGATGGAACCCTGCAGCCTTTTCTCCACCTTGGGTGGATGCTGGAGATGCTATATGAGCAGTGGGGGCCCTCGGTTGAGTGGGCCCTGCATCTCCGCCATCACCGCTATCGTCATCATTGGAGACTTCTTCAGGAACTCTAGCTGCTCGACATCCATATCACTGTCTACGTGGCACCATTTTCGCCACCCCGATGCCACGTAGTCCACCTTGGCCAGATGGCCTATGAGTCTCTTTACCGGGGGCTTGACCTGCTTTCCCCGGTATACCTTCATACGACCGAGAGTCGTATCATCCATAATCTCCAATGCCACAGCGTCGTGGCTCTCCTTTGGTAGTGTGGGCAACTCCTCATCAAAAAACATCTGAAAGAACCTAGGGTACATGCAGAAACCCTATTTGCCCTTCGCCTCAAGTTCTCTATCAGGTAGGAAAAGATCATGCTAGAAAAGCTGAAAGGGTGGTTTAGCACCAGTACCATGTAGGCAGTTTGAATTTTAGTCTGATAGGTCATCGAACCCACCCCTTCGTGACGCCAAGCACTTGAGGATGACGTGTGCCAAGTACTTGTACTGGGGACACAGGTTGCTCTTGTTGAGCACCCCTGCATTGATATCCCCAACGTACTTCATCCTCATGAAGCACCCTCTCACTGTCAGTGGGTGAAGTTTGGTGGGGTGGTCTGTATCATCTCCCAACCCAAGTACACGCTCAATGTCTTTAGTAGTGATCTCTATATCCAATCCAAAGATAGAACTCCTTATGTGGTACGGCTCATGTGATCGATCAACCGATGCATTCTCCCAGAAGGCCTGTTGTATAGACCTGTAAGGGGTGCATGGTGTAGATATCGCCTTGTGGATCCTTGATCGCTTGAGGAAAGTGATGATCCCTGCAAACTTGGCACCATTCCAAGTTGTGGAGTCTTAGTGAGCATAGATGTTGTGCTTAGGGTTGATGGACCACTTGTCTGCCATCAATCTATAACACAAAACACATAAACATTAGCTAACCATACGACACAAATAAGTTCTAATTAACTTGGTTGAATTCATTCTAGTTCATTCATGCCATTGAACCATGCGACTGTGTTCAGTCGGTTGTCCTGGCATGCGAGTGGATTCAGTCAGGTGACTGAGCAGGCGACTGAGTTCAATCGGTTAACTGAGCCAGCGATTGGTACAGTCGGCCAACTGAGCTCCTACGTATGATCCATTCGGCCGATTGACCCATTCTATGAGCTCAATCGTGCGATTGGAGTTCATCCTGGCATCCAGTCGCATGACCCACTGTTCGGTCAACTGAGATTCAAATCTTAACCAATTCTTGGAATTAGACGTCGTGTAATGGTTCTTTAGACTCGCAATCAATTGACAAATAACCTAATAACTTTAAATTTTAACATTTTACTTGGTTTAGTTAGGTTATTAGTCCATTAAATGGTTCGATTCTTGTGTGGGTCGAGATTCTTAAAATTAGGGCACCATTTCATCAGATTTCAGTGAGATATCATCACATTGTACCTGTATAACAATCCATAATCATCAGAATTTCAATAGGAGTCAGAAATTTTGGTCCAATGAAATTTGGGCAGCGTAACGGTAGTCTGTGCGATATGAGGGCGATTAGGGGTTGATGAGTTGAATGTGATCAACTGTGGCCTTATTTATACTAAATCTAATTTCAATCGGCCAATTGGACCCATTCGCTCGGTTCATTCGGGCGAATGGACCTCAATCGTGTGATTGGTTTAGTCGATTACATTCAGTCGGCCGACTGGACTTTAGTCGGGCGACTGACTCATTCACACACTTCCATTCGGTCGAATGGCTCATTCTGATAAGCCATTAGGGTGAATGGTCCATACTCATGTGCCATTCGGCTGTTTAGTGCATGAGTATGGTCCATTTGCACCGTGGGTCCATACTCATGGTCCATTCGTGCGATTGGATCATACTCATGATTTTGACTTTATGACCATTTCTCACTTAACCCTTTTTAACTTTTTGATTAAACTTTATGTGAATTTGATCATCTCAGACATTATCATTTTAACTTGAAAAACTTTTGACCACCTCAGACGTGATCCTTTTAAACAATTTGTCACCTCAGACGTGACTGATTTTACCTTTGAAAAACACGTGTGGTCACCTCAAACGTGACCCTTTTAAATGATTAACTCCCTTACTGAATTCCATGACGTAGTCCGATATTAAACAAACTGAGTTGACTAAATTGAAACAATAAAAGACTTAAACTGAAATATAGAACTAAACTTGTTTTTGACTTTTTGTGTGAGGTATAAATCCTAAGATAGAAATCTAATGGATTTGGTTCCGGAATATGCAACTTCAATTACTTTTGACCATAACTGGACCAATTCAAATTGGAATCATACAGGCAAGTCAAATCATTTGGGGCATGTTATCAACACCTTTTGATGCTCAATTCTTGTTTTTCATCTAGAGTCGTTAGCAAGTTTAGGAAATCATACTAGTACTCTTAGATCTCACCTTGATTTGGACTTTCAAGAATTGCAGCCATGATGATTGTCAGTATACTGGTCCTCTTAAATCCATACACAGACTTTTGACATAGATTGGTGATAGTTTAGGTATGATTATTTCAACAAGCATTTGTGGATCCCACAATTATATGGAAATCAACATTCCTCAGAAGATTTTTGAGCAGTCTCAAGGTAATTTTCAAGAAGAACTATTCTTAGAACTTTCAGAGAGAAGCCAAGCCTCAGGTCGGTGCCACCGTATAGCAGAGAGGCGGCAAACAACAATGAAGTCTAGAATATATAGGTTATGCTTATCCTTAGGTCAGTGCCACCACACAACAGAGAGACACATAACCTATCTTCTTGTTTGAGCGTTTTTAATCTTTTTGCACAGATCTCACCAACAAAAGAAGTTATTAGTCTGATTGCTTTTGCTCATATTTTGGTCTTTCGCACACATTTGTGGCGTTTAATTGGCTCGTCACCCCTTATTGGAATTTGTTGATTGTGTTAACCAGGGATTAGATGTTAACCCATAGCTTGTTGAACAACTTAGTTTGATCTTGAAATCACCAATAAGGTCTAATCGTCTATTGTGTTGAATCTATCGACACATCATCTGTGGTCTAATAACCTCTAGGTCTACTTTCTTTGTGTTACCTTAGTAGTAGCTAGTTTTACTATCATCTTTCCTTTTATATTGCTCAGACTACAGAGACTTCTACTTTGAACTTCGCATCTTATTTTATTTAATCTTTTAAAGTCCCAAGTGACTTGTACGTGTGTACTATAATTTTCCAAAGTCATTGAATCGGTATCATAGATACGATCTATTTTCTTTTAGCTAGCCTCTCCTTCTCCCTTGTTTTTTTTAATGTAACTAACTGACCTAATCACCCCTAAAATTCTAAAAACAGTAACCGATTTACGCTTTTTAGGATTTTAATAGGCAATCGAATAACATTAACGTAATGAATTACTTAAACAAAATAAAATTAAAATTAAAATTAAAAGACAAATGGACAGTACGCATCGGACTACACATGGTCATCATCTGGAATTACATCACTTTTCTTTTTAACGCCGTTGACCTCTAACAGATATAGAAAACGTGGTTTGTCAAAAGCCTTTGTATAGAGGTCAGCGCGTTGAAAATTAGTATTTATTTTAATCACATGGATTAAGTTCTTTTCAAAGCAATCACGGATAAAGTGATATTTTATGCCGATGTGTTTGGTCTTAGGATGTTGGACCGGATTTTTAATTATTACAATCGCAGCAGAGTTATCAACAAAAATAGGAGTAGAAGAAAATTCAAACTGTAGTCCCGAATTTGCTGTTGAATCCATATGATTTATGAACAACAACTTGCAGCAGCAACGTATTCGGCTTCACAGGTTGACAAAGCAACCAAGGCCTGCTTCTTACACTGCCAGGTCACTAATCTCCTCCCAAAGAATTGACATCCTGATGAGGTAGACTTGTAGTTCATCTTGCAGCCACCATAATCCTAGTCACTATACGCTGTCAGCTCGTAGCCATCGTCATAAGGATACCACAACCCACTTGTTGGAGTACTCTTCACATAACGAAAGATCCTTTTGACCCCTATTAGATGGTTAACTTTTGGCTTTGCCTAATATCTTGAACATAAACATGTCGCATACATGATATCAGGTATTGAGGCAGTGAGGTACATGAGATCTCCAATCATACCTCGGTACATGGTGGCATCGACCAGATCACCATTCTCGTCAGGTGCTACATCATGGTTTGTAGCAAGTGGAGTCCCAGCTGCAGAAGCATTCTTCATGTCAAACCGACTGAGGATATCTCCTACATACTTGGTCTAATGTAGGAAAATCCCTTTTGGTGTCTGACCACCTGTAACCCGAGAAAGAATTTCATCTCTCCCATGGCAATCATCTCAAACTCAGCCTTCATTACTGCTTCAAACTCTTTACATAGATCTTCGTTCTTTGAACCGAAGATTATGTCAAATACATAGATTTGGACAAGCAGTAAATCTCCATCCTTTTCTTTTATGAACAGTGTACAGTCAATGACACCTCTACAAAAACCGTGTTTCACAAGATGAGTCGAGAGTTTCTCATACCAGGGTTTGGGAGCTTGATGAAGCCCATATAAGCCTTGTCGAGTTTGTAAACTCTGTCCCAATGATATGGATCCTCAAATCCCTCAGCTTGACTTACATACACTATCTCTCTTATTTCGCCATGAAGGAAGGCACTCTTCACATCAAGTTGATAAACTTTAATCTTCATATAAGATGCACAGGCAAGGAAGATGTGGATTGCTTCCATTCTTGCCACGGGTGCACACACTTCATTATAGTCAATTCCCTCGACTTTTCGAAATCCTTTGGACAACAAGTAGAGCCTTATTTTTTATGATCACGCCTTGATCATCTTTCTTGCATTTCAAGACCTATTTTGTGCCAATGACTTTAGCACCTTTAGGTCTATCAACCAGAGTCCATACACCTAACTTCTTGAACTGAAGAAGTTCTTCTTGCATGGCACTCACCCATGCCTCATCATTTTGGGCTTCACTAACATACTTTGGCTCAAACTGAGACACAAAGAAATGATGTGCACCATCATGAATGTAACCCTTTTCCATCACTGAGGCATAATCAGCTGAATACAACTGATTTCTGGTCTGAACTCCTGATCTCACATCTCCAATGACATTACCCAAAGGATGATGCACATTTAGTTGTGAACCAGGAGTAGTTGGAACAACTACCTCAGAATCAAGATTATGAACATTCGGTTCAGGTGCTGAGGCAGTAGGAGTCTGAGGTTCCAAAAACGCGGAGGCATCAATGTCAGATGCTTGTCGAATTTCTGTAGGAGGAACCTGTTGCTCCTGGTTATTCTGATCAGTCTCCATTGCTTCTTCATCAGAGGAAGAGTCACTGTCTGCAAGTGCTCCCCCTGAGTTGGCAGTACGAATCAGCTTTTGAGTCTGCTAGCGTTGTCCGTACTGTCTCTATCAAGATGTGATTCTTCCTTTTAGCAATGCCGTTCATTTGAGGAGTGTAGGCAGAAGTGAACTGATGCACAATTCCATTTTCCTTGCAGTAAGCCTCCATCCACTGATTCTTGAACTCGGTACCGTTGTCTGAGCGCACTTGACGTAGCTTCAACTTGTATAGGGACGCCAGTGTAGTTACTAACTCCTTGAATGACTCAAATGTTTCTGATTTGGATTTCAGAAAAAATCACCCAAGTGAATCTTGAGTAGTCATCAGTAACTACATAGCAGTACAAGTCACCTGCGATGCTTCTTGTACTGACTGGACCAAACAGATCCATGTGAAGAAGTTCAAGAGGAAGTTTGATAGAGTGAACTTTCTTTTCCTTACGAGACTTCTTCGTCTGTTTGCCCTTCTTGCATGCAACACAGAAATCTGGAAGTTGGAAGTTTTTTCCTCTCACTAGATCATTTTGGATCAAGTGTTTCATCTTTTGTGGATTATTGTGTCCTATTATCCTATGCAAGGAGATGGATTCCTTCTCAGTAGCTTTTGACAAGAAGCACTGAACTTCATGATCCGTTATGGAGGCCTTTGATAGATCCAAGACATAAAGATCCTTATATCCTGAGGCAGACATCAATACTTGATCCTCCGAGATGACATAGTCCTTCTTCAAGACATAGCACTTCTTGTTGTCAAACACTACCTTAAAGTCTTTATCAAAAATTGAGAAACAGAAAGCAAGTTTTTCTGAAGTTGTTGAATGTAGTTTACCTTGTCGAATTTCACTTTCTGATTACCTACTTCCCCTTGAGCTGTGATGTACCCACCTTTGTTTCCAGCAAACAAAACATGACCTCCTTTTATCTGTTTAACATTTGATAAGAGATCCCTGTTCCCTGTCATGTGCCTAGATGCTCCGCTGTCTATGATCCATGTGTTGGTCTCAGCACTATATCGAACACCCTGCACATTTAATTTGAAAACATAGTTTCAGGTTAGGGACCCAAGCCTTCATTGGCTTGGGTTTCCCAGAGGCATCACACATCATAAAGGTATTCCATTAACCGTTCGAGGATGAGGAAGCTCAGATGCCTTCTTGTTCTCATCATCAGACAATAGGTTGATTTCTCCTTCCATAAGCCAGCTTTGTGTAAGGCATGTTTATGATAAACAAACGACTTGCTAATGTGTTGAACTTTTGGTTCACTATCTCTTTTAGGTGGCATCACTGAGTTCCTCTTAAAAGAGCTAGGTTTTTGTTAAGGGAGTTCAACTTTCCTCCTTGGTGTCTGATAGTAATGACAATGAGACAGAATGTGTTCATACTCTCCACAACTGTAGCAAGCTCTGCTTTCGACTTTACAATTTAGCTACTTTTGTGGAGATGTATGTGACACCCGGGTGACCTTACTTTGTTTGAGTTTCGACTCTAATTGTTTAGATGTATTGTCTTGTTTAACAAAGTTAATTGCTTTAACATTTTTAACATCTTTTTCTTTTCTATTTACTGCACTTTGACATCATACATGTGATTGGTTAACATTACTGGTCTTTTTAGGTTTAGATTTGACAATTTTTGAACCAAACTTAATACTAACCTTTTCAAACTCTTTGTCCTGATTAATATAAGGCATTTTACCTTTTGCCTTTGAAGTGGCCTCCTTTTGTTTAGTGTCAGATTCATTTGATGAACATCTTGAATCTGGATCACTTACAAGAGGAGTAGACACACATGACCCTTGATTGGATTATCATTAATTGACAGGATCAGCGATCACAAGTTTGATGTATTAGAGTTCAAAATAGCGGAATACGAACAAGAATTAGACAAATTGTAGCAAGCAATCGATACTTGTATGTATTAAAGCACATACGGTTATAGGGAGAGAATATATATTTCTGATTTCAAGGAATGTTTATAGATAAGGAATGTTCTTAATCAAATCATTCAAATCATTCACTTATCATTCCATTCATTTACTCACTCATCCCCCAAATATTACAATAGGTTGTCACTCCTTATATAGAGTGCAACAATCACCGTTGTTATCACGAAAAGTGACAACTGGCAGATCTAATACAAAAATAACTAACTCTTAACAAACTACTGAAATGTTCACAACTACTGAGAACATATCAGAGTGTTAAGTACAAAATATAAAACTATTGAAACTACAACGACTGAAGAACAAGCTCTTCAGTCGTTTTACAAAACTACTGAAACATAAAACTACTGAAACTAGAAATATAAAACTACTGATATCACAACTACTGAAGAAGTACTCTTCAACAGTTGTGACAAACTACTAGGCTTCAGTACTTGATCTTCAGACTTTGACCTTCAAATGTTTCATCAGCTGATGACTTCAGTAGATATCATCAGCTGATGTCTACAGTCTTTGTCTTCAGACTTTGTACATCAGTTGTTGATCTTCAGCACTTGTAAACTCTTCAGCTGTTGTACTTCAGTACTTTGGTCTTTCAGCTTCAGCACTTGTGTTCTTCAGCTGTTGTACTTCAGCACTTTAGTCTTTCAGCTGTTGAAGTCTTCAGCACTTGATCTTCAGCTGTTGAAGTCTTCAGCACTTGTCAAACTGCTGATGAGGCTTTCAGCAGTTGTTGTGATACCATGTGGGACTTAGAGGTTTTCTGATCTTGGCTCTTTGGTTCTTTTGGTCCAACAACTCCCCCTGAACCAATGCAGCCAAAACCTCTAAATTATTCATAATCCCACTTATTGTTGGCAAAGTGTTGGTCTTTTTCTTTCTTGATCAGTAGAGAAGATGACCCATGTAAGCTCCGGCCTGGGAAGAAATCTCAAATATTTGTTTGGCAGAGTATGAATGGGAACTCTGTTTTGGGGAACAGGACACAGAGTTGTTATCCCATTCATGAGATTTACTTCCCCATAATGAGTCTGTATGACTCTTGACATAGGCCTCAAGGAACAACTTGTTCCTCCTGAGAGAGTTCTTCTACTCCTCCTTCGAAGAAGAACTCTGGACCATAGTACTCTCATAAGTACTTCATGGTCCTGCCATTTTTCAACTCCACCGTAGTTACCTCCCTATATACAAATTCATCAGGATGGTTGCCTTCAAGGAGTAACTGGAGCTCATTCTTCTGGATGTCTTCAAGCTTTTTATATAACAACCCCTTCTTAATCATCTTGTTTTCTAGTAAAGCTTGAGGGGTCTTCTTTGCTTGGTGAGCTCTCTTGAATTCATCAATGATTTCCCAAGGTGAGACTACAACGGCCAACATGATGGTAGAATCTATTGTTTTTCGTACCTGGCCATTGTATCTGTGAGGAATAGTTCTTTTATGGATTCTAGAACTCACCCTGGGGTCCGGCCATACTCTCACTCTCTCCTTCTGATACTGAAAAGTGTGCCTGAGAGTGTACAGCCTTTGAGCATGCCCTTTCATGGATTGAATAGATGATGACTGAGGAAATTCCTTGTCAACCATCTTCAACAGTTGCTCATCGTGATGTTTCTGTTGTTCTTCTTCTTCTATCTTGACTCTGACCATTTCCCTTTGAGAGTCAGGTGTGATCATGGGTTGACTTCGGGGTTTTGGTAGCTTTAGAACAGCAGAGAGTGGCAGACTATCATCTTCATCTTCCTCTTCTTCTTCTTCTTCCATCCTCAGCACCCTTCTCCTCCTTCTGTGTGCATCACTGGATGATGGTTGGGTTGGTGAAGGAGTTGGTTTTGGAGAATGAAGATGTTTGGATGTTGGCTTAGAGATTGGTTGGGAGATTTGAGGGATAGGATCTGTTTGAGTGGGTGGAAGGGAAGGTTGATCCAGCATCTTTGTAGTTAGTTTCGCCTTTGTGACTTTAGTCATCTCTAACCTTTTACCAGCCCCAGCCTCATCAAGGGCTTCCACAATAATCCCTTTGTTGAATTGCTCAGACAGACAGATTCTGGTGGCTATAGCCAGAATGCTGTCCCTGGTCCATGCACGGATCTCCATTAATGATCTTTCTAAGTATTTTGCAATAAAGCGGATCATTATTTCCAACCTCTCTTTTTCCAGAGCATCATACCCTGCCCATCGGGTTTGTATCTCTTGCACTTCTAACCTTCTGATCTCACTATCCAGTGTGGCTGTGTCAAACCCCTGCCTGAAGAGTTGTTCAATTATTTTATCCATGGAGCGGCTGTGTGTAGTGTCAGCTTCTTTTACCAGCTCCTCCAAGGATTTGTCTTCAGCAGTATGATCATCAGCACTTTTCTTTCGCTTGTAAGTGAGCAGAGGTTGCTTTTCTTTCTCCTCCTCTTGGGCTTGCTTTTCTTCCTTCTTTTCCTCTGATCTTTTCCTCTTCTTTTCTTTCACTGCAGTACTCTCCCCCTTTTTGGATGCATTGGAGGTGGGGGTTTGTACCGCAGAAAGAGTCTTTTGTACAGCAGCATCAATCAAGGGCTGTAAAGTTGAGGAAAGCCTCTCATCAATGGCTTTAGTCACAATATCAGTGATTATGGGTGTGATGAGAGGGAGGGAATTTTGAAGTACAACACCTATTTGCTCAGGAGGGTTCTGTTCCTGAGAAGTAGGGCCTGAAGCAGAGGCAGGTGGTTGAGTTTGGAGTGGCTCAGTGTTTGGGGAACCTTCAAGTGAAGGTGCCATCTGTGGGTGGGTAGAGGCAGATGGTCTTTCTTCTTGTGAGAGTTGATCAAGTAGGTTTTGCAACCTACTGACTTTCTCTTCAAGGATTGTGTTCTGGGCAAGAACATCGTAGAAAAAGCCCAGGTCATCATCAGCCGAAGCTGAATCATCTGACCTCCTGCTTAGAGCAGGATTTACATGCACTGGGTGTAGACCAGTTGATGCATGTGCCCCTTGTGCTTGGTACTAGGGACTTCCAGCCTCAGGACAGTGTCCATCATCAACTGTTGCCTCTAGTGAGGTCTTAGCAATATTACCAGCCTCATTCTGATCATGTGCTGAGTCAGAGGAGGTGGCAGCCTCACTAGATATTCTAAGCTCCTTGTCTACACCAGGAGATAGAAGTGGTAAACCCCTGTGCTGTGGGTTCTCAAGGGCACTGTGTTCCTCCCCCTCAATTGTAGAGGTATTCCCAGTAGTAAGTGGTTTCTGGGGAGGGGGTGAGGAGTGCAGTTGAGTCAGCACTTGTGCAACTATTAAAGTTGGGCTGTGAGGGGCGGTTGTTTGGGGTGAAGGGATAGAAGCAGTGTGCACCCGGGGAGGTTGGTGCTCTTCAATGGCAACCCCCTCAAGTGAGGAAGATCCCAGATATGTAGGTACCCCTTGTGTGGTTGCTGCAGGCTCCTGTTGAGAGGAAGCCTGAGCGCCTATGGCTGGAAGAGTCATTGTATCCACTAGGGGGTTTGGACTAGTGGATATATCCTGCGTTTGTGTTGCAGGGGCATCCTCAGGGGACTCAATTCCCTGAGTAGCCGTTTTTGGTTTCTTTTTAGTGGGTTTGGTGGGGACTTTTGATTTGGAGGTGGTGGCTGTGGGTTCCAGCTGTGTGGGTTTTCGCAGCTCGGCAGCCATTTTTAGTGTCTGGTCAGAGTTGTGCCGGGAGTATACTTCCGGCAGAACAGCCGTAGCAGGGACTCCCAAGCCAACAAGTCCCTCAGCATTAAGCTGGTTTGTAATGATGGCCATTATGAACCGTGGATATAGTATCCAACGGTTGGCAGTTAGTTTTTGAGCCATATCCTTGAGCTCCGAGAATATTATTTCTGAAAAGTTTAGTGGTTGTTGCTCAAGAATAGAATACATTACCTGCTGCCATTTTGTCGACATTTGATCCCAAGACGACGTCTTAGGGGCCAAACATACATTCACCATGTGAAAGATTAGGCGCTCAGCGTCATTAAAGTGTTTCTTCATGATAGTGGAGGCACTGAGATCACCTTGATATCCATGTTGGGCAAAGGATAGATCTGTGGTGCCCTTCGGATATCCAGCAGGAGAACTAGCATCATTCAAATGAAGAATTATGCGGATTATTGCAGGAGTGATGACTACTTCTTTGTTGTTTACGACCGACTGGAGAGATGGTGTGTTGTTCTCCCCAGTGGTAATAGTAACGTTCATCCAAATTGGTGCAGGGATTCGGCATGTAGTATGGGATTCAAAGAAATGCCGTATTGTATTGGGACTGAACCATAAGATCGATAGCAGTATCGAACTTAGTCCAGATGGGCGATTTAGTGAGGTAGGCAACACAGTTGTGTCGCGGTTTAATTTTCATGGACGCCATTGAGAAGAGGGAAGTTTTTGGAGAGGAACGTTAGGTTTGAAGAAGATGAAGCATTGAGAGCTTAGGTCAGGGATATTTATAGGGTACGGTAAGAAAACGACTGAAGGATGTGGTGTTAGTCATCAGTAGTTTTAAACGACCGTTGACATGGTATTATCCTTTCAGACGTTGAAACAGCTGAAGTCGTGGTGTTAGGCATCAGAAGTTAGAAAACTACTGAAGACCGTGGTTTTGACTTCAGATGATGAAACAACTGAAGACATGGTGTTTGACATCAGTAGTTATGAAACTACTGAAGCCAGTGGTTTTGTCATCAGCTGTTGTAAACAACTGAGGACTTGGTGTTTGTCATCTGTAGTTATGAAACTACTGAAGACAGTGGTTTTGTCATCAGCTGTTTAGAATGAAACAACAGTAGTACAAACGACTGAAGAGAAATTTCTCATCAGCTGTTTTCGTCAATTCTTAGCTTGTCAGCTGTTTCATACAGTCCTCAACACATTCATCAGCCTTTTTTGGTTGATTTTAGTTGTTTCATAGGACATCAGTACTTATCTGTTTTACTGATTGCAGTAGTTGTAGCTGCATCAGTAGTTGTAACTACATCAGTAGTTTAGAACAGATGAAGTACTTCAGTACTTGTGAGACATTTAGCCTTCAGTAGTTATAAAAGCTGCTGAGGGTAAAAGAGCTCATCAGTACTTATATGTGACATAGTTACTAATGATCATCAGTACTTATTACTAAGATCATCAGTAGTTGTCACTTATTCTAGTTGCAGCATACCAAGCCTTAACACCAGGTTTTGGAAAGTTGAACTATCCAAAGGCTTAGTAAAAATGTCTGCAAGCTCATCAGCACTAGGCACAAACTTAGGATCAATCAGACCTTTTTCAAAACAATCTCTTATAAAATGATGTGTGATCTCTATATGTTTGGTCCTAGAGTGCTGGACTGGATTTTTGACAATGCAAAGAGCTGAAGCACTATCCATTAACAATGGAGTCTTAGTCTCTGTAATGCCATAGTCCAAAAGTTGGTTTTGAAGCCAAGTACCTGAGATGTACAACTTGCAGCAGCAATGTACTCTGCTTCAGCAGTTGATGTAGCAACTGAGGTCTGTTTCTTGCACTGCCAAGAAATCAAGCAGTTGCCTAGGAATTGACATCCACCAGAAGTTGATTTCCTGGTCAACTTACACCCTGCATAGTCACTGTCAGAAAAAGCAACTAATTTACCAGAATGTCCAGTGGAATACCATAAACCTAGAGATGGAGTGCCTTGCAGATATCTAAAGATCCTCTTGACTACAATCAGATGAGACTCTTTAGGTGCAGCCTGAAATCTAGCACAAACACATGTAGCAAACATAATATCTGGTCTAGAAGTTGTTAAATACATCAAGGACCCAATCATACATTTGTAAAGTGTTTCATCAACCACTTTACCTTTCTGATCTGTATCCAGTTGTGTGGTGCTGCACACGGGGTAGAACAGGCTTACAGTTTTGTAAATCAAACTTTTACAAAAGATCTTTTGTGTATTTGGACTGATGAATGAAAATTCCATCAGCCTTTTGTTTGATTTGCAACCCCAAAAAGAACTGTAATTCTCCCATGGCACTCATTTCAAACTTCTATTGCATCATCTTTGTAAAGGCATCACACAACTTTGGATCAGAGGATGCAAAAATAATATCATCTACATAAATTGAACAAGTAGATTATGCTGCCCAGCTTTCTTAATGAATAAAGTCTTATCTATGGAGCCTCTAGTGACATTGTTTTCCAGAAGAAAGTTTGATAATGTCTCATACCAGGCTCTAGGAGCTTGTTTTAACCCATAAAGAGCCTTATCAAGCTTATACACCCAATTGGGATGTTTATTGTCCTCAAAGCCTGGAGGTTGACATACATAAACCTCTTTTTTAATTTTTCCATACAAAAATGCACTTTTGACATCCATTTGAAAAACTTTAAGGTTTTGATAAGCAGCATAAGCTAAAAACAATCGAATTGCTTCCAGTCTGGCTACAGGGGCAAAGGTTTCATCATAATCAATACCAGAATATTGTGCAAACCCCTGAACAACCAGTCTGGCCTTGTTCTTAACAATAAGCCCATTTTCATCAGTTTTGTTCCTAAACACCCATTTAGTGCCTATTGCACACTTACCTGGAGGTAGAGGAACCAGTTCCGACACATGCTGTTTCTTGAACTGAAGAAGCTCAAGCTGCATGGCATCAACCCATCCATTGTCCTATAAAGCAATGTGATAATTCTTTGGCTCTTGCTGACTGATGAAGAGAGCATAGAAGCAGAAATTTGATAATTGAGTTCTTGTTGATACTCCAGCAGTGATATCACCAATTATTTGAGATATAGGGTGATTCTTCAGATCTTGATACACAATGAGATCTGTGCAAGTGTTTGTAGCAGGCTCAGCAGTAACAGATGGTGATGGTGAATCATTTCCTTGAAACCAATCAGTGGATGGTAATTCAAAGGAAGTTGAATTCGAAGAGATCTCATCAGCATTTGTTGTGGATGGTGCTACTGGAGCTACATGAACATCAGGCCTAACTGAATCAGGCAGCTGATCACTAAACCTGAAGAGGTGAGTACTGCAATCATCATCATCATCAGCAGTACCACCAGGTGGTGAACTGTTGACAGGAGCAACAGCAGGAGTTTGATAAGGAACATATTGCAGTATGTCCAAATCAAATAACTCCACAGGGCTTTGTGGAATCTTGTCCTTTGGAGATTCATTGAACTTAACATGTAGAGTTTCTTCAACCATCTTTGTTCTGCAGTTGTAGACTCTGTATGCCTTGCAAGTAGATGAATAACCAACAAAATACCCTGCATCCACCTTAGGATCAAATTTATGGAGTTGATCCTTTGTGTTGAGAATAAAACAGGACACCCAAATGCTTTGAAAATGAAATCAGAGGAGCCAAATGATGGAGAACTTCATATGGAGTCTTCATCAACCTTGATTTATTAAAACTCTATTTTGCACATAGCAAGCTGTGTTGACAGCTTCAGCCCAAAAGGTCAGTGGCAAACCAGAGTCGGCCAGCATGGACCTTGCAGCTTCAATGAGGGTCCTGTTCTTTCTCTCCACTACTCCATTTTGTTCTGGAGTCCTTGGAATGCTAAACTGCCTTTTGATTCCCTTTGAAAGATAGAAGTCATCATGTGTATGATTTCTGAATTCAGTTCCATTGTCACTCCTAATACACTTGACTGGAAGGGAATACTGCTTCTCATATACAACACAAAGTGAATAATCTCTCTGAGCAGCCTCATCCTTTGAATGTAGAAAGAAAGTCCATACAAATCTGGAGTAATCATCCACAATTACCAGACAGTATTTCTTCTTTGCCATGCTCATTACTCTCACAGGACCAAATAGATCCATATGCAGTAATTGCAAGCAGGCAGTGGACTTAGGCACTTCAATAGGAGGGAATGAGACTTTGTGCTGTTTTCCTTTTAAACAAGCACTGCAGGTTTCATCACAGTGGAACCCCTTATTGGTAAGCCTCTGACTAAACTATTGTGGGTAAGCAGATTCATGTTTTTGAGATTAACATGACCAGTCTTCTGTGCCACAGTTTAGATTCTTGAGAAGAGGCTTTGGAAAATAGGCAAGGATTGCCTTTGAGATCTATTTTCTTAGAAAGATCTAAGGCATACACTCTTCCTGTCCTGTTGGCTCTCAGGAGAGTGTGATCATCCAACACCTTGTCAATCAAGTGCAAAACTTTGGATGACAGAATCCTACAGTTTTGACTGGTGAAAAGAGCAACATGGCCTTTATCACACATTTGACTGACACTCAAGAGATTGTACTTGAGATTTTCCACATGATTAACATCATCAAATTTGATTTCTCCATTTGAGACAAAACCCTTACCAATGATGTAGCCCCTAGCATCATTGCCAAAGAACAAATCCCTTCTTTCCTTGAGAGTAGTCATGAAGAAGAGAGCTGTTCCCAGTCATGTGCATAGATCCCCCACTGTCTACATACCAGATGCTACTTTGGCATGTTGAAGAACCCTGCAAAAATAAACAATCAGTTAGTTTTAGAGACCCAAACCTTTTTGGTTTTGGGCCTGGTCTCATCAATAGATGGTAAACTAACAGGTTATTTGAAACAACGCCTGAGAGGAAGAAGATGGTGTAGAAGAGGAGTCCTTTGGCTTGGATCTCCTTTTCTGTGGTTTCAACATAGGAGCATCTAGTTGGTTAACTCTACCTAACAGATGTTGAACCATCATAACCAGCTGTGTCTGATTTTGTGATAAAGCTTTCAGCTCATCAGACACATTGCCAGTGGAGTTTGATAAGTCCCTATGTTGCCCCTTCTTCTTCTGAGCATCTCAGCTGTCACCTGTTTACCCCCTTCCTTTTGGATTTCTTTGAGGACTTAAGGGTTACAGGATTTGATGTTGCTGATACAAATGTGGTCTCAAACTCAGTTTTCATTTTTAACCATTTTCTCTTTATTTTCTTCTTTTTGTTTGAGTTTGGAACCTCTTTTGTACCAACAATCATCTGTAAGATGATTGAACAAACCACATACTTCACATGGTTCTTCTTCATCTTAGGTTGATCATCAACTAAAGAGGGTGAAGCAACTGAAGACTTGTTCTTCAATGCTTTGGAGCATTGTTTGCTTTCTTGACTGCCTCTTTAGTATCTTCAAACTCTTTCTACTGTCAGTTTTCTTCTCTTCAGTACTGACAGCAGTTGAAGTTTGAACTTCAGGTGTTAGATCCTGCTCTCTAGTCCTTTCAGGACCTTCAGAATTAACTCCTGAGTTGATCAACTCATAATCATGTGAATGTCAGCATTTGAACCATCAACATCAGCTGATAAGTTCAAAGAGGGCTTGATGCTGACTGCTACTTCTGATTGTGCTGTATCAGAAGGTAGATCACATGATGTGATGGATTGGTTATCACTCTCACCATCAGATTCTACCTCTGCTCTTGGGTAAAATCTGTAGTGGAGCAGTGTGATTGTAACCAATTCCAAACTTCACATTTGAAGCAGATTGCTTACTAAGAAGCATTTCAAAACCTTTGCATGATTGTACCCATCTATCACACTCGACCTGGGTAACTGCAAGGGTTTCTTTGAGATCTTTGTACTTCTCTAGAAGTACTTCTTCTCTAGCCTTATCATCAATTATTTGGCAATTCAGTTTATAAATCTCATCATTTTTATCTTAAGCACAGACTCAAACTCAACTTTGTTTTTGGAAATATTTGTTCTAGCTCATGTTCTTACTAATTAGAGCTACATTTGCTTCTCTAATGGAAGCAAATGCTGCTATGCATGGTTCAGAACATAATTTGGCTTTTGCCTCAGAGGATACCTGTGATACCTGAGGTGTGGAGGCATTAGAAAATGAAGTATCAGCAGACTCCAAAGCCATAAGAGCTAGATTCCCAAAAGGACTGTCACCACCATGTTGACCAGCACCTGAAAACAGTTGGTCATGACCAGACATGTCATCTGGTAAACTGCTCCAGTCAACAACTCCTGGGGTGAAGAAGCTGTGTTGTTGAGGTTGAGTTTGTTGATGAGATTGGGATGGCTGAGGTTCTGGTAGTGCATGAGGTTGTGGTGCCATAGGAACTTGAACTTGATTTGACTGTGGCATGTAATAGCAAGGGTACGGATATGGCATTTGACCCTGAGGAACAAAATATGCCGGAGATTGTTGTTGAGGATGATGACTAGAAGTGACAGGATGTTGCCCTCTGTGTTGTTGACTATTGCCAGGAAAAGTCACAAAGGGTGTAGTGGAGTTAGATCCAGTTGATCTACACTCTCTTGCAAAGTGTCCAAGCCTTTGGCATTTGAGACACCTGAACTTGCTCTTGTCAAAACCAACTTTGGTTTTGCCAGAGAGTCTGGGAATTTTCTTCCAGTTCTTTTATAGAACTTCTGAGATTGATATTTATCAGGGCATTTGGCTCAAAATATCCATCTCTTCTAAGTCATCATCAGCAATCCCCTTGAGATCATCCATAATGAAGCATAGATTGTCATTATTACACCCAGTAAACTGACCCTCAACACTCACAAATGCAGAATCAGAAGTGCTTGAAGAGAAATTAATATGCTCATCATACTGGCATTCAGATGAAGCATATTCTGACTCATGACCCACCAAGGCAGTGTTGCCTAGTACAAAGTCTTCAGTGAGCTTTCCAGATGAAGACAACTTTCTCTTCTGTTCTATCTCTCTCTCAAACGTGAGCAGTTTCCCATGGAGTTAGGTGAGAGATAGTTTGTCCAAACTTGCACTGGAGCATAGGACAATAGTATATGTGTCCCATCTCTCAGGCAGTGATCTGAGAAATCTGTTATTCATCTGAATATTTGTGTACTCAAGTTTGACCATTTTTAATTCAGAGATCAAACAGGAGAACCGCTCATATTGTTGAGTCAGTGTCTCACCCTTTCTATGAGAGAATGTCTCATATTGTTGGGCAAGAATTTCTCTATTATTTTCCAAGACCTCATCTGTTCCTCCAATTGTTCTTTCAAGGCATTCCAGAGGTCATGGGCAGTTTCATGATGCATTAGCCCAGAATAGATTTCATTTGGCAGTGCCATGGCCAGAATTCCATGGGCTTTGCATCAATTCAAGCAACTTCTTATCTTATCTGAGTATTGCTCCTCCTCTTCGGAACCATTTGATTGGTTTCCGGGTTATTCACCATAGGCTTGTGTGGACCATGTACCACTAATGTCCAACAACCTGCGCTGTTAACAGACAGGTGAGGAGCATACGTCTTTGCCATATGTTATACTCATTCCTAACCAGCATTGGTGGCTTGGTTGAGGAACCAGTATTGTGAGGATCATTGGAGGGAGTGGTCATTTTCAGTTCAAAAACAATTTAATTCAAGCTTTTAAAAGTTTTAAGCAGACCACAACAAACTCAATGAAAACCAAGAGAAGATCTCAGGATGAATGACCAGAAATACAGAAAATTCAATCTCTATAACTGTTTCTTGTAAATACAAAAGCTAATTCAATCAAACTTAGATCTTGAATAGCAGTTTCAATGATCAATTATTAGATCGATCAATGATTAACCTGCTCTGATACCATTGACAGGATCAGCGATCACAAGTTTGATGTATTAGAGTTCAAAGCAGCGGAATACGAACAAGAATTAGACAAATTGTAGCAAGCAATCGATACTTGTATGTATTAAGAGCACATACGGTTATAGGGAGAGAATATATATTTCTGATTTCAAGGATTGTTTATAGATAAGGAATGTTCTTAATCAAATCATTCAAATCATTCACTTATTCATTCCATTCATTTACTCACTCATCCCCCAAATATTACAATAGGTTGTCACTACTTATATAGAGTGCAACAATCACTGTTGTTATCACGGAAAGTGACAACTGGCAGATCTAATACAAAAATAACTAACTCTTAACAAACTACTGAAATGTTCACAACTACTGAGAACATATCAGAGTGTTAAGTACAAAATATAAAACTACTGAAACTACAACGACTGAAGAACAAGCTCTTCAGTCGTTTTACAAAACTACTGAAACATAAAACTACTGAAACTAGAAATATAAAACTACTGATATCACAACTACTGAAGAAGTACTCTTCAGCAGTTGTGACAAACTACTGAGGCTTCAGTACTTGATCTTCAGACTTTGACCTTCAGATGTTTTATCAGCTGATGACTTCAGTAGATATCATCAGCTGATGTCTTTAGTCTTTGTCTTCAGACTTTGTACATCAGTTGTTGATCTTCAGCACTTGTAAACTCTTCAGCTGTTGTACTTCAGTACTTTGGTCTTTTAGCTTCAGCACTTGTGTTCTTCAGCTGTTGTACTTCAGCACTTTAGTCTTTCAGCTGTTGAAGTCTTCAGCACTTGATCTTCAGCTGTTGAAGTCTTCAGCACTGTCAAACTGCTGATGAGGCTTTCAGCAGTTGTTGTGATACCATGTGGGACTTAGAGGTTTTCTGATCTTGGCTCATTGGTTCTTTTGGTCCAACATTAATTGGTTTACATTTTGTGTTCATCAAGATCTCATGTGGTGGTGGAACCACTTTATAACCCAATCCCTCCCTATTGTTTCTTTCTCTCACTAAGTTTTGGACTATGTGTGAAGAACTAGTCCAATTATGCAGTTTTTATTTTAGGGACTTAACTTCTACTTCTAAAACTGCTTTTTGCTTCTTAATGTCCTCTAGGGAGTTTAGGTAGTACCTAATGTCATTAGCTTGGTTAAAGGCTACAACTTCTGTTTCCCTAAGCTGTTTGTTCAAAAGGTCTATTTTTTCTTTGTAACTATGCTTATTTTGTTTCAAAACTCTGTTAGCTTCAGTGCATAGTTCTAGGTCCTTTACTAACTTATCATTATGATCGAATAACCTAGAAAATTTTTGATCAATGTTTTCCCTAAATTTATTACAATCAGAACAAGCATGATTATTAAACAGTTGGTCAGTAGTACTTACCTAAGCAGTTTCTGAAAAATCAGCCATCATGCAGGATCTGTTGATCCTGGAGCTGGTGATCCTGATGTTGTAGTATTTTTCCCGTCTTCAGGCAGGTAGGTGACCACTAGTGTAGTTTCTTCTGATGTTGACATCTCAAGTTCGACTGCTATATCTCCTTCACTGGCAGAGTCATCATCGATATCCTCCACACTAGCTATGTTAGATTCCCCAGGTGACACAAACCGAAAGCTCCAGTCCTGTCCTTCATCATCATAGGCAGTCAAGGCTTTGGGATCCTTTCTTGATGAAGTAGGAGTGCTAGTGCGTTTCTCCGAACGATTGAAGGAGGAGAAAGGATTCCCATTGCCAGTCTTCTTTGAGTTCAAGCATTCCCTTTTGAAGTGCCCTTTCTCACTATAGTTGAAACAGGTTACCTTGGATTTATCAAAGCCGAAGGTAGTGTCCTTAGTAGCAATCAAATTTTGTCTAGTATTTTTGACAAAATTTTTAGCTCTCCGGACTGCACTGGCTAAGGCCCACATTATGTCCATCCTCTCCAGCTCTGTCTCATCCACCTCATAGTCCTCATCTGGCAGGTGCCAGTTCCCAAATTTTCTAGCAATTAGTCCATCATAGGAGTGGACTACCATAGCTAAGAGATCCATGTGCTCTTTAGCTATCTCAACTGTTACATTGCCAAAGTTCTCGGTCTTCAGCTTTGCTGCATTTGCTTCAGGTGTAATGTATTGGGTACCAGACGACCCAGATGTTTCTGACCCTAAAGTTGAGGCTGGTGAGGGACCAGACGAGCTTGATACAAAAGCTGTCTGAGGAGGTGCTCCAGATGTCTTAGCTTAAGGAGTCACGTTGTACAGCGCTGGGTTCTGATCATATGAAGACTTTTGAGCTCTGTACTTCATCCTCAGTTCTTCTTCTCTTAGTTTCAGAAAGAAGTCATTGATATATAACTTCGTTAGCATACCATTCTATCCGAGATTGGACAAATGACACCCATTTCTCCGGTAACCCATTAGCAAAGTAGGACACTTTGTCCTCCATTGACGTTGATACTCCATGAGTGTGCATCACTCATCAAGTGGTAGAATCTATCGATCACATCATCTAGGCTTTCTTTACCCATCGAGGAGAAGTTTTCAAACTCCTTTTTTAAAGGCTTAGCCTTTATGGCCTTCAATAATGCGTTTCCATCGTACCGTTTCTCTAATGCATCCCAGAGCTTCTTTGCTTGTGTATATTCTGAGAATTGATGGAAAATATCCTTCGGAATTGACTGATTAAGCAAAGCATAAACTTTCTTCTCTGGATTGTATTTCACCATTAGTCTGTCAGTCATGCCACCAAGTGTGTTTTTGACACCATCAGCTCCTACAAGCATGCTATACCCCGACTCTATAGACTCCCACAGATTTGGATCTACTCCGTTTAAGTAGATCTCGAAATGTTGTTTCCATTCTGGATATTCGTCTAACGTGATCAACTTTGGGGGTTTGTTGTGATTCCCCATCTCATTCTCCAATAGCAGTAAACTTTGTATACATGAGTCTCTCCCTGCTGTAAAGGCTGAATATTGGTCTTCCATGGCTATTAAGGTTAACTTTAAACCAAACTTTTGAATTAGTCCGAATGAAGTCGTGCGATTGGGCTATTCGGGCGATTGAACTATGCGGATGGTTCAATCGTGCGACTAAACAAATGCGGATGACTCAGTCGGCCAAATGAAATAATTCAGCTGAACAATGCGAATAGTCTTCTCAGTCGAACGAATGGAAGTGCGACTGAGTCCAATCGTGCGTATGGGGAATTCGTATGACCTCAGTCATGCGATTGAGTCAATCGTGTGACTGAACCTGCTGGAATTCGAAAATTTCTAGGTTTAAGGTGTTTGAACGCAAAAACATGAATTTTCGCTAACCCTAATTGCCGTATGCCGGAAAAAACTTAACTTTATGATCAGGAGACGTCTAAAACCCGATTTGACACAAAAGATTGCGTTTTTTAGCGTAAAAACACAATTTTTATATCAAAACGATTGAATCATACGTAAATCTAGAGCCAAGGCTCTAATACCACTTGTTAAGGATCGTGTACTCGATGAATACTAACAAATTAACGCGTATACCGAATCAAAAATATTGCGGAATCCTATTTGATTGGTGATCCAATCAGTGAGAACGCACGTAGAATCAATTAAGGATTGAATCTAAACGTTAAGAATGATTAGCAATCGATCTACTGCGATCTTAGAAGTTGGAACAGGTTACTAGAGGTCTCTAGACGGCTAGGGTACGTATGGGTATCAAAATATTCAAAGTGTCAGGTTTTTCTACCATTTAAGTGGTATTTATAGGTTAAGGTTTCTCAATCGTGCGACTGGACTATTTGCATGGTTCAGTCGAGCGATTGAGTCATGCGGTTAATCCATTCGCACGACTGAGTGTTTAGTCGTGCGACTGAGTCAATCTCATGTTTCAATCATGCGACTGATCCAGTCTCCTGGTTCATTTGTACGATTGGTTCATTAGCATGAAGTTGTTCATGCGTATGGTCCATTAGCATGGGCCAATCGCATGAGAACTTCACAAGATTAAGTTTGAATATGTTTTATAGTCATTAATTGATTTAGATAGTATCCAAACAACCACAACCTATATAGTCAAGTCAACAAGCGTTATTACATACCAATCAATGAAATATTCAACACTAAGCACAACCACATATTATATTTCATTAAGTACCCGTACAATTACAATTACATAAGTGTAAGACAATACAAAGATATTACATTAAGATCAGAAACTAGGGCACATGTATCTTCAACATTAATATTATTGTATGGGTAATGATGCAGGTTGGTAAGGTTAGAATTATGACCTAGATGTCGGTTGTTAATTCTCCCACCGTTTAGGAAATTTCATCCTGAAATTTTAGCTTCGATCAGATTCGGTACGGGTGGGTTTGAAGATGTGCGGATAACTCTTTCTCATTTCATCTTCTCGCTCCCAAGTGAATTCAGGTCCTCGCCTGGAATTCCATCTTACCTTGACCTTGGGTATTCGACTTCGTCTGAGTTCCATCCGGTCAATGATCTCTATGGGTTCTTCCACAAAGTTCAACTTATCGGTTAACCTAACTTCCCTCAATGGTATCTCCATGGTCTTGTCCACCAGGCACTTCTTAAGGTTTGACACATGGAAGGTGTCATGTATGTAACTTAGCTCCTACGACAACTTTAATTTACATGCCACAAGTAAAACTCTTGCTAGTATCTTAAATGGTCCAATGTATCTCGGGCTTAGTCTTCTCTATTTCCAAACCTCACGATACCTTTCCATGGTGCGACTTTTAGAATTACCTTATCACCCACTTGAAATTCTTAAGGTTTTTTTTCTTCTGTCAGTGTATTTATTTTGATGATCCGTGGCTACTCTCAAACGCTCCTTAATTTTAAATATCTTGTTGGTGGTTTATAACATGATGTCGCCTCCCATTACTTAGCTGTCACCAATCTCCTTCCAATTCAATGGTGATCGGCATTTCCTACCATATAGGACCTCATACGGAGCTGCCTTTATACTTGCGTGGTAGCTATTATTATAGGAGAACTCTACCAAAGGAAAATGGTTGTCCCAGTTCCCGCCAAAGTAAATCAGGAAAGCTCTTAGGATATCTTCTAGGGTTTGAATAGTTCTTTCGCTCTGGCCATCAGTTTGTGGGTGGTATGCAGTGCTTAAATCTAAACGGGTTCCTAACGCTTGTTAAAGTGATCTCTAGCAATGTGAAGTGAAGCGGCTATCACGGTCAGAGATGATTGACAAAGGCACACCATGCGTGGTCACTATTTCATCAATATACAATTGAGCCAGTTTCCTTAGTTCGTAGTCTTCCCTAATTAGTAAAGAAGTGAGCTCATTTGGTTAACCTATCCACTATTACCCAAATGGTGTCATGACCTCTAAAAGTTCTGGGTAGCTTTGTGACGAAATCCATTGTGACGTTATCCCACTTCCACTCTGGAATTTCGGGCTGTTGCAATGTCCCTGACGGTTTCTGGTTTTCAGCCTTCACCATGGCACACGTCAAAAACTTGATCACATACATGGTGATGGATTTCTTGATCCCAGGCCACTGGAAAAGGGCCTTTAGATCATGGTACATCTTGTCCCTTCCGGGGTGAACCGAATACCTAGAAGTGTGGGCTTTTTCGAGGATTACCTCTCTAATTTCCCCGTGCTTTGGTACCCACGTTCTCCCTTCATATTATATATACCATCGTTGTTCAGCTCCAATCACTTCTCCCTTCCTGTCAACATTTCCCGTGCTAGCTTATCTTCCTTCAGTGCTTCGCCTTGTGCTTTCTTTAGTCTTGCGATAAGGTCAGTGTACACACTCATCCTTAAGGCACGGAGGCGTAAAGGTTTTTCCCTTTCTTTTGGGCTCAAGGCATCGGCCACTACATTGGCCTTACCAGGATGGTAGCGTATCTCACATTCGTAGTCATTCAGTAACTTGACCCATCTTCGTTGGCGCATGTTCAACATCTATTGATCCAGAATGTGCTGCAAACTCCTATGGTCAGTGTAAATAATGCATTTCATGCCATAGAGATAACGGCTCCACATTTTGAGTGCAAACACCACGGCACCCAATTCCAGATCATGCGTTGTGTAGTTCTTCTCATGATCGTTTAGTAGTGTCGATGCATAAGCGATTACTTTGTTGCATTGCATTAGCACACATCCTAGTCCTTGGTGCAAGGCGTCACAATAGACCACGGAATCCTCAATTTCTTCTGGGAGAGCTAGGATAGGTGCACTACACAATTTTTCTTTGAGTGTTTCGAATGCTTCATTCTGTTCTTGTTCCCACACAAAGGTTGTGTTCTTCTTTGTCAGAGCAGTCAATGGTTTCACAATGTGCGAGAAGTCTTTCATAAACCTTTTGTAGTATCCGGCCAATCCAAGGAATTGCCTTATCTCGGTATGAGTTCAGGAATTTTCCAGTCCTTAATCGCCTCAATCTTAGAAGGTTTAACTTGAATCCCATTCTCATTTACCACATGCCCTAAAAATTGGACATCTCACATCGAAAATTCATATTTGGAGAACTTGGCATATAATTGTTTATTTTTGAGCAGCTCAAGAATCAGTCTAAGGTGTTTGTCATGCTCTTCTTTACTACGGGAGTAGATCAGGATGTCGTCGATAAACACGATCACAAACTTGTCATGATACGGGCGACATACACGGTTCATGAGATCCATAAATAACGCTGGTGAGTTAGTTAGTCAAAAGGGCATTGCTAGGTACTCATAATGTCGTATCTCATCCTGAATGCCGTTTTGGGTATGTCTTCTTCTCTTATCTTCAGCTGATGGTATCTCAATCTTAAATCTATTTTAGAAAAGTAGCTAGCGCTATGCAATTGACTGAATAGGTCGTCAATCCTTGGGATAGGGTAACGATTCTTTATAGTCAGCTTATTTAGCTCCCGATAATCAATGCACATTCGTAGGGTTCCATCCTTCTTCTTCACAAATAAGACCAGTGCACCCCATGGAGAACACTCGGTCGAATAAATCCCTTGTCGAGTGTTCTTGGATCTGTAGCATTAGTTCCTTCATCTTGGGAGGGGAGTCGATATGGTGCCTTAGTTATTGGTAGGCAGTAGGTCTATTTGGAATTCGACTTGTCGGTTCGGAGGGAGTCCTGATAGATCTTCGGGAACACTTCTCGATATTCAAAAACTACTAGAATATCCTTAATCTTCTTCGCCTTTTTAGCTTTCATTACGTAGACCATGAAAGCTGGACGTCCCTTCTCAAGGCTCTTGGTGGCTTTCAGATGGGATATCATAGGGAATAGCATGTCACTTTTGTCGCCACGAATCACTAGTACTCTCACATCACTCAATGGTATCCTAAGAAGGCGGTCCTCATATACAATTTCGACTCTATCTTTAGCCAGTGAATCTATACCAACAATCACATCGAATCCTCCTATCTTAACAGGCATAAGGTTAAACTTAAATGTGCTACCTTTTAGATTCATTAAATAGTTCTTGATGACTTCATTAGTTTCTATAATGTTACCGTTGGCTAATTCTACGATAAACGGATCAGTCAGGATACACACACTCAAGTCAATCAAAGGCCTAAAAGCACTAGAGACAAAACTAGCAGTTGCTCTAGTATCAAAGAATACGGTAGCAGGATGGTTGTTTATAAGGAACGTACCATTGACTAGGTTCCTTGTGAGCATCAACTAGTTCCATCAGAAATGATCATCCCTTAGGCTTGTTAGGTCTTGCATCCTTGTCTCTTGCCAGCTTGGGGCACTTGTTCCTCATGTGCCCTGGGTATCCACATTCATAACACTACTTACCCCGCGTGAATGTGCAATCCTTGATCAAGTGGCCGGTTCGCTTGCACTTAAAACAAGGCATTGAGTGCACTCCCCTTGATGGTGCAATTTGCACTTGTTGCAATAAGGGTTTGTGCCTACATACAGCCTTCATGCCCTTCCACCTTGATCGTCACGCCTCACACCTTCACCAGCTTTCCTGCTCGAACCACTACTGTAACCCATCGCCTTCTTGGCATCAACCCATTCTCTTTTTTTTTCCTTAGTTCTTCTCTACTCTGTCCATCCAGCCCTAACCAGGCCATCAGTTAGGCTGCTAGTGAGATCCACTATGGCTTGTAGGGTCGTAGGCTTGGAAGATCGAACCATTCCTCGAACCTAGGATGTAACCCCCAGATAAATTGGGCTACACCTTTGGCTTCTAGTGTCACCAAGTGGGGCACCAGTCTAGACAGGGCTAGAACCGGTTGATGTACTCGGTGTAGTTCGACCCTTTCATCTCTGTTAGGACCGTTTTCGTACGGAGTACTAACCGATTCTGTGTGAGACCAGATCAAATAGTGCGGAATCCTATTTGATTGGCGATCCAATTAGTGAGAACGATAACCTGATTGATCTAACAATAAAACAAATGTTAAGAATTGAGTAGAAATCGATCAGGAGGTAACTATGAAGTTGGATAGGCTGCTTAGGGCGCTCTAGACGGCTAGGGTTTGTGAATATTTGAAGTCACTATTTTTTTCATGAATTATGTGGTATTTATAGGTTTTCAGTTTTATTCGTACGAATGAACCATTAGCATGGTTCAGTCATGCAACTGACTCATGCGGTTGATTCATACGCACCACTCAAGGTTCAGTCATGCGATTGAATCAACCTTATGACTTAGTCATACGACTGATCCAGTCTTCTGGTATAGTCGTGCGACTGGTCCATAAGCATGATTCATTGGTGCGTATGGTCCATAATTTTGGTCCATTAGCATGAATAACCACCCGACTAAGTTGAACACATTTCTCAATCATTATTGACTTAGAACCATGTCAAGATAAACTCAAACCCATATATAATGCTCATAGATATGAATTATACTAAATACCATAATAAAATGAAACAATCAAAGACAAATAAACATTAAGATGCATATCATATTTCGTTAAGTAGTAACATTACATATGTGTAAGAAATGAAAGACTTTTACATTTAAGAACATAAACTAGGAACATGATGTATCAACAAACTCCCCCTTGGACCTAGTTTATCCTATTTTCTAACATTCTTCAAATGCTCTTGGAATTTCTAGTACTTCTCTTCTTTAGTGACTCCCGTGTGGATCTCATACGCGAAGTAGAGCCGTATAACATGTTGGAATTGCAGAGCTTGTACAATATCTTGCATGTCATAGAATAGTGGCCACTTGTATAGAGTGTAAACATCTTTAGTAGATAAGTTTGTAAGCCACATTGGGTCAAATACCCTGATAGTTTCGATCTTTCCTTCTTTGTTCAGAACTATGACCGCTTCCCCCGTCCTCCTGTTGTAATAGCACCATCTGAAGTGTGGAGTGAAGTCCTGAGGCATCTTCCATAAAGGAATCTTAGACATTGTGTGTGGGGGACTCCATTTCAACACCACCTTAGACTTTCCAGATATAGGATCAACTTCAGTTTTATGAATAAACTGCTTAGGTTATTGAGGTCTGAAGTTTACATATCTAGTGTGGTATTCTTTTTTCAATGATGTCTCAAACCATCCCAACATCTTCTTCAGGTTGGCATACAAAAGATCTAAACAGGCGAATCTGTTTAGCTCAAAACTAGGAAGAGTCTTCAGATCATGTGGATATCTAAAGTACTCAATCCCCTTCTCTCTTTTAACAGCATTTACATCCAGATCTTCAAAATAGGTCCAATTGATGATCTTGCCTGACACTTTTTGATGCTTTTTTACTCGATAAAGTTTGGTGTAGGCATTCAACTTTGGAGGTGCACGTAGGGCCTTGCTATCTTTATCAAGCTCTGATTCTTTCTTTCAGCAACCCCATTCATTTGTGGAGTGTATGCAGAAATAAATTGATGAACAATTCCTTTCTCTCAACAGAATGCCTCCATCCACTGATTCTTGAACTCTGTTCCGTTGTCAGATCAAATTTTTCTTACTTTCAGCTTGTAGAGTGATTCCATTGTAGTGGCTAGATGCTTGAATGATTCAAATGTCTATGACTTGGCTTTTAGAAACGTCACCCAAGAGAATCTTGAGTAATCATCGGTTACTACAAAGCAGTACCAATCTCCAGCAATGCTCTTTGTGCTAACTGGGCCAAACAGATCCATGTGTAGAAGCTCAAGAGGAATGTTGATAGAATTAAATTTCTTTGCTTTGTAAGACTTCTTGGTCTGTTACCCTTTCTTGCATGCTACACAGAAATCTGGGAGCTGAAAATTCTTGACTGTAACTCTATTCATCAAATCATTCTGAACCAAATGATTCATCTTCTTGGGATTAATGTGTCTCATTCTCCTATGCCAGGAGACTGAATCCCTCTCTTTTGCCTTTGACAAGAAGCACTGGGCAGTAGACTTAGTTATGGAGGCTTTTAAAAGATCAAAGACATACAGTTCATTATATCTTGAAGCTGACATTAGAATTTTATCCTCCTCGATAACATACTCTTTCTTCAACATATAGCACTTCTTGTTGTCAAACACAACTTGAATCCCTTATCACAAATTTGGGAGACAGAAAGCAAGTTGTTTTGCAGTTGTTGAACGTAGTTGACCTTGTCAAACTTCACTTTCTTGTTTCCCACTTCGCCTTGAGCGATGTTGTAACCTCCTTTATTTCCAACGAATGATATATGTCCCCCATTAATTTGATTGATGTTGAAAAGGAAAGACGAATTCCTGTTCATGTGCCTGGAAGCCCTACTATCAATAACCCAGGTATTATGATAGTGTTGTAACGGACACCTGCACATATAAAGGAATTGATTAGTTCAGGTTTGGGACCCAAGCCTTAACTAGCTTAGGTGTCCTAGATGTATAACACATCATGAACTCAACCCACTGACCTTTAGAGGATGAGGGCACATCTTTCTTCTCTTTGTTCTCACTATCAGACACACTACTTTTTTCTTCCATAAACCACTTTTGTGCAAGGCGTGTTTGTGGTATACAGGCAATTGGCTTATGGTTTGAACTTTAGGTTCACTAATAATCTTAGGTGTAACCTTAGAGAATCTTGGGTTTTCATCAAAAAGTTCAATTTTCTTTTAGGTGTGTGATAATAAAGACAATTGGAGAGATATGTCCTTGTTTTCCACAATTATAGCAGGATCTCCCTTCAACAATTTGAGGAAAGTTTTGATGTGGGGTTGAGTGTGGTCGGGGTTCCAGATATGTCCGGTTGGGTGAAGACTCTTCCTTTTTAGATGTTTCACCTTCTTTAACAAACTTAATTGTTTTGACATTTTGAACATCTTTCACTTTCATTTTATTAGGATTTTGATGATTAACACGTTTAAGGTTCATTGGATTAGACCTTTTAGGTTCTGAAATAGATGTTTGTGAACCTGCTAATTTAACCTTTTAATTTTATCATCCAAATCCTTAACGGGTATCTTATCTTTTGATCCCAAAGTAGAATCCTTCCTTTTAGTGACAGATTTCACAGGTTTACCTGTACAATCTGGATCATTAACCAGAGAGTAGACACCACATGATCCTTTACTAGGTTATTATTAATTAGTCTACATTTGGTGTTCAAAATATTTCATCTCGTGGCGGTACTACCTTATAACCCAGACCTTCCCCGACATTCCGTTCTTTTACTAGTTCCTAAACAATGTGAAGAACTTGCCAAACTGTGCAGTTTTTGTTTTAATGATTCAACGTCGACCTGCAAAACTGCTTTTTCCTTTTTAGTTTATCCAAAGAATTTAAATAGAACTTCATGTCACTTGATTTACTTAAGGCAACAACCTCGGTTTCCCTTAGTTATTTCCTCAATAGTTCTATCTTTTCTTTAAAGCTGCACTCATTTTATTTTAAAACATAATTTGCTTCAGTGCAGAGTTTTAAATCATTTCCTAGATTATGATTATGTTCTAATAACCTAGAAAATTTTAAATCAATTCTTTCCCTAAATTTATCGCATTCAGTCCATGCATGCTTTTCAAATAATTCGTCTTTAGAACATACCTGTGTAGAACCAAACGAATCAGCCATCAAAGCAGTCTCAGACTTTTCAATGACCGGAGATTCTGAGTTTGTAGCGCTAAGCTCTTCTTCAACCAAATGATCAACAACATTCATAGCTTCTTCGATGTCTGAAAGTGTATGCTCAGCTATGATATCTCCTTTACTTGTAGATCCATCATCTAATGTATCAACTAAAGCGATGTTCGATTCACCCTTAGAAACTAATTCAAGGGACCACTCTTGTCCTTCATCACCTGGAGCAACCAAAGCCTTAGAATCTTTACTTGAAAATGAAGCTCTAATCTTATCCTTATCTTGTCGGTTGAATGTAGGAAAAGGATTTCCATTTCCGGTCTTCTTTGGCTTTACGCACTCACGTTTGAAGTGCCCCTTTTCATCACAATTGAAACATGTGACTTTGGTTTTGTCTAATCCAAATGTTGTATCTTTAGTAGCAACCAACTTTTGCCCCGTCTTTTTAACAAACTTCTCAGCTCTTCTAACAGCACTAGCCAAGGCCCATATAATATCCATGTGTTCTAGCTTAGTTTCATCAACTTGCTCGTAGTCCTCGTCAGCAAGATGACAGTTTCCAATCTTACCAACAACTAATCCATCATGAGATTGAACAAAAACAGCTACAAGGTCCATGTGCTCTTTAGTAACTTCCACGGTGACATTTCCGAGATTCCCGTCTTCAACTTGGTAGTATTTGCCTCAAGAACTATGTATTGGGTTCGAGATGACCCTGACGTTACGGTTCCTGATCCATTGCTTTGGGAGGGAGCAGGAGAGCTAGACATAAACGCCATTTGTAGCGGTGCACCTAAAGTAACCGGACATGGAACTAAATTGTATAGTGCAGGATTTTGAACATAGGATCCTTTCTTTGACTTGTATTTCATACGTAGTTCTTCCCCCCTTAACTTCAAAATGAAATAATTATGTCTAAAGTAGCAAGAGTGTGTTTTTGTTTCAGATTAGACACAAATGGATCCTATTTGTCAGGCAGACCATCAGCAAAACAAGAGACTTTATCTTCCATGAATGTGGTCATGCCATGAGTGTGGAACTCACTTATCAGATGATAGAATCGATAAATGATATCATCCAAGCTCTCATTCATAATCGGAGAGAAATTGTCAAATTCCTTCTTAAGAGCTTTTGTCTTCAGTGCTTTTGACAGGATCAGTGATCACAAGTTTGACGTATCAGAATATAAAGCAGCGGAATACAAACACGAATTAGACAAATTGTAGCAAGCAATCGATACTTGTAAGCGTTAAGATCGCATACGGTTATAGGGAGAGAATATGAATTTCTGATTTCTAGGAATGTTTATAGATGTAGAATGTTTCTAATCGAATCAATCAATCATTCCATTCAATTGCTCATATCGCTCAATCATTACAATAGGTTGTCACTCCTTATATAGAGTGCAATAGTCACTGCTGTTATCACGGAAAGTGACAACTGGCAGATCCAATACAGAAATAACTAATTCTTAACAAACTACTGAAATGTTCACAACTACTGAGAACATATCAGCAAGTTAAGTACAAAATATAAAACTACTAAACTAAACTACAACGACTGAAGAACAAGCTCTTCAGTCGTTTTACAAAACTACTGAAACAAAGAAAATAAAACTACTGATATCACAACTACTGAAGAAGTACTCTTCAGCAGTTGTGACAAACTACTGAGGCTTCAGTACTTGATCTTCAGACTTTGACCTTCAGGCGTTTCATCAGCTGATGACTTCAGTAGATATCATCAGCTGATGTCTTCAGTCTTTGTCTTCAGACTTTGTACATCAGTTGTTGATCTTCAGCACTTGTGAACTCTTCAGCTGTTTTCTTCAGTACTTTGGTCTTTCAGCTTCAGCACTTGTGTTCTTCAGCTGTTGTACTTCAGCACTTTGGTTCTTCAGCAGTTAAGGTCTTCAGCACTTGATCTTCAGCTGTTGAAGTCTTCAGCACTTGTCAAACTACTGATGAGGCTTTCAGCAGTTGTTGTGATACCGTGTGGGACTTAGAGGTTTTCTGATCTTGGCTCATTGGTTCTTTTGGTCAAACAAACTCCCCCTGAACCAATGCAGCCAAAACCTCTAACTTATTTATACTCCCACTTATTGATGGCAAAAATATTGGTCTTTTTCCTTCTTGATCAGTAGAGAAGATGACCCATGTACGCTCCGGCCTGGGAAGAACCTCAAATATTTGTTTGGCAGGGTATGAATGGGAACTCTGTTTTGGGGAACTGGACACAGAGTTGTTATCCCATTCATGAGATTCACTTCCCCATAATGAGTCTATACGACTCTCTTGTGTAGGCCTCAAGGAAGGTGATTTGTTCCTCCATGGTTAGCTCTTCAGCACCTCCTTCAAACAATGATTCCGGCCCATAATACTCAGACAGGTATTGGGCCTGTTTCCCATTCTTTAGCTCCACAGTTGTTATTACTCTGTAAGCAAACTCATCCGGGTGATTACCCTCTAGGAACAACTGGAGCTCATTTTTCCTGACTTCCTCAAGCCTCTGTAAACTAACCCCTTTTCACTATTTTGTTTTCCAGCATCTTCTGAGGGGTTAGATTAGCTTTGTAGCCTTCTTGAAGTCTTCTAGGATTTCCCAGGGTGAAACTACAAAGACCAGAGAGATCACTTCATCTACGATCTTTTTCACCTGGCCAATGTATCTCCGAGGTATATTGTTCTTATGAATTCTGTGAGAGACCCTGGGATCAGCCAAATCCTCACTCTTTCCTTTTGATATTGAAAGGTATGCCTGAGAGTGTAAAGTCTGAGGGCTTGCTCCTTCATATTGATGATGGAAGATGTGGCTGCATAAGCTTTGTCAACTCTCTTCAGCAATTCCTCATCATGCTGTTTATGAAGCTCTTCTTCTTCTAGCTTCACTTTAACCATTTGTCTCTGGACTTCAGGAGTAATTGCTGAGGAGTGACTTGTGGCCTTAGGCAACTGGATCACAGCTGATAGCGGCAGCCTGTCTTCATCATCTTCTTCATCTTCTTCTAGCCTCAATATCCTTCTCTTCTTCTTCAAGGGTATATCATCGGCTATGGGTTTTGAGGGTAAGGGAGTTGGTTTGGTGGGTTGTGTTTTGGTGGTTTTGGTGTGGGAATGTTGACAGGCTGTGCTAGCATCCTTGAGGTGAGTGTGGCTTTTGATTGCTTTGCTAGCTCAGTCCTGCTCCCAGCACCACTTCATTCAAAGCTTCAATAACAAGCCCCTTAGTGTATGCTTCAGACGAACAGATCTTGGTGGTGATTGCCAAGATACTGTCCCTGGACCAAGCTTTGATCTCAATCATTGATCTTCCAAGATATTTTGCAATAAATCTTATCATGATTTCTAGCCTTTCTCTTTCTAACACTTCATAACTTGCCCATCTATTCTGGATTTCTTCAATCTCTAGTCGTCGAATCTCAGAGTCAAGTTTGTTGGTGTCATGACCTTGCCTGAACAGCTGATCAATGATGTTGTCCATTGATCTACTGTGTTCGGCATCAGCCTCTTTTATCAGTAGCTCCAAGGCTTTATCTTCAGCAATGTGCTCATCAGCACCTTCTTTCGCTTGTAGGTGAGCATTGGTTGCTGTTCTTTATCCTTTTGGGCTTGCTTCGCTTCCTTCTTTTCCTCGGATCTTTTCCTCTTCTGTTCTTTCACTGCAGGACTCTCCCCCTTTTTGGTTGCATTGGAGGAAGGGGTTGAGACCGCAGAAAGAGTCTTGTGGACAGCAGCATCAACCAAGGGCTGTAATGTTGAGGAAAGCCTCTCATCAAGGGCTTTGATCACTATATCAGTGATTATGGGGGTGATGAGAGGGAGGGAGTTTCGGAGGATAGCACCTATTTGCTCAGGAGGGTTCTGTTCCTGAGAAGTAGGGCCTGAAGCAGAGGCGGGTGGTTGATTTTGCACTCTATATAAGGAGTGACAACCTATTGTAATGATTGAGCGATATGAGCAATTGAATGGAATGATTGATTGATTCGATTAGAAACATTCTACATCTATAAACATTCCTAGAAATCAGAAATTCATATTCTCTCCCTATAACCGTATGCGATCTTAACGCTTACAAGTATCGATTGCTTGCTACAATTTGTCTAATTCGTGTTTGTATTCCGCTGCTTTATATTCTGATACGTCAAACTTGTGATCACTGATCCTGTCAAATGGTATCAGAGCAGGTTAATCATTGATCGATCTAATAATTGATCATTGAAACTGCTATTCAAGATCCAAGTTTGATTGAATTAGCTTTTATTTTTGCAAGAAACGGTTATAGAGATTGAATTTTTCTGTATTCTGCTCATTCATCCTGAGATCTTTTCTTGGTTCTCATTGAGTTTGTTGTGGTTTGTCTAAAACTTCTTTTTAAACTTGAACTCAACTATTTTTGAACTGAAAATGACCACTCCCTCCAATGATCCTCACAATACTGGTTCCTCAACCAAGCCTCCTATGCTGGTTAGGAATGAGTATAACATATGGCAAAGACGTATGCTCCATCACCTGTCTGTTAATAGCGCAGGGTGTTGGACATCTGTGGTACATGGTCCACACAAGCCTATGGTGAATAACCCGAAACCAATCAAATGGTTCCGAAGAGGAGGGAGCAATACTCAGATGAGGATAAAAAGTTGCTTGAGATTGATGCAAAAGCCCATGGAATTCTGGCCATGGCTTTGCCCAATGAAATCTATTCTGGGCTAATGCATCATGAAACTGCCCATGACCTCTGGATTGCTTTGAAAGAACAATTTGGAGGAACAGATGAGGTCTTGGCAAATAATAGAGAAATTCTTGCCCAACAATATGAGACATTCTCTCATAGAAAGGGTGAGACACTGACTCAACAATATGAGCGGTTTTCTTGTTTGATCTCTGAACTAAAAATGGTCAAACTTGAATACACCAATATTCAGATGAATAACAGATTTCTCAGATCACTGCCTGAGAGATGGGACACATAACTATTGTCCTACGCTCCAGTGCAAGTTTGGACAAACTATCTCTCACCCAACTCCATGGGAAATTGCTCACTTTTGAGAGAGAGATAGAACAGAAGAGAAAGCTGTCTTCATCTGGAAAGCTCACTGAAGACTTTATTCAAGGCAACACTGCCTTGGTGGGTCATGAGTCAGAATATGCTGCATCTGAATGCCAGTATGATGAGCATATTAATTTCTCTTCGAGCTCTTCTAATTCTGCATTTGTAAGTGTTGATGGTCAGTTTACTGGAGGTAATAATGACAATTTATGTTTCATTATGGATGATCTCAAGGGGATTGCTGATGATGACTTAGAAGAGATGGATATTTTGAGCCAAATGGCCTTGATAAATATCAGATCTCAGAAGTTCTACAAAAGACTGGAAAAAATTCCCAGGACTCTCTGGCAAAACCAAAGTTGGTTTTGACAAGAGCAAGTTGAGGTGTCACAAATGCCAACGGCTTGGACACTTTGCAAGAGAGTGTAGATCAACTGGTTCAAACTCTACTGCACCCTTTGTGACTTTTCCTGGCAACAGTCAACAAAACAGAGGGCAACATCCTGTCACATCTAGTCATCATCCTCAACAACAATCTCCGGCATATTTTGTTCCTCAGGGTCAAATGCCTTATCAGTACCCTTGTTATTACATGCCACAGTCAAGTCAAGTTCAAGTTCCTATGACACCACAACCTCATGCATTACCAGAACCTCAGCCTTCCCTATCTCATCAACAACCTTCATCTCAACAACACAGCTTCTTCACCCCAGGAGTTGTTGACTGGAGCAGTTTACCAGATGACTTGTCTGGTCATGATCAACTGTTCTCAGGTGCTGGTCAACATGGTGGTGACAGTCCCTTTGGGAATCTAGCTCTTATGGCTTTGGAGTCTGCTGATACTTCATCCTCCAATGCCTCTACACCTCAGGTATCACAGGTATCCTCTGAGGCAAAAGCCAAATTATGTTCTGAACAATGCATAGCAGCATTTGCTTCCATTAGAGAAGCAAATGTAGCTTTAATTAATAAGAACATTGAGCTAGAACAAGTAATTTCCAAAAACAAAGCTGAGTTTGAGTTTGTGCTCAAAGATAAAAATGATGAGGTTTATAAACTGAATTGCAAAATAATTGATGATAAGGCTAGAGAAGATGTACTTCTAGAGAAGTACAAAGATCTCAAGAAACCCTTGCAGTTACCCAGGTCGAGTGTGATAGATGGGTACAATCATGCAAAGGTTTTGAAATGCTTCTTAGTAAGCAATCTGCTTCAAATGTGAAGTTTGGAATTGGTTACAATCACACTGCTCCACCTACAGATTTTACCCCAAGAGCAGAGGTAGAATCTGATGGTGAGAGTGATAACCAATCCATCAAGTCATGTGATCTACCTTCTGATACAGCACAATCAGAAGTAGCAGTCAGTATCAAGTCCTCCTTGAACCTATCAGCTGATGTTGATGGTCCAAATGCTGACATTCACATGATCAATAAGTTGATCAACTCAGGAGTCAATCCTGAAGGTCCTGAAAGGACTGGAGAGCAGGATTCAACTCCTGAAGTTCAAACTTCAACTGCTGTCAGCTCTGATACCATTTGACAGGATCAGTGATCACAAGTTTGACGTATCAGAATATAAAGCAGCGGAATACAAACACGAATTAGACAAATTGTAGCAAGCAATCGATACTTGTAAGCGTTAAGATCGCATACGGTTATAGGGAGAGAATATGAATTTCTGATTTCTAGAATGTTTATAGATGTAGAATGTTTCTAATCGAATCAATCAATCATTCCATTCAATTGCTCATATCGCTCAATCATTACAATAGGTTGTCACTCCTTATATAGAGTGCAATAGTCACTGCTGTTATCACGGAAAGTGACAACTGGCAGATCCAATACAGAAATAACTAATTCTTAACAAACTACTGAAATGTTCACAACTACTGAGAACATATCAGCAAGTTAAGTACAAAATATAAAACTACTGAAACTACAACGACTGAAGAACAAGCTCTTCAGTCGTTTTACAAAACTACTGAAACAAAGAAAATAAAACTACTGATATCACAACTACTGAAGAAGTACTCTTCAGCAGTTGTGACAAACTACTGAGGCTTCAGTACTTGATCTTCAGACTTTGACCTTCAGGCGTTTCATCAGCTGATGACTTCAGTAGATATCATCAGCTGATGTCTTCAGTCTTTGTCTTCAGACTTTGTACATCAGTTGTTGATCTTCAGCACTTGTGAACTCTTCAGCTGTTGTTCTTCAGTACTTTGGTCTTTCAGCTTCAGCACTTGTGTTCTTCAGCTGTTGTACTTCAGCACTTTGGTTCTTCAGCAGTTAAGGTCTTTAGCACTTGATCTTCAGCTGTTGAAGTCTTCAGCACTTGTCAAACTACTGATGAGGCTTTCAGCAGTTGTTGTGATACCGTGTGGGACTTAGAGGTTTTCTGATCTTGGCTCATTGGTTCTTTTGGTCCAACAGCTTTCAAAGTTGTATTTCCTTCGTATCTCTTTTCCAAGGCTTCCCATAATTTCTTAGACTGCTTGTTCTCAAAGAACTGATGAAATATGTCCTTAGATGTACCGTATAAGCATTATGCAAAGTGTTCTGGAATCAGTCATTCTTCCCAAAGTCAATTTAACTCCATTTGCACTGACTGGTACCGTGTAAGCAGTCTTAATGGATGTCCCAAGGTTTGGGTCAACTCCATTCAAGTAGATTTCAAACCACAATTTCCACTGTGGGTATTCATCCAAAGTTAATAGCTTTGGTGGTTTGTTGTGGTTTCCAATCTCATTCTACAGAAGTAGAAGGTTCTGGATGCGCGAGTCTTCTCTAGCAGTGAATGTAGCAAACTGGTCTTCCATTGCTTTAAACTTGGTAAACTTAGAACAGGACAATTTCACTCGTGCGAATGAATGATATGAATGGATTCAATCGGGCGATTGGATTCAGTCATGTGAATAAGCAGGGCGATTGTATTCAACCTACTGGAGTTGCTTAGCCATGCGAATAAGAGATACGATTGAGTTCAGTCGTACAAATGAGAATATACGAATAGGTTCAGTCGTACGAATAGTCCAATCATGCAATTGAAGGCTGTTGTGTTTGAAAAATCGAATATTTGAACACTTTGACACAAAATACGAATTTTCCAGAAACCCTAATCTGCTAGAATTGAGTAGAAATCGATGAGGAACTAACTATGAAGGGGAGGCTTCTTAGGGCGCTCTGGATGGCTAGGGTTTGTGAATATTCAATGCACGATTTTTTTCCACGAATTATGTGGTATTTATAGGTTTTCAGTTTCACTCATATCACTGAACCAATAGCATGGTTCAGTCATGCGACCAACTCATGCGGTTTATTCATACGCATGTTAGAAGGTTCAGTCATGTGACTGAATCAACCTTCTATCTCAGTCATACGACTGATTCAGTCTCCTAGTTTAGTCATGCGATTGGTCCATAAGTATGATTCATTCATGCGTATAGTCCATAAGGATAGTCCATTAGCATGAATAACCACCCGACTAAGTTAAACACATTTCTCAATCATTATTGACTTAGAACCATATGCAACAACCTCAAACCCATAAAATGAAATACACAAAGACAAATAAACATCAAGATGCATATCATATTTCATTAAGTAGTTCCATTACATATGTGTAAGAAATGAAAGACTTTTACATTGAAGAACATAAACTAGGAATATTATGTATCAACAATCTCTAGCCTAAGAACTCTGATTCCATCTTCTCCAACTGGTTGATCGGATAGTACTTGTTGATCATTAATTCTCTGAACTCAGCCCAACTCATACAGCCTGTAGGATTTCTTCCTCGGGGTTGAATGATGGTTTTCCACCATTCAAGCACTGATCCTTTGAGAAATTAGGTGGCGAATTGTACCATTTGCTCCATCTTGCACTCACTTATGTCTAGTACCACCTCGATCTCGTCAATCCAATGGTAAGTCTCGATAGCACCCTTGGTGACATAGAAATCTTTGGGTTTGCAAGCCATAAACGTCTTGTATGAGCACCCGGTCCAGATTCCATTGGTATCATCCAGGTGATCTTCCCTATTCTCGGTGGCATTGTCCCGATCCGTATTGATCTGGGCAATGATTGTGGGTATGGCGTTAGCGATTTGTTGTGCCATAATGTTTGCGATTTGTTCGTCGCTTCCAGGGTTGTTGATTATTGGGGGGTAGGTGGTTGATTCCCTTCTCGTCCAGGCTCCTCACGCGGGGCCCTTCTAGTTGCTCTCCTACCCACACGGGCTCCTTTTCTTGGCGGCATTCTAATTTCAAGACAAGTAACTCATTTAGCAACATATAATAAGTTTTGATTGTCCCAACACGTTGATTACCCTAAAGGTCACACCAACAGTTGCACAAAAGTCACAGTATATGAACAACATGACATGATTGATAGTTTCATTAAGCATGGTTAGGGACTTTATTCCCAAGCAACCGAATTGTTTCCCTCATACTTATGGAGTTACATACTCCATACCAATTCACCTTGCAAGGTTAGTATCAGATAGCAATAGTTTTTTAAACAACCATAAGATCATCCATCATAGAGATCAAAATAAAATATATGTCATGGTTCATAACTTGGAAGGTACGGTGTAATACCCGGTTATTTATAAAAGAAAGAAGAATAGAGTGAAGAAAAAGAAAGAAAATATATTTTACCCAAGTTAAGGGGTAAAATGTGTCAAAAATGACAAAAGTTTTGAAAATGTTGGTGTAATTGGTGATGGCTGCCCATCACTCTCTCTACACCCAAAAAATTCGGATTTTAGAGAGAGAAAGCAAAGAGGAGTAGAAAGCTCTCGGGTTTTTAAGAAGAACAAGTGCAAAAGTCGAATTCAAGGTAAGAATTCGTGTGTTTAAGATGTTCTTAACTGGTTTCATCCTCGGTTATGTGCTTATGTATGTTGTGTGTGTTCAGTTTTGTGTTTTTAGTGGGTTTCTTGGTGAGAACTTGTAGCAACCGGGCTTTGAACGAAGTCTTACCCGAAGAGGCTGCTAAGGTGCGTTTTAGAACCCCTCTTTTACACGTTTTAACTGTTTTGGGGTTGGAAATGCATGAATGTACGTTTTTATAAAACTAGGGTTTCATACCCGTATGTATGAATATGTGTATGTTACGGGTGTGGTTTGATTTTGGACTATGTTCATGTTTGATGATGTTATGGTTATGTTTCTAACGCTTAGAATGTATGATTGAAGCTGAGAACATGATCGATGGTGTTTTGGGACCAAATTATGATGTTAAGTGTGCCCTAGGCTACTCATGCACCCAAACAGTAGCTCATACGCCTAAGTTTTATAATAACTACTTAAGTGTTCCAAATGGGGATGCACATTGACAAAAGCACATAAGCATTGAAAAATGCGGATGAACATTGACAAATGCGGATGAACATTGACAAATGCGGAAGAGCATTGACAAATGCGGAAGAGCATTGAGAAATGCGGATGAACAAAAGTCAATGCAGATGAGTAAAACTCATTGTAGATGAGTAAAAGTCAATGCATATGAGTAAAGAGGAAATGCGGATGAGTAAAAGTCAATGGGGATGAGTAAAGAAGAAATACGGATGAGTATAAGTCAATGCGGATGAGTAATGAGGAAATGCGGACGAGTATAAGTCAATATGGATGAGTAAAATTTAATGCGGATGAAAAAAAGTTAATGCAGATGAACAAAAGTTAATGCGGATGGACAAATGCAGATGAACAAAAGTTAATGCGGATGGACAAATGTGGATGAACATATGCGGATGGACAAATGTTAATGCAGATGAACAAATGTTAATGCGGATGAACACTAAGAATATTTTCTAATTTCCGGGGGAAAAATGTCATGTAGGCTTTGACTTGGGAGGTTCCCGGGGGCATAGTAAGTTGAATTTATGAGGTCATAAATGATGTGATGGGCATTGTATGATGATGATATGATGTATGATTGATGCTTATGCATGATGGTATGTGTGATGTATGTTATGTATGTATGATGATGCCCTGCATGGTGATGTTGTATGTTTATGTTTATGTTCCTTATTATGTATGTTTGTTTTCCCGTGGCTTTATGTTGAATGTTAATGAATGAAATGAAAGTATTATGTAACGTAAAGTGGAAGATAATGAAAAGAGGAATGTGATGTAAGAATGCATGCATTAATGAACGAAGGAAAGTAAAGTAAGTCTTGCAAGCCTTGTATGTGGAAACACGCCCAATGAAGGGCGTTGGTTTAATGGTGTGTGGGTTAGTTACCCTAGAAGGATGCACACCGGGGTCTTTCTTTGTGATTGACCATTTGTATAGAACCTTTGTCGATTACTGTAGGTACTGTGCTCAGGCTGCTGTGCGCCATGACGGGGGGTCTATGATAGACCTCGACCCAGTATCCGCTTTATGCATGATGGTGGGGTATAGCACATGACAATGGTACACCTGAATTTACCCTAGGTACTGTGCCAGGCTGCTGTGCGCCATGACGGGGGGTCTATGATAGACCTCGACCCAGTATCCGCTTTATGCATGATGGTGGGGTATAGCACATGACAATGGTACACCTGAATTTACCCTAGGTACTGTGGTCAGGCTGCTGTGCGCCATGACAATGGTCCAGTTCCTGCTTTATGCATGATGGTGTGGTAAAGTTCATGGTTTTGGTATGGAATGTAAAGAAGTAAAGATGAACATATGAATGAAAGTAATCTATCAAAGTGAACGAAAGTGAATGATAATGACGTACGACGAATGAACGTATGTTCACGAATGAATGATGAAGATAATTATGATATTATCAATGTGTATGTATAATGCATGATCATGTACGATTGTAAAGAATGATTCTAAAGGAAAGAGAAAGTATGTTTTATTTCAAAACTAGAACTCACTCAGCAATGCTGACTTTTTATGCATTTTCCAGTTGCCAGGTGAGGATTGCTGAGGATGGCGCGCGCAGTTACTTGGCATCTTTGGATGGCATTCTTCTGCTTAATGTTTTTGCATTGTAATGTGAACGAATGAAGCTGTGTAACGAATGATGTATTAGTTTGCAAAAATGAAAATGTTGTTTTTAAATGTTTCCGCTGCAACGTTTATTTCATGTTATTGTAATTATATGTTTTATGAGCAATGATTGGCCAGCTGTAAGCGTCCCGGGAATGGGGCCTTACAAGTTGGTATCAGAGCCAAAGTTTAAGTGAAACGGGTAAATTTTCAAAAGAAACCTTAACTTAAACTGAAAATGGGACGGAAAGGGAAGGGATGCCGGTCCGAGCAGCTGCGTTCCATTAGGTATTTTTTTAATGTTAACTGGTATTACGTGCACATGTTATGTGGTTATGTGTTGCTGGTTGATTTATATACTGATGTAGTCAGTATAGGTAATGCTCGGGGTATGAAGAGTAAAGTAAGTGGCGAATCACAACTAGCCACTGTAATTAGGGACTTACTATACTTGATATAAACTAAGCTATTCCCTTGAATGACCGTGTTGGTGTTTAACTCTTTTAGTGTGTGTGTGTTAGAGGTTGGCTGGTGGTAGATCATCTAAAGCTTCATGTGGTGGAGGTGGTGGTGCTGAACCATAGGCTATGAGAGGAAGGCCTAGAGCGGAAAAGGTTGTTCATGAAGAACCCGAGACCCCTCATCCGGAGGGCGGTAATTAGAGCGCCAATCTGAGAGCCTTATTAAAGGAGGCTATTGTTGAAGAAGTGCATCAAGTCATGCAGACAGTCTTACCGTCTGTAGTGACTGAAGTGATTAAGGCGGTACGACAAGTAGAAAGAAAGGATAGAAACAAGTGCTCGGGAGAATGGGAGCGACCGGAGCTTGAAATGGTTCGCTCCGATGATGAAGAGGAGGACAAAGAAGAGCCTGTGCCGGAGGGGGCACGAGACTGTAACTACGGAGCATTTCAAAGGTGTAAGACTCCTACCTTTGATGGTAATGGCACTGCTGCTGCACATTGATGGGTGAGGGAAATGAAAGTTGTTTTGAATATTAGTGAGATGGTAGATGGTAGTCAGGCAATTGGGACAATATAGTCCAAGCAGATGGTACAATATAGTCCACTCATTTGTGGACTTGGCTCTGTGTTGGTGGGACAATATAGTCGAAGCAGATGGTAGTCGGGCAATTGGGAGAACGAGGTGGTCTGAGTTGAATAAGTTGGTGAGTGAGGACTTCTGTCCTCATAGGGAAATGGATAAGGTGGAAAGGGAATTCCTGCAGTTGGAGGCGGGAACAATGACACATCAACAATACACCACCAAGTTCAACGAGATGGCACGTCTGGTGCTGGACCAAGTGACGCCTTTGTCACGAAAGATTAAGATATACATTCATGGTTTGCCGGCGGATATTCGTAGGCACATCATCGCTGCTCGATCGAGCACGTTTACGTCGGCGGTTGATTTTGCAGGGAGATTGTATGATGAAAGAATTGTGGTGGTGACTGAAGGCAGCAAGAAAGGTGGTGGTGACCGGAATTAGAATGGAAGAAGGTTTGGTCGGGGTGGTGCCCCGACGAGTAACAAGAAGGCACGGATAGATGACGGTCGCGTGGTCACATCTGGTGCGGGGTTGAAAAAGTGTGGCAAATGTGGAAGGGAGAATCTCGGAGAATGTAGGTTGGGATCGAACTTATGCTTTAAATGTGGGAGGACGGGGCACATAGTGAGGGACTGTCGTGTGGTCAGATGTTTTAACTGTGGTGGAGAGGGTCACATGAGTAGAGACTATAAGAAGCTGAGGGCTGAAGGTTTGGGGGTGAAGAAGACCAGAGGAGAAGGACCAAGGGCGAGTGCCAGAGCGTTTACGATAATGCAGGAGGAGGCTAGGATGGACCCTGATGTTGTGTTAGGTACATTTCTTGTAAACCAAACTTTAGCCTCTGTGTTATTAGATTCTGGTGCTTATAAAAGTATTATTTCTACTACTTTTTGTGCTAAACTGCCTGTTAGTAGTAGGAGTGTTGAGGCACCCTTTGATGTAAAAACTACCATAGGTAAGTCTACTAGGATTTCTAAGATGGTAGAAGGTTGTGACGTGGAACTAGAAGGGCATAAGTTTCTGGTTAGACCATTCGTGATGACCTTAGGTGGTTTCAATGTAGTCTTAGAAATGGATTGGTTGGCGGACTACGAGACGAACATTATGTGTCGTAAGAAGATGATTCGATTGACAGGGCCTGACAGGAGTACGGTTTATGGTGATTGAGTCACGATGATTCCGAATGTGATTTCGATGGCAGTGGTAGGAAATTGCAAGAGGCGAGGATGTAGTGCCTACTTGGCCTACGTGAAGGATGTGGATACGCCAACATCAACTGTCTGACGTACCGGTTATGTGTGACTTTCCAGATGTGTTCCCAGAAGATTTACTAGGATTGCCACCTGACCGAGAGATCGAGTTTGAGATTGATTTGAGACAAGGTGCCCAACCTGTTGCCAAGGCACCGTATCGTTTGGCTCCGACTGAGATGAAAAAGTTGATGGAGCAATTGCAAGAGCTACTCGATAAGGGGTTTATTAGGCCGAGTATCTCTCCTTGGGGTGCTCGGTCTTATTTGTGAAGATGAAAGATCGTTGCATGAGCATGTGTATTGACTATCGTGAGATGAATAAGTTGAAAATAAAGAAGCGATACCCGTTACCGAGAATTGATGACCTATTTGATCAACTTCAAGGTGCCACTTGGTTCTCGAGGATAGACCTTCGATCTGGTTATCATCAGCAGAAGGTTAAGGAGCAAGACATTCCTAAAACAGCTTTTCGCACGCATTATGGTCACTACGAGTTCCTCGTTATGTTATTTGGGTTGACCAATGCGCCGACTGCTTTTATGGACTTGATGAATCGAGTGTGTCGGCCGATGGAGGATAAAACCATGATTGTGTTTATCGATGATATCTTGATTTATTCCAAGAGTAAGGAGGAGCATGTCGGTTGAGAGGTGCATTGAGGAGGGACATTCGAGAGGTGACATTGAGGAGGGAGAAGTTGTATGCTAAATTCTCCAAGTGTGCATTCTGGTTACGTGAGGTCCAGTTCTTGGGTCATTTGGTGAATCCTGATAGGATTACGGTGGACCCAGCAAAGGTGGAGGCAGTGATGCAATGGAAGTCTCCAAAGACACCCTCCGAGATTCATAGTTTCTTGTTTGGCGGGCTACTATAGAAGATTCATTTAAGACTTCTCTAAGATCGCTTCTCCACTAACCAAGTTGACCCAGAAACATGTAAATTTTGTATGACGTCAAGCTCAAGAGAAGGCTTTTGATTAGTTAAAGGCAAGGTTGACTCAAGCTCCTGTTCTGTCATTACCCGAGGGAAGTGAAGATCTGGTGGTTTATTCTGATGCTTCCTATTCGGGGTTGCGGTATGTGTTAATGCAGAGGGGAGAAGTTATAGCCTATGCATCCCGACAGTTAAAGGTTCATGAGGTTATTTACCCTACTCATGATTTGGAGTTAGCAGTTGTGGTCTTCGCATTAAAGATATGGAGGCACTACTTATACGGTACAAAGTGCACCATATTCACCGACAATAAGAGCTTGAAGTACTTCTTTGAGCAGAAGGACCTAAACATGAGGTAGAGGAGATGGTTAGAGCTTATAAAAGACTATGATTGTGAGATTCATTACCATCCAGGCAAAGCCAACGTGGTGGTGGATGCCCTTAGCCAAAATGAGAGACCCGAGCCGATTCGGGTGAAAGCTTACCGGTTGATCATGACCTCGGATGTGATGAAGCAAGTTAAGGAGTTTCAGGATGAGCCATTGAAAGAAGATCATCTTAACTCCAAAAGAATGAGAGGTCTGGTTGCCGAAATGGGTGAAAACACACTTGGTGTTAAGACCCGATTCGGGCGGATGTGGATTCCTCGTTTTGGGGATCTACGCGTGAAGATTTTGGATGAAGCTCACAAGACTTGGTACTCTATTCATCCTGGTACTACAAAGATGTACCAAGACATGAAGAAAGATTATTGGTGGCCGGGTATGAAGCGTGATGTGGTTGAGTATGTGACTAAATGCCTTACTTGTTTACAAGTGAAGGCCGAGCATCAGAAGCCGTATGGGAAGATCCAACCTTTGGATATACCAGAACGGAAGTGGGAGCACATCACTATGGATTTCCTTACGAAGCTATCGCGTACCTTGAAAGGGTATGATGCTATATGGGTGATCGTTGATCGTTTGACGAAGAGTGCTCACTTCTTACCGATTCGCGAGACATATTTATCGGAGAGGTTGGCGAATCTGTTCATTAAACAGATTGTAACTCGTCATGGTGTGCCTATGTCTACTATGTCTAATCGTGACACTCGGTTTACATCCAAATTTTGGAAGACATTCCACGATGCTATAGGGACGAGGCTACGTATTAGCATGGTTTATCATCCTCAACCGGATGGTCAGTCGGAGAGGACGATTCAGACTCTAGAAGACATGCTTTGGGCATGCGTTATTGAATTTGGAGGAAGTTGGGATGACCACTTACCGTTAGCTGATTTCTCATATAAAAACAGCTATCATGCCAGTATTGGTATGCCTCCTTATGAGATGCTATACGGTAGGAGATGTAGGACGCCTGTGTGTTGGGGTGATATTGGCCATAAAGAGTTAGCGAGCGTCGAAGTGGTCGAGGTTACGACTGAGAAGTTGGAAAGAATCAAGGCCTTCATGAAGGCAGCTAAAGATAGGCAAAAGTCGTATGCTGATAAGCCACGTAGACCAATTGAGTTCCAAGTGGGTGATAGAGTCATGTTGAAAGTCTCACCTTGGAAGGGTATCATATGGTTCAGAAAGCAGGACAAGTTGAGCCCAAGGTATATAGGGCCTTTCCGAATCATTGCTCGAGTAAGAGAGGTAGCCTATAGACTAGAGTTACCAGTTGAGTTAAGTGGAATTCTCCTGACATTCTATTTATCTCATCTCATAAAGTATTTAGTAGATGAACGTATGACTGTACCGCTGGAGGATATTGAGGTTGATGAACGGATTAATTACGTGGAGCAACCAGTGGTGACCAATGATCGAAAAGAGAAGTGGCTGAGGAATAAAGTGGTTCCTCTTGTGCTGGTACAATGGAAGCACAGGAAGGGGTCTGAGTCTATGTGGGAGACTAAAGAAGAGATGAGACAGCATTACCCATGATTGTTTGAGAATAACAAGTTTCGGGGATGAAACCTAAATAAGGGGGTGGACTTGTAACACCTGGTATTTATAAAAGACAAAGAAAGAAGAATAAAGTGAAGAAAAAGAAGGAAAAGATATTTTACCCAAGTTAAGGGGTCAAAAGTGTCAAAATGGACAAAACGTTTGAAAAAGAGGGTGTAAAAGGTGATGGCCGCCCATCACTCTCTCTACACCCACAAAATTTGGATTTTTGAGAGAGAAAGCGAAGAGGAGCAGAAAGCTCTTGGCTTTTGAAGAAAAACAAGTGCAAAAGTCGAATTCAAGGTAAGAATTCCTATGTTTAACATGTTCTTAACTGGTTTCATCCTCGCTTTTGTGCTTATGTATGTTGTGTGTGTTAGGTTGTGTGTTTTTAGTGGCTTTATAGGTGAGAACTTGTAGGAATCGAGCTTTGAAGGAAGTCTTACCTGAAGAGGTTGCTAAGGTGAGTTCTAGAACCCCTCTTTTACATGTTTTAACTGTTTTGGGGCTGTCAATTCATGAATGTACGTTTTTATAAAACGAGGGTTTCATACCCATATGTATGAATGTGTGTAAGTTACGAGTGTGGTTGGATTTTGGACTATGTTCATGTTTGATGATGTTACAATTGTGTTTCTAAGGCTTAGAATGTATAATTTCAGCTTAGAACATGATAGATGGTGTTTGGGGACAAAATTATAATGTTAAGTGTGCCCTCGGCTGCTCATACGCCCAAACAGTAGCTCATACGCCTAAGTTTTAAAATAACTTCTTAAGTGTTCCAAATGCGGATGAACATTGACAAATGCGGATGAGCATTGACAAATGCGGATGAACATTGACGAATGAGGATGAACATTGACAAATGCGGACAAACATTGACAAACGCGAATGAGCATTGACAAATACGGATAAGCATTGACAAATGTGGATGAACAAAAGTCAATGCGGATGAGTAAAAGTCAATGCGTATGAGTAAAGAGGAAATGCGGATGAGTAAAAGTGAATGTGGATGAGTAAAAGTCAATGCTGATGAGTAAAAGTCAATGCAGATGAGTAAAGAGGAAATGCGGATGAGTATAAGTCAATGCGGATGAGTAAAGAGGAAATAGGGATGAGTATAAGTCAATGCGGATGAGTAAAATTTAATGCAGATGAACAAAAGTTAATGGGGATGAACAAATGTGGATGAACAAAAGTTAACGCGGATGGAAAAATGCGGATGAACAAATGCGGATGAACAAAAGCTAATGCGGATGGACAAATGTTAATGCGGATGAACACTTAGAATATTTTCTGTTTTCCGGGGGAAAAATGTTATGTAGGCTTTGACATGGGAGGTTCCCGGGGGCATAGTAAGTTGACTTTTTGAGGTCATAGATGATGTGATGGGCATTGTATGATGATGATATGATGTATGATTGATGCTTATGGATGATGGTATGTGTGATTTATGTTATGTATGTATGATGATGCCCTGCATGGTGATGTTGTATTTTTATGTTTATGTTCCTTATTATGTATGTTTATTTTCCTGTGGCTTTACATTGAATGTTAATGAATGAAATGAAAGTATTATGTAACGTAAAGTGGAAGATAATGAAACGAGGAACGTGATGTAAGAATGCATGCATTAATGAACGAAGGAAAGTATCCAGGCCTTGTACGTGGAAACACGCCCAATGAAAGGTGTTAGTTCAAAGGTGTGCGGGTTAGCTACCCTAGAAGGATGGACACCGGGGTCTTTCTTTGTGATTGACCATTTGTATAGAACCTTTGTTGCTTACCCTAGGTACTATGGTCAGGCTATTATGCGCCATGATAGGGGGTCCATGATAAACCTCGACCCAGTATCCACTTTATGCATGACGTTGGAGTATAGCACATGAAAATGGTGTTGGACCCTAGAAAGGATCATACATGCCAACTCAATGGGTGATTTGATGATTCGTCTGCTGAAATCCCTCAAGTCCAAGAAGAAATGCGGATGAAGAATCTGCTTAGAAGATAAAGTACTGTCTCCCGCATTTGTCAATGCGGAAGGCACAGAACAAACACGGACAAGTATTTGTTCTTTCGCATTGACAAATGCAGAAGACCAAAAAGTAAATGCGGACAAGTACTTACTCTTCCGCATTGACTAATGCTGAAGACAAAGTAAATGCGGACAAGACTTTGCTCATCCACATTGACAAATGGGGATGACCGAACAAATGCACACAAGTATTTTTTTCATCCGCATTAACCAATGCGGATGGCCAACATACTAATGCAGTTGATCAAGTGAAGAAATGCTGATCAAGTTAACTCATCCGCATTTGTCTATGCGGATGAACAAGCAAAGATGTGGATGAAGACTTAGACTAGTTCTGATGTAACATGTCAGGGGTAGTTTAGTCCTTTTGTAAAAGGCATCTTGTTTACCTATAAATAGAATAGATACCTCGTACATGAGGTGATGGCTGATAGATAGAGAATTTTGGTTGTAATTATTCTCTGTAATTTGTCAACTTTTATATATCAATACAAAAAGCATTTATGAGTATTTTTCTTGCAATGAATGTTCTTTGATTGTTTGTTTCCGCCATTCAATCATTAACTTGATTATCATATTGGATTCACAGTAAGAATATCACTCTTACTCAACCCCAGTCAATTGGTATCAAAGCTTTGGCTCTCGGTTCTCTTTCAGATCTGCGTATAGACTGAATAGACTTCGATTGATCTGGTAATCAAGTTGGTAGTAGTGGATATCATCATCTTTACTTAGTAAACAACAAGAATACTCCTGTCAAACAGCAATGAAATCATTACAGAACTCATTCTGAACCTCGAAAGAACTGCTTGAACAAGTTGGAGTCATCAAACATAATCGATCTTAAAATCAACTAAATCTATATTTACACAAATTAAAATGGATTCTAACAGTTACTCTAAACTTGGTCATACACCTAAACCTCCTATGCTTAAACATAAATCTGAGTTTAGATAGTGGAGAAAAAGGTTTAGAAATTAAATCATAGGTGTAGATCCTGATTTCTGGATTTCAATATGCAAGGGTCCACACATCCCTATTACTCTATCAACAGCTCAAGCTGCACTTTACAAGACTGCTAGAATACCCATTGAAGACTTAACTCTAGATGAAGATGACTATAAGAAAATCAAGATTGACCTCAAAGCATACTCAATTTTGACTCAAGCACTCAAAATGGATGTGCTGAAAAGATTAGAAAAGTATGAAACTGCTAAAGCTGTTTGGAATGCACTAAAAATCATTTGTGAAGGAAGCAGTGAGGTTGCTGAAATCAACAAAGACAAGCTGGTCAATCAGTATGAAACATTCCACCCCACCAAAGGAGAATCAATATCTAAACAACTGCACAAATTTGTAAAGTTGGTAAATGACTTGGAAATCATGGGAGTCACTTACAAGATTAAAGAACTTAACATGAAAATGCTTCATAGTCTCCCTGAAAGCTGGAAACAGAATGTAACCATGCTGAAAAATACTCTTGATCTTGAGAGTACCACTGTAGACGTTATGATAGCCAAAATTGAAGCTTTGGAACTTGATGAAAGAAGTAGAAACCTTGGTGGACCAAGAGTGATTGAGGCTTACCAATTTCCTTCAGAATCTCACTCTGTTGAAAATGCTTTCATCACCGAGGAAGATGATTTCATCTCATCAAGAGATCAAATGAACAATACTGGGTTCATTGCAACTCCACCAATCAATCATCCATCAACTTCATCATAAGAACCTAAAGTCTCTACTGCCCCTCAAACCTCTCCTGAAGACTCAAGATCATAAGAGCAAAAGGCAACTTACAATGCCTTTGTTGTAAGCTTTGAAACCTACCTGGGAGGAAGACTCACTTCTGCTCATCTAATTCAGGAAGATTTGGAAGAAATGGAACCTGATGATATGGAGGAAATGCATCTACATTGGCAAATGGCAATGATTGCCATGAGAGCCAAGAAATTCTTCAGAAAAGGAAGAAAGTTGAGCCTGAATGAGAACACAAAACTTGGATATGATAAGTCCATGGTGAAATGCTTTAACTATGGCATGACTGGCCATTTCTCGAGAGAGTGCAATGCCCCTAAGAGAAAAAACTATCAAAGGAACTCTCCAGGCCAATCATCATCACAGCCCAACGCAAGCTATCACTCCAACAACCAACAACAGCAGTATCATCATTCTTATCATCAACAAACATACCAGAATCAACCACAGCTGACAAATCAAGCTCATGCAAGCAGTCAGCCTTTCTGCCAGTGCCCTTGTGATAAAACAAGATGGGGTATGTGACTGGAGTGTGTATGCTGAGGAAGTCAAGCCTCAATTCCAAAATCATGCTCTTATGGCTTACATCAACGATAGACTATCTCCAATGCCTACTGAGGTAAAAACTAACCTTTGTAGTGAAAAATGTATTAATGAATTACAAGAGTATAGGGAACACAACCATAAACTGGCTGATAAAATCAAAGAAGAAAAAGTGAAGTTAGAAATGATGAAGAGAGAACTAAAAATATTTGAAATCAAAATCTAATCTCTCATTTCCAACATAGAAAAACTGCATGGTGAGAAATACACTCTTGCAACTGAGAATGAGCTACTTACTGAAAAGTTAGCTCAAGCTAAAGCTCAACAATCTATGACTGAAGTGAAACTTGAAAAGTTTCAAATGTCTTCAGTCAAGCTGCAAGAGATGCTAGATTCCCAAAAGGATCCAAAGGACATGTGAGGGATTGGGTATAATTCATGTCCTCCAGCATACAATGACAACTACACTGTCATGCCTGACTTTGTCTCACTATCTGAAGCAATTGAACCTAAAACTATGGAACCTAAATCTATAGTGAAACAAGTGACAAATCTTCAAAACAAACCTGATGTTTATATTGAAACCAATGAGGATAAAATCAGGTTAGGTCACCCAATCAAAATCAAAGAGTGTTCAGACAAGACAAAGAGTGTCATGAAACAATCAAGCCCTGTAAAAGCAATTGTACCTTTTATAAAATTCATACCATCTATTTTACAAGGCAAAAAGAAATATGTCAACACAGTGAAACCCACTACTGAGAGTAATTCTAATAATGAGATTATATATCCACAAAATTGAAGCAAATCAGAAAAGGTTTCACTGAAAAAGAAACAAACTGTAAGACTAAGTTTAACACATAAAACATCATCAGACCCTAAGTCATCAAGGTTAAGGCAGGTAGTTGGGTTTGATATCTATAACAAGGAACATGTTGACTAGTTTGAGAAAGAAGTGAGAAGTAGGTTGAAGAAATAGAAACAGCCCAGACAATTGAACAAAAGTAGTGTTGTGAAGCAAACAATTAAAAGGGTTGATTCTGATTCATCGCCTAAAGAAAAGAAAGTGACTCATCAAAAGAAAATATCAGTTGAGTCACACAAAGAAGAATCCGATTCAAGAAACAAACAAATGTATTGTGATATTTGTGACATGTTCAATCACAAGACAGATAAATGCTTCTTCAATCAATATTGTTCTATCTGTGATATGAATAATCACTCCACCAAAAATTGCTATTACAACAAGTATTGTTCAATCTGTGACATGAACAATCACAATACATGTGATTGTTACTTTAATCTGATTGTTACTTTAATCAGAAGGGGTTGAGAATTCCCCAACACAAGCCCATCTCAAAAACATCTACTGTGATGCACTCTATCAGACCTCATCTTCATAATACTCAATCTAGGACACCTAGATCAACAAATGACAGAAATAACTTGAAGGAATTAACGAAGGGTCAAAGAAATCATCTCACAATGAAACACAAACTTGACCTTCCTAAGCAAAAACCAACTTTTAATAATGAAACTCGGGCTAAATTTTTACAAAGAAATAGAGACCAACGATTTCATTATTCATCTGAATCCTCAGTAGATGTTGATGAGATGACTCAACCAATTCATCATAAAAAATCTCCGAGAACACCTCCATCCAAATCACAATTCAGAGGGAAATACCAGGAGGTGACTATCATGAATAGGAACGGGAAACCTAAGACCATCATGGCTTGGGTTCCTCATTCTAATTAGTTCTTTTTCCTTGTAGGTTCATCCACACAGGTCTAATAGCCTATGGTACGTAGACAGTGGTTGCTCCCGACACATGAACGGAGATCGTTCCCTCCTTCATGACATCAAGTACATACAAGGAACTACTGTGGCATTCAATGGAGATTCAGAAGGTGGTAGAATTACAGGAGAAGGATCTGTGACAAACGGGATGCTGAGCTTTGACAAAGTGAATTACTGTGAACAACTGAATTTCAATCTGCTAAGCGTGTCTCAGATCTGCGACAAAAAATATTCCACTCACTTTACAGACACACTCACTGCTACATTCTGAAACCTGGATTTCAGATCCCTGAAGAATGGCTTGTCTTAAAGACTTCGAGGAAGAATAATACATATGTCTTAAACCTGTGTTCTGTATCACCTAAGGAAGAAACATGTCTTTTGTCTAAAGCATCATTTGATGAGTCATAGCTTTGGCATAGACGTTTGGGGTACACTAACTTTAAAAATATGAACAAGTTAGTCAAAGGAAACCATGTCATTGGTCTTCCTAAAAAAGAATTCAGTTTTATTGATCAATGTTCAGCGTGCCTCAAAGGAAAACAACACAAATCGTCTCACAAGACCAAGCTGGTAAACACTAACAATAATCCATTGAAGTTACTTCATATGGATCTATTTGGACCAACTCATGTAATGAGTATGGGAAAGAAACAGTATTGTTTAGTGATCATTGATGACTTTTCTCGATTCACATGGGTGTTCTTCCTACTTCACAAAAACAAAACATCCCAAATCATTCAAGAATTTATCACTAAAATTGAAAATCAACTTGATCTTATGGTCAAAATAATAAGAAATGATAATGGTACAGAGTTCAAAAATGAAAATATAAGTTCATTTTGTGCAAGTAAAGGCATTGCTCATCAATTCAGTGCAGCAAAAACTCCTCAACAAAATGGGGTACCTGAAAGGCGAAATAGAACACTGATTGAAGCAGCAAGAACGATGCTAGCCGATGCTAAACTATCAATCACCTTCTAGGCAGAAGCAGTTAACACATCGTGCTTTGTGCAAAATCAAACTCTGATTGTTAAAGAAAGTAACATGACACCTTATGAACTGATCTTCCATAGGAAACCATTTATTGGATTCCGCAATCATTTGGTTGTCCAGTCTCAATATTAAACACCCGTGATCATTTGGGAAATTTTCATCCAAGTCTGATGAAGGATTCTTTGTAGGTTATTCTTCTGTCTCAAAGGCTTATAGAGTGTTCAATCCTAGATTGAACATTATTGATGAATCTACAAATGTTCAATTCAAGGAACATTCATTTCCTAAATCTACAAAGGGTCTTGACTGGTTGTTGGATATTGACACATTTACAAAATCATTTAACCAATTTCACTTGTCTAATGCAGGAAATATACATTTAGGTGATATTTCATCAACTGTAGAAAGAAGAGATAATTATCCATTGATTCCACCTACATTTGGTGAACATATGAATGAAGATGTTCCTCTTTAAGCTGATCCCATGAGACAACTATCATAAAACCTTAGTGTTTCTTTTGAAGAAGGTCCCAGCCTCGTACCATCTCACCTAGATGACATGTCAAATGAGTTCAGAAATCAAAAACAGGCTTCTCATCCGGTAGACACACAAGGTACATCAAATGATGCAAGCAATCTCAGTGCTGCTGAAGATGTAGCATTTACTGAAACAGAAGTTAACAATCTTCATAATTCAATAACTATACAAGATGAATGTGCCTCTCACCATAATGAACTGAATGTCTCCAATCTTGATGTAACTATTGCTGGTGACATTGTTCCAACCATAAGAATACACAAGAATCATCCAGTTCAAACCATTATTGGTGATCTTAATAAGAGGGTGACTAGAAGCAAGTCTAGTATTGCAAACATCTGTTTGTTCTCGTGCTTTCTATGTCAAACACTACCCAAAAACATCAAAGAGTCACTTCAAGACAATAGTTGGATTGAAGCAATGCAGGAAGAATTGCTCCAATTCAAGAAGCAAGAAGTATGGCAGCTGGTAGATCTTCCCGAAGGACAATACCCTATCGGTACCAAATGGCTGTACAGGAACAAGACTGATGATAGAGGGATAGTCATCAGAAATAAAGCAAGACTAGTGGCATAGGGATACACTCAGGAAGAAGGAATCGACTACGACGAAGTGTTTGCTCTTGTTGCCAGACTAGAAGCAATCAGAATCTTTCTTGTATATTCTGCGTCCATGAAATTTACTGTTTATCAAATGGATGTAAAGTGTGCCTTCCTGTATGGAAAGATTGCTGAAGAAGTTTATGTGAGTCAACCACCTAGATTTGAAGATCCAAATTTCCCTCACAAAGTTTACAAGCTTGACATAGCTGTGTATGGTCTTCATCAAGCACCAAGAAAGTGGTATGAGACTCTATCATCCTTCCTTCTTGAACATGGGTATGAAAGAGGAAAGATTGATCAGACTCTCTTAAGAAGAAAAAGAGGGAAAGACATGCTGTTAGTCCAGATCTATGTGGATGACATTATATTTGGCTCCACAAACAAGCAACTCTGCAAAGAATTTGAAGACCTTATGCATTCAAAGATCCAAATGAGTGCTATGGGGGAACTCACCTTCCTTCTAGGGGTGCAAGTCAAACAAACACTAGATGGAATCTTCATCAACCAATCAAAATATGTAGAAACCATGGTGAAGAAATTACACTTTGCTGGCTGTCAGTCTATCAAAACTCCTGTGGATATTAAAGTGAAGATTGGACCTGACCCTCAAGGCAAATCAGTGGATCAGACTCACTATTGATCAATGATAGGTTCACTTATATATCTAACAGCCAGTAGGCCTGACCTTATGTTTGGTGTTTGTGTGTGTGCCACATATCAAGTTGATCCAAAAGAATCACATGTGAACGCAGTCAAGAGGATATTCAGATATCTAAAGGGCAAGCCAGCTCTTGGATTATGGTATCCAAAGATAGGAGAATTTAATCTCTATGCCTACACAGACAGTGATTATGGAGGATGCAACTTCAATAGAAAATCCACTTTTGGCGGTTGTCAATATCTTGGTCCCAGACTAGTATCATGGCAATGCAAGAAGCAGACAAATGTGTATGTGTCCACAGCAGAAGCTGAGTATATTGCTACATCAGCATGTTGATGTCAAGTTCTCTGGATTCAAAACCAGATGCTTGATTATGGTTTTAACTTCTTGCACACACCAATTTCTATTGACAACACAGCTGTTGTCTTTATAACTAATAATCCAGTTCAACACTCAAAAACAAAACATATTGAGATTAGATATCATTTTTTGAGAGACTGTGCTGAAAAGGGTTTAATCAAATTGATTCAAGTACCAACTGAAAATCAATTAGCTGATTTGTTTACCAAGGCATTTGAACCTAGTAGGTTTGAATTTCTGGTTCAGTCAATTGGCATGATTAACCTTGAGTAAAAACTATGAAAAACATCAAAAACAATTTAAAACATCAGAAAACGAAAAAAGAAATCAAGTTTGATGAAGAAAAGGATTCCTTGGGAAATGATATAATTACAGTCGTTATATCATTCACTGTGCTTAATTTCAAAATGTAAAAGACTTAAATGACTTACTAGATATGTTGGTAGGCTCAACTTGGAAGAAAAGATACATGCAGTGATGAATTAAAGACATATTCAATTGTGAAACACTCATCACAAAGTACAGGTATGTGTTGGCTTATGTGAATGCATGTGTGTAGTAGCCTAAACACACCAAGTAATGATACTTTATAAATCTCTTTCACCACATCATGTTTCATCTTTGTTTTGCTGAGCAAAGACCTGATGAAACTTGCATATAGTGCAGATGTCATGATCCAAAAGATTCCCAATGTGGAACACATCCAAAATTGGATGAATCAACAAAGTAATACATTCCAAGTGAATGAACAAAAGAATCCTATCATGGATCACCTTCCAAAGTGAAGTGAAAAGAATCCCAATATGGATAAATATGAAAAAAGGATCAAATTAAAAGAATCCCAATAAGGATCAGTGAAAATGAGATTTCATGACTTAACTAACCTGGTAAGAAAAGTTGTGAAAAAGTTCTACCATGCATTGTATAAGGAGGGTTGATCATTTCATGCTTATGTGTGGGAGGTACAGATTGAATAATTAATCAACCAAAACATGATAAAAGTCATTTGCATCAAAATTTCAATCGAGTATGGGTTTAAGAGGACAAACATACCTTCAATCTTCAAGTTCATGATCATGTCCATTTAATCATAAAGGATGCACAAGTGCAATGTAAGACTGATATGATCCTAACAAAGAGATTTTTCTCTTCATTATTAATATTAATCAAAATAATATTCAAAAGGTTTTAAATCTTTAAAGTTTCTATCCAAATGTGGACATAAACCTTAGGGGGAGTAATTTAAAATTTTTGAGTAAGTCCAAATTTTGGTTATTAACTTAATTTTGAAAAACAAAACAAAAAGAATTTTAGTTGGTGTTGTTGCAATAAGTCATACCATTATATCTCAGCTTATGCAGATTCTTAGAAGCATGATAAGTCCAAGATCTGTCAAAATTAGGAAACTTGTATCAATTGTGACATACAAGTCAATCCAAGCAAGAATTCACAACTTCAACAGTCAACTTCATAAGAAAAATCAATCAAGGACAAATCTTCATAAGATGAATAATCAATTCAATCACATTAACTTTTGATTAAGTTCAAAAGCTAATGTAGGTAAGTGCATTAGTTAATGTGGGTGAAGGTAACCCATGCATGTAACTAATGCGAGTAACAATATATTTTTTTAAGTACAACTAATGCAGACAATGATTTTACTCTACGGCATTAGTGTGTGAAGTAGATGTGGAATTTACTCTACCGTATTTGCTACAGTTAACAAATGCGGATGAACAGGTCTTTATCGCATTTGCTACAGTGCAAGGTTGACCAAGTGTTGTCAACCGCATTTGGTATAGTTGCACAAATGCTGATTGACTTTGTTCTATCGCATTTGCTACTATGTACAAATACGGATAGGATAAAACAAGTAACTCTACCGCATTTGTTACAGTGAATGCTGATGAACACAATCACAAGTTATTCTTCTGTATTTACTACAACACAAATGCGGACAGCCAAGGGTTTCAAGTTTTAACTTCTGCATTTGCAATAGTACACAAATGCGGAAAGAATAAATTTAAGAAGAAACAAAACTTCCGCATTTACAACAGTAGCGAAATGCGGAGTCTGTCAAAAGTTTGTCTTTTGCATTTGCTACAGTTAAAATGCGGATGAAAAAAGTAGCCAAATGCGGACTGTCAATGTCAAAAGTTTGTCTTCCGCATTTGCTACAGTCAACAAATGCGGATGACCAAAATCAAACAAATTAACCTTCAGCATTTGCTACAGTGGTGACTGTATGCTTTTAAACTTGTAAAATCTTTCAAAATGTATTATTTGACTATTTAAAGGAATTCAAACGGGTCATTTAATACTTTTCAAATTTGAGAGACTTTATAGTGAGATGAGCACAAACATACAGTACACCATCTTCAATCATCATCATCATAAACATTCAAAGATTTTTGTGTGAATCTACTCAATCGACTTTTGTTATCGATTCTGAAACAACATTCGGATGAGAAATAAGGTGAAATTTTCATAAAAAGATTAATCAAAACCTAAGTTTGAGAATGATAAACCTAAATCAGTCAAGAACCAACTCATAAGAAAGAACACAAAAACATGTTTCGTTGATGTAACATAATACACCTTTTCAACTTCAATGAGCATGAAAACCAACAAAATTTCTTGTCATCATGAAAATCTTGATATTCATGTTCGTTGTAAGAACAGAGCATGTTGAAATTACATATTTGAAACAAATCAATAAAACAATATCTCTTTAATGGTTCAAACATTGAAACTATGATTGTTAAATAACAAACTCACCATTTGCCAACAACAATTCAATAGAAATGACAAGCAGTTTTCCTTGTCAATTTAAAGTCAAAACTGATAACTAACACACATGTCTCTTGTGCATATTACATGGCAAATCTTACATAGAGCAAGCTCCATAACATCAGCAGTTCTTTAAACCCTCATGTGCCTGAAACCAAAGGACTTAGAGATATGATAAGATTTTTATCTACCACAAGGGTAGCATATCCCATGACTGTGAGACCAACAATCTATGAGAATCCCATCAGGTCCTTCTGGGACACAGCAGAGTAGTGAAGCTGATGATGTGAGAGTATTAACAAGAAGAATCAACAATGAGCTCACTCTGAGGATCACAAAAGAGTTTATTAGAAGATGTCCATAATTTGGTGATAATGCTAATGATCCTCTGGAACTAGATGATGAAGAAATAACCACATTTTTCACTAAAATTGGTTATGAAGGAGATTATGAAGCAAAAGAGATAGTTAAAGGATTAGTGGATCTGCCTTGGAGGTTCCTAATCCATATATTCCAACACTGTTTGTCAAAAAGAACAACAGGATGGAATGACATTCCAATCCTCACATCTTCTACAATATGTGCTCTCTTCACCAACAGGCCGTTTAATATGTCTGCATATGTGTTCAATGGCCTGATCTCTAACATTCAAGAAGGATTAAGATACAAGTTTCTGATGTATCCCAGATTCATTCAATGTCTAATCAATGAATCATTCCATGACTTTGTTAATGAAGGAACTGTGCTTAACATCCCTCATTATGATGCAAGATCTTATAAATACAACGAGAAGAAGGACCTAAGGAACTTTTACTGTGGTGCCCACTCAACCCTTCTTCCTTGGATGATTCAGCAATTAAATCAAGCAGGTCAAGCTCAACCACCACCACAACCAATAGCTCAACCACCACCATAACCAATACCTCAACCACCACCACAACCAATAGCACAACCATCTCCACAACCAATACCTCAACCTTCACCACAACCATCTCCACAAACATTACCACAACCATCACCAAAACCACAACCACAACAATCATCACAACCAACACCACAAACAACCCCTCAACCTACACCTATATCACGTCATCATCAATCTCGAATATCACCAGCATATCAATCACATATGTCACCTTACCAACCTTTACCATCATCCCATGATCACCCTGCTAAAATAGAAGGATCAACAAGTGCATCTAAATCATCCAAATCATCTTCTGATGAGGATGATCATCATGATCAAATCCCTGCTATGAAAGCACCTTCTGAGGCTGTTCCTTTAGAGAGCTATGCTGAATCTAACATCAACAGGCCTGATGAAAAGGATGAGCAATATCTGAACTTTTACTGAAAGTGGAAAGGATGGAAAGAACTCTAAATAGGAGAGCTGGAATAATCAATGACAGAATTTTAGAGCTGGATAAGAAGAAAAAATTGAAAGAAAAACTAAAAGAGAAATATGCAGCTGAAAGAAAAGAAAAGGACAAGGAGATTGAGTACTTAAAAGCTAAACTAAACCATTCCCGAGAAGAAATCAATGGTCATGTGGACACTCTTGCTATTCAAACTATAGCAATAGAGGAACAAGAAAACATCATTGAGGAACAAGCATAAATCATTACTAGTCTTGAAAAAGAGCTTCAAAGTCAAAACAGAAGAATCTCTAAACTAGAACTAATAACTAAAAGTCAAAGAAGTAAAGTGGATGATGAAAAGAAAGATGAAGAACAAGAAAAGGAATATATGGATGATAACAAGTATGTTTATGAAAATGAAGAAAAAGGAGGTGATGCAAGTCAAACAGAGTTTAAAGATCAAAGTCTAGATATGGTAGTATATTCTAGAAACACAGATGACTCTAACAATAAGAAAGCTGAATTTGAAGAACTCTTTAGTGCATTGGATAGTTTTTCATCTGAAATATTCAGCACTGATGATGACTTTTGGGAATTTGTAAACAATCAAAGAACTGATTCAGAGCCTATTGTTTTTATCCCTAAGTCACTAGTGCCTTTGGAGAAGGAATTGACTTTGCAAATTGTCCTTGCTATCTCTTTATCTGAAGAACAAAAAGTAAAAATATAGGAATTGTATGAAAAAGAAAAGAAAGAAGAATATGAAAAAGAAAAGAAAGAGGAAAATGAAAAGGAAAAGAAAGAAGAAACAGAAATAGAAAACAAAGAGGAGGAGAAAAGTAAACTGAATGATCAAGAGCCAAGCATACCTGAAAAGGTACCTGAAGTAGTAGAACAAGCTAAAACTTCTAGCCCTCAACTTCAAACTTACTCACGAAAAAGAAAATACTTAGCTGAAAAGGCTAAGGGTAAGAGACCAATAGTTGAAGAAGAACAAGTTAAGAAACAAAAGGATGACCCTAGAAGTCTAGCAGCAATTGCTGAATTTTTGGAAGAGCATGAGCAGGCAGAAGCTCAATTGAAGAAATTGGCTGGTGCAATTGATTTAGAAAAAGGTGAGATTGCTGGTGGATATGAAGCTAAAAAGGATGTTCTTATGGACAGTCTCATGAAAAGAGAACAGGCAGTGGAAGACATGGTATCCAAAGCACAAACTGATGACTTGATGATTAAAGCTATGTTTCTGATCAATCAAGGATATGATCCAGATGAAGTGTTTGGAATGACATATGAAGGAATGAAAGAAGAAGAAAATAAAATGAAAAGGCTGCTTGATCCAAATATTGAAACAAAATATGAGAAAGCAATCACCAAGGATACTCCAAAGCCTAAAGAATCCTCTTGAAGAAATCAACTGCGTATGAAAGACCATTGCCAAGAAAGGGTCTCCTACACAAGCTGACTTCAATGAAGAAATCATCTCCAACTCATGAACCATTATTTCCTGATCCTTATAATATGTTTGATAAGGAAATGAAGGAATATCTCTCAAGTCAGGGGTTCACGAGAAGAAGAATTGGAAACATGAAGACCAACTCATTAAGGGCTGTAACTCTTTAATTGATTAATGAGAAGAAAGAAAAACTTAAGAAGCTGGAAGAAGAATTAGCAAGCACCAACCAAGAAATGGAGTATCAGCTGAAGACATGATGCTAAACTAGAAAGACCAAGAACTACTTGCCCCTGTGCTACACAAGTACCGTGAATGGTTTGCAGAACCATCTAAGTTGAAACTGCAAGAAGGACTAACAGTGCAGAACTGATCAGAAGGGTGTCTACTCCAAAGGGTAAAGTTGATCAAAAGATAATAGCTTGGAAGTACGATAGTACATGGAATATGTTCATGGTGAAAAGGATCTCAGGGCTAGTACAATTCTTTACAGAGTACTCAGCTCTTGTAAATGCCTTGGAGATTCATGATTTAAGGGAAATAGCTCAACTTGAACTGATCAATCATGCAGCTATGTTCAGGGGATATGAATTTGAGAACATACTTAAGATGTTCAGAGAACAAACAACTTCAATTCATTAAAGACAATGTGCATGAGAAAAGATAAAACATTTGTCAATCCCCTTGAAAGAAGAAAAAGGTGCAAGCAGAAGAAGTTGTATTCCCTGAGCTGAAGGTAAAGCATATAGAATCATTAAAAAGGAAAATGGTGTCCGGTACTCATTCCTCCACACCCATCTCAAATGTGTACTATGATGAGAAAACTTATGAGATGGTAATTGAAAGGAAGTGGGGAGGAAAGGAGAGAGCTAAAATCAAATTATGCAGTGGATATGAGGTTAGACTGCTTGATGAATCATATATCCATTACGTATACACGAGACATTTCAGGGAATTGAATAATAAACTATGAGACTTGGACATGCACTTCTTTCTAAAGTGCATCAAGCTACTGAAGTTGGCATATGGTCAGATAAGAAGGAAAAGAGAGAAAAGAAAGAAGAAAAAGACACCATTGCAGCTTGGCAATATTGTAAAACTTGAGGTTGATGTGGGGGAGAGCTTACTGATACATAGAGATGGACTTTCTACAATTTCCATATGGGGCCAATTTCACTAAAGAAGCTGCCAATGGAAGCCATCTACAATATGAGCAAGATGAAGATTCATGTGCTAAGCAGAGAAAGGATGTCAGAAGCTACAGACTTCGTGAATATGATCGAAGCTATACTGGATCCTACCAAAGCTGCATTCATCTTACCCCAGAAGACCCAGCAGAATCTTCACAACATCAATCACCACCCAAACATTAAGGAAAACTTGGTTTTATAATCCTTAGTGGGAGTATTGTTGGACCCTTGAAAGGATCATACATGCCAAATCAATGGGTGATTTGATGATTGTTCTGCTGAAATCCCTCAAGTCCAAGAAGAAATGCGAATGAAGAATCTGCTTAGAAGAATAAAGTACTGTCTCCCGCATTTGTCAATGCGGAAGGTACAGAACCAATACGGACAAGTATTTGCTTTTCCGCATTGACAAATGCGGAAGACCAAAAAGTAAATGCAGACAAGTACTTACTCTTCCTCATTGACTAATGCGGAAGACAAAGTAAATGCGGACAAGACTTTGCTCATCTGCATTGACAAAAGCGGATGACCGAACAAATGCACACAAGTATTTGTTCATCCACATTAACCAATGCAGATGACCAACATACTAATGCAGTTGATCAAGTGAAGAAATACTGATGAAGTTAACTCATCCGCATTTGTCAATGCGGATGAACAAGCAAAGATGCGGATGAAGACTTAGACTAGTTCTGATGTAACAGGTCAGGGGTAGTTTAGTTATTTTGTAAAAGGCATCTTGTCTGCCTATAAATAGAATAGATACCTCGTACATGAGGTGATGGCTGATAGATACAGAATTTTGGTTGTAATTATTCTTTGTAATTTATCAACTTTCATATATCAATACAAAAAGCATTTATGAGTATTTTTCTTGCATTGAATGCTCTTTGATTGTTTGTTTCCGCCATACAATCATTGACTTGATTATCATATTTGATTCACAGTAAGAATATCACTCTTACTCAACCCTAGTCAAATGGTACACTTGAATTTACCCTAGGTACTGTGGTCAGGCTGCTGTGCGCCATGACGAGGGGTCTATGATAGAACTCGGCCTAGTACCCGCTTTATGCATGATAGTGGGGTGAAGTTCATGGTTTTGGTATGGTATGTAAAGAAGTAAAGATGAACGTATGAATGAAAGTAATCTATGAAAGTGAATGAAAGTGAATGAAATTACGTACGATGAATGAACGGAAGTTAATGAATGAATGATGAAGATAATTATGATATTATCAATGTGTATGCATAATGCAGGATCACGTACAATTGTAAAGAATGATTCTAAAGGAACGATAAAGTATGTTTTGTTTTAAAACTAGAACTCACTCAGCAACGTTGACTTTTTATGCATTATCCAGTTGGCAGGTGAGCATTGCTGAGGATGGCGCGGGTCAGCTACTTGGCATTCTTGAATGGCATTATTTTGCTTAATGTTTTTGCATTGTAGTGCGAACGAATGAAGCTGTCTAATGAATGATGTATTAGTTTGCAAAAGCATTTTTAATGAAATTGTTGTTTTTAAATATTTCAGCTGCAACGTTTATTTCAAGTTAATGTAATTATATGTTTTATGAGCAATGATTGGACAGCTGTAAGCGTCCCGGGAACGGGGCCTTACATAACATTACCCCCATAGTAAATAATAATAGTATCTGTTAATAATAGAATTGGTTTCCTTCAACTGTCTAAGAGATAAATATTCCCATTTCCCCACCAGGCCTTCACATCCACTTCTTTTTCAACCATCCTAGCCACCCTAAGTTCTTCTTTTCTGCTCTTGCTCCAACCGTTGTACCCCATGTGAAGTCATCATGGCCTGAAACTAGGCAGATTGTGTGGTCCGAGTGGCGTGCTAAAGAGTCAGCTCATGATGACGTACGGTCTTCCAAATCTCGTCTAGTGTAGTGTTTGAGGGACCTACATCACTTGACCAGCAGCTAGACTAGGAGTACCGGTCACCAGCTAGTACTCTAGGGCTGTCATACATGTTATGCCTAGGTGGCATCTAGTGCTCGTCATGTCGGTGGTGTCGGAGTGGGTCAAATGGTTGTGGGGCTGGTATCGGTCTCCTAACTAGTGGAGGCGGAGGAGGAGGCATCCTGAAAGAAACTGAAGGTCCTGGCCTAACACTCTTTCGGTGGCGGGTAACAGTTCGTGCACCCCTGTCCCCAATAGGAGGAAGAGGTGAGTGAGTGGGTGCGACGACATGCGGTGAGTTGGAGCGCGTTCAGTTCTTTGATGGGGATGTCGAAGTGGAGTCTTTTGACGGCTCCGAGTCATCCAAAGTCACAGATAAAACCTAGGGTGTCCACACCTCCTAAGGTAAGCCTCGTACTCCATTCGAGGACTGATCCTTAAACTACTCCCGATCAAAATAGTCTGGTGAACTGGGTGAGCTGGTGCTTTACCTTTTCTGAACATAGTCTCAGATAACTTGTAAAATTATCATGAGTAATTTGGTTTCTAATAGCTCATGGTAGTAATAGTACAGGTAATAGTAATAGTCCTTATAGTAGTGATGGAAGTAGAATCAGTGATCAATAGTGTCAATAATAGTATCAAAAATCAATAGTCTTGTCGAATGACAACAAATAGAAAGTTCCTTTTAATATAACTCTTAGACCACACAAAAAAATTTAGAAATCCTAAATTTCAAACAGAGAAGGGTCCAAACACGACCTAAGGTCCATGTTGGAATTTATGCATCCGGTAAATTCATGATTACGTTGATCAAGTGTAATCATCAATTTACCCAACCTGATCATCCCAACACTTTCCATAAGGGTGGTCCTAAGGTATCAGGGTTGTAGCCTAGAGTCTACTATGGTAATCCCGACTTCTCTACAACCTTTGGGTCTCATACCAATCTGTCACACCCCGGGCCCAGGTAGGGTGGGACGTCACAGACTAGCAATACATATGACAACAGAAACAAACCATCATAATAGCACAAAACAAGAGAACATCACATGGCATTAAAAGTTTAAAATAAACCCAGGCTAGAAACAAATTTAGCCCTCAAATTAAATTGTAAATCCAACATAAGGACAAAATTAATAGATTAACAATAATTAAAATTTTTTTGAGATTGTTTTAAATATCAGACAAGCCAGTTCCATGGTAATGGTGCTAAGTCAAGGTCTTCAACATTAGCTAGAGTCCTTTCATGGATTACCTGAAACATGCTCAAAAAGAAATTGTGTCAACTAAAAAGTTGGTGAATTCAAGTGCTTAAAGTTTAAAAACAAGGATTCATTTGAATCCACACTTTATTTAAAAGTCATAGTATTATCTTGTGGGAATCACAATCAACCCTGCACTCAGCCCCAGCTATCCTCTTCAAAAATTATGCTACCGATTAAATCCACTTGGGCAGAACTGAGCCTCAAACCAATGGATCGTACCTACCGGATGGTCCACCATAGTATCTTATAAAACCTGTTACATGCCACAAATGACCCCGTAGGATCTCAGTGTGGTACCCTTCCTGTTCATCATGGAAGGCACTGTGTGTGGGGGATTCCCCAAGTAGATCTACCTGTATAAACAAGCGGTTCATCAAAGAATTAATGTCTGTGATACAAGTATCAGTAGGTCTCAACATAACCACAACATATAACATCATAATATAGCACCGAAATAGTTTAATTTAAATAGAGCATGCTTTATCCCAAAACCAATAGTGAAAAGGGAAACACTTAAGCTCACCTTAAAAAATCAGCAAAAGGGTCTCTTCGTGTGTCGGGAAAAGTCTCAATTCTAGCACCCTACCATTAAGATTTAATTGTTAATCCCTAATTCTAAAGTTATGGAGATGCATTAGGTGTGTCATGAGGTTAATCTCTTAATGGCTTTTGAATTGCTAAGTCTTTATATAAAAAGTTTCCTTTTATAGTAAGTCAGGGTTTCTTAGGGAAGAATACATGGTTTACCCTGTTAAATAGCCTATATAAGTTAGTTTGAGTCTTTTAAGTGATTATTAGTCCAAGGGGGTCGGTTTATTGAAGTATATCAAAATTTACAGTTTACTCATCCAAGTTTCCAAAATTTTCACTTTCTACCTCAAAGTTTGATTTCTTGCAACTAATGACTTTTGTAGAGATTTATGAAGAGGCTGATGCAACCTAAACATCCAAAGTCTATCATGCATGCTGCACAAGTGCTATGAAGAAGAATTCTTAGGAAGTTTCACACATGCAACCGAATTATTCTAAGTGTGAAATCTTCCGAAGCCAAGACCAATATCTTCCGAAACCAAATATGAAGTCTTTTGAAGCTTCAAATCATGAAGAAAGATTTCTTCCGAAGACTTTTAACAAATGCGTTATCTGATGTACTTTTCCATAAAGCTGGACACCTTTCCGCTGCACCTATGTAAGGTCACCAACTTACATGAGTTGGTGAAAAGGTTCATGCTTTTGGTAACTGTACATTAAGGTCTTGAGTCTGTAACTTTCGACTTCATGTACTTTATCCTTTATGTAATAGATAAGGATGTGAGCTATGGCATGTCATAGTCACTAGTCAAAAGGCAATCTGCCTTTTGACTCTACAATTGATTTTGTTTTGTGTCTAGTCAATTGTATCCAGTTGGCTTACAAAGTATACCCTACTATAGGATGTAGTATAGTATCTCGTGTTCTTGAATCTTTCTATTATGCTTTGTAACACTTGTAATAGAACATAGAGAAAGCAATATACTGCATTCTTGAAAACCATATACTTGTGTTCTGTCTCTTACATTACTTGTGTTCTTAGTATCTTTCTGTGGTTAATCTAGTCTTACTGTTTGATTAAGTTTTAGTTAATCTCCTCTTTGTGTTGTTGTGTTGTAATTGACCCGTTCACCAGTCCTACAACTTTTATGGCCAAATATTAGGTTATTGAAGTTAAGTAACTTATTCTAAGTAATTTTACCCTAGGTTTTCAGATTTTAGGTCCGGGTTTAATATTTTCATGTCTTACGTTACCAGTTACGGTAAAACCGAAGGTTTTTAACGATTAAGAGTTAATTTCCATATCATTAGCCTTAGATCCATTAAATATTATTTTGAGAACTTTATATAAGTTTTCAATCTGCTAAAATGTATTTCAAGCTCCTTTTTGGTGAAAGTCTAGGTTTTATGCTTAACCCATTAAGATGCGTTTTTACCCGAAATTGACCGTTTAAAAGCTTGTTTGACCAATTTTTCAACACCTTTATATCTTATAGCACTTAAATTACTGAAATAACATGGTTTCCATGAATTTTGGTTTTATACCATTATTTCTTGGATTTTCCCCAAAACGTCACCCGGTTAGGACCTATTTTTAGTTAAAAATACCTTTTAACTCATCTTTTGACCACTTAATCAACAAATCTAGTCCAGAACACTTTGTTAACCTTTTTGAGCCTGGAATACTTTTTAATATGATTTAAATCCAAGTTTTCCTATTTTTAAGTCATTTTACCACTTTTCGGGTCCTCAAATATGACCACATTGCTTACAAGTCTAAGACTTTATTATCTTCAGCCATTAACATCTCATTATACACCTGATATCGTCCAAGACCTACTGAAATATCATGCCTAACTCACAGGTTCAACATGCAATGTAAGAACCAGATGGAAACATAGTGATTACACCATTTTTACCCATTACACATGTGTTAGACGTTATAAGTTGTGATTAAACATTATCCAAAAATTTTGTGACTTTAAAAGCAGGTTATTAGAAGTTAGAGAACTGATTTTGAGTAGGTTACATGCTTAGCTTCAGAAGATTACAAGGTGTACATGATGGATGGTGTAATAACACCCAAAAAAGGGTTTTCTAGGTGTAAACCGTGTTACACCTATATAATGACATACATTACAAGCGAGATACCTTCAATAATGTGACAAGATCTTTAGGAACAAGTTTGTAGCAGCAAGTTTTTGTTAGATATGAGAATGTTAAGATTTTGAGTGAAAAATGAAGACAAACACATGAAATGACCAAAACCGGGTGACATGAAGCTTACACTTGGTGTTGCCCGCGGTTTGGAATGTGTAGCTAGACAAGGATGGCCTGGAAACCCTTGGACTAAGCTGTTGAATCTCGAACAAGGTTGGAGAAGGTCGAACTTGTAGGAACCATTCACCCAAAAGCACCCAAAACTTCACCTTCTTGCGGTTTTTGTGCTTGGCCGATGGTAGAATGGTGTTGTTCTTCGAATATGGCTAGGATTAGAGAGAAAAACATGAGTGTGTGTGTGTGATTTCTGGAGAGGAATCCGAAAATGAGAGGGAGAGATGAGAGGAGTGAGAGGTGTAGGTGGTGCATGTAAGGAGAGTGGTGGAAATGGTGGTGGTGTAGAAGAGAGGGGAGTGGAGGAGAGGGGTGGCCGAGATTTGACCTCTAGTGGGTCTAAAACCAAGTTGTATTGAAGTTATATTTTACTAAAATTGATTTAACCACTACCTGTAGGTCTAAAACCAAGTAAGTACTCATACCTTTGCATGCGTTCAGCATTATCTAATGGTATATAAATACCTGAGACCATCAAACCCTTGATTAGAAACCAAGTAAAATATAAACATCTTGTACTATTACCATTATTTCACCAAAAGAAAGGTGGAACTTATGCGTCTCTAGACGCCACCTTTCTACCGGTGCCTTGATTAAGGCATCGTCAATGCAATGCGATTCACATCTAAGCACCCTACCAAATCTAGCAACGATAGCATAGTGTATAACGTTATCCATAATTTGAAGATTGTTTCTCACACCACAAAAACCTTGATCACCACATCTTGTGTGTAACGTTGATTCATTGCTCAAATTTGGATTTTAAAGAAACTTCTAGCTCAATGTTCTGCTTCTAAATACAACAGATCATTATTAATCGGACTAGGGCTTATGTTAAAGTTCATTTTGCAAAAAAGGAGTAAATGATGGTGGTGTTTGGGTGTTAAAATAAAAGATATATATTTTTTTGTTGAAATAAAAGTTACGTAGGATCATGATGATTTGCAAATTATATATATATTGTTTGATTCTATATGCCCAAGACACATAGAATAATTATGTGGTTAGTACGTTATGATCCAAGTCGGGTCATACCCAATAACAAGCTTAGCAAACACCAATTAATATTTAATTGATGATATGATCATGCAATTAAATAAATTCACCAATTTTGAAAATGGGTTTTCTAAATAAGTTGCATATGAGATTGAACAACATATATGGATATTTTGTTCATGGATATTATTTGTAATGTTGTCTAAATTGGTTAAATAACATCAAATAATAGGAGTGTGTGTATAAGTTATATATTTAAAGGGGTAATTACATTACTTATTCTAATTATTAGTTTAACAAAATAAAGGGTTTTGGGGGGAAAACCCCAAATGACCAAAGATTCGGTTGCCCCTTTAAGGGTTTCTTTTGGCCTTTTGTTTTGGTTCCTTCACTTCTTGAACACACATACACTCCATCCAGCTCTCTCTCTTTCATATGCTATAGGGACACAAGAACATCAACTCTCCTTTTGGAAGAAAGAGTTTACGGCTGGAACAATGCTCCAGCAACTTTCTTGATTGTTCACGGCTGGAACAAGGCTCCAGCAGCCTTCTTGATCCGATTTTGGAGCTCAAATCCTAGCAACAAGGTGTTTGCTTGATGCTTGTGGGTATGGATGGTTGAGGACACCGCTCCTTGGTGTTTAGGTCATTCAAGAACCTCACCTTCTTCATCAAAATTCGTTTTTCAGCAGCTTACAAAAGGTAGTTTGTATGTCCTATTTGGTTGTTATTTGTTGTTGGTAGCTAGTTCAAACACATATAAATGATCCTATGTTCTTGGGTTTGTTGTTGTTATGATATGAACCTTATTTTCAGATTACAAATGAACATACTAAGGTTTTATTCCGCTGTGTTTTCATAGTTTAAATGGTTAAAGTAGTTTGATACGGTCCAACAAACCCAACATATATATATGTATAGAAAAGGATAATTTGGAAGTTAAAATAAAAGATATATTGTTTATTATTACTGTAAAACAACAAGCACTTTTAATGAATCATTCATGCAGTAGATATATTTAATATTCACCACAACACAAAACAACAAACATACAGTAATTTTCACGACCTAACACCTCTAATGAATCATGCATGCTTATGGACGTACATATATTTATTGTTCACCACCTAGCATGTATGTATACATGTGACTTTATTATTCAACCATGTATGCATGCGTTGCATGTATGTATGCATCAATAGCTTGTTTTATGTATGCATGTGTTAGAATTCTTTTTATTAAACTCAATGTGTAAGGATTCTTTTGAATAAACTTCACATATGACTTCCAATGATCATTTATATCCATTCAATTGACCTAATTCAATATCTCCATCTAATATCTCTAATTATATATTTAACATAATGTTATAATAACACTCAAAACAATACTTTTAAAACAAAAAACTCTAAAGAAATATGATTTTTTGTTGTTGTGGTAAAAAAGCAAAAATACGAACTTCATGGACTTCCAAAAATCCAGGGCGTAGTATCTATGGTTGTAGGGAGAAGGTTTTAAGTACAGACAAGGTTTTAAGTAGTTTTTAAATTTAAAGCAATTTTAAAAGCAATTGAATGTTGCCATAGGAAAATTTAAAAACATACAAGGTTTTAAGTACTTTTAAAATTTAAAAACATAGGTTGGTTGAGTAATAACAACTAATAACATTTCTTGCATATGAAATATGAGCATAAATCTTGAAAATCATTCCTCGTCCTAGACACATGCTTGCAATTTAACACTTTATACTAAAGTAGACGTGTCCTCAAAGAAAATAGATGTTCTTCAGTAGCAAACACTGTTTAATCAACCTTGATCTGAAGATTGTTTGAGTTTATCAATCATGAGACTAAGCTTTGAACAAACCCAACCTTATCCACGAAAGCCTTGTAACGCATGTCTTCTACCCGGAGTTTGCTGCAGCTTCTGCTCCCTAATATGACTTACAACATAGGTACCATCCACTCACTTCAACTCTTTTGAGCTTTTTTAAATTTCACATTAGGATGCCAATACATACAATACTTCCATCATAATATCGACATATGCATCATGGCTGCAAGCACCAACCATCGGATGTTATTTGCTATATAATTTTAACTTCATTGGTACTACAACCTTCTAAAATAGAATTACACTAATGTTCATTTTGTAGATTGACATAAATGATTTTGTTGGGTCATGGCAAATGCTATCAAATATGAGTAGATAGCTTTCTTTATACAAACAAACAACTTGATGCATTATGGCATGTGAATAATGTGTAGCTAGTAGTATCTATAATTGATATCTTTGTGGATTTTTTAAGTGTGGGTGTTTTTTGGAAATGTGATAGTTTGTGGGCTATTTTCCAGAGGTGTTTTAACAATGGATGTTCCGTGGATAACATTTACAGAATCAACATTTTTCATGATAAGATTCGAAAATCAAATTTACGGAATTGGTTTTCCGTTTGGTGACTGTCTTCAAACGTTTCTTGAACACAATAAACAAATAAACAATTTGATTAGTCCAACCTTACTAATTAAATAATTTTATCATCTTACAATTTATACTAAAGTTACAACTTATTTAAATAGATTAGGATTTTGTTTTTAGTTTTTGTTTTTGTCATATTATATGGACTTATTTGTAAATATATTGTACATCAAGAATAGGTTGGACTCACCTTTGATTAGTTTTTGTTTATGTTTAATTGTAGTAGGTTAAATGTTAGATTACTTTAGTAAGTATTTTAGTTATTTGAGTTTTGCTGCCCAACGAAACTATGAGTGAAACTATAGTTTCGCTCATAGTCAGCTATAAGTTTCACTCGACGAAACTGTGTTTCTTAGCTGGGTGAAACTAGACTTCGGCATGATAGTTTCACTGACAGCAAAACTGTTAGTGTGAATTCTAGGATAGTAATCAGTAATTATTAGTGTTAGAATGAAATCAAGTTAATGATTGCATAATAATCGTCAACTGATGGTTAATTGTTTAATAATTATATATCAAACTCAATAATGTTAAACAAACAGAATGATATCAACACAATAAATGAACAAACAAGATTTGATTCAAAAGTATTTCATTAAAACTGATTAATGATTACAAATGAATAAATAATGAATGGTATAATCTAATATTGCTTTGAGCGTGTGGATGTTGGTGATGTATTGATGTGACGGCTGCTAGGGTTTGTGTTTGATTGATTCTGTGAATCGATGTGAAGTTTGTTCTTTGTCGTCTAGTTGTTCGTCCATCTCCCGACCATTGATGTGAAACCTAGGACTCATATTTATAGACATTTATGTTTTTGTTAAGGAAACACCAGATCTCTTGGGATTCGAAATTGTCTTGTTGACTTGTTGACCAATAACACTTATATTATTTAAAAACAAGTGTTTGGACTCCGCAGCTGCATAGTTTTCCATAGGTGATTGTTAATCCGTTGGAATCTTGTTCTTCCAAAGGTACTTTGTTCTTCCGAAGCTATCTTGTTCTTTTGAAGATACTTTGTTCTTCCGAAGATACTTTGTTCTTCTGAAGGTATCTTCACTTGAACTTCAGAGCTGGTTGTTCATCCGCAGAAGATCTTCGGATGATTGTTTTTGTAAAAAACATATCTACAAAAGAACAAAAATGTTCATCCATAGATGTTTCTTACACTTAGTCAATTTCACAAATTGACCAAGGATAATGTTTTACCTGTAATCATACATAAATCAACACACATATGGGTTAACTGTTAGGACTCTAGAAAGATTAACATGTTGTCTTTATGTGTCTTTTTGATATTTGTAATAGTATAGGGACTATTTTTATAATTGTTAGTTCCTTGTGGTTCATTATAAATAACTTAGACTGTTAGTTAGTAGTAGAGCGAGTGAGAGAGTGAACGAACTACTTCTTATTATTTTGTAATTGTCTTTGCTTGATATTAATGAAACTGTGAATTTTGTTAATATCTTGTTTGAATTGGATTACTTTGTATGTGTTTTCTTTGAATTGTGTTCATATATCATCACAGATTAGCGCAATTGATCCTATCAGAGCAGCATTTGATTAACGAGCATAGATTTTCATCTTTAGCTCATTAATCTATATCCTCTTTTCTTTTTAAAAGTTTAAATTTAGTAGAAAGAGAGTTGGTTACATGATCAATTTCCAAAATTAGCTTCTCCTTTTCAGTCTTCTCATACTTCACTCACTCTTTGAGTTCTTTTTCTTGTTGAAGTAGTGCATCAATCACTTCATTGCTGCATTGTGCATCTTCTCTTAATCTTTTTATTCTTGATTCTTGTTTTATCAGCTCATCACCCTTTTCTTTTATCACATCTTTCAACTCTTGAATTCTTTTCTTTCTTTTGTTTAATTTGATGACCAGTTTTTTACAAATAGCAACCAAATAACTCTTCTTCACAGGAATGTCATCTTCACTCAAGTCATCTTCATGATAAGCAATTACATTAACATAGTTTCCTTCTTCCCCTACATTTTCAGCAGCAACATCAACATTATTGACATCAGCACAGCTGCACTAGCTAAGCTTGATCTAGACTTAATAGTTTGATGTGTCTGTTCCTAGTGAGGTTGTTGTTTTTGTTGTTCAATGAATCGAGAGACTGGCTCGCTATCACAAGTGTACACGCTATTTTATGAGACTAACTCAGTCTCACCGGTGTAAATCTCTCATGTGAATGATGTTCAGGAGTTGGAGGTTGCTGATGAATGGGTGATATATGGTATGGTGATTGATGGTGTTGGTGTATTGGTGATTGATGGTTTTAGTGATTGGGTGATTAATGGTGTGGTGGTGATTGAGGATGTGGAGATTGCTGATGTAAGGGTGATTGGGGAGGAGAAGGTGGTGTTTCTTCGTCATCATCATATGTATCTTCTTGATGTTCTTCCCACAACAGCTCTGCTTGGATGTTTGCATTAGCATCTACCACATGAGCAAACATGGGCATGTCTTCTCCTTAATACTTCCCACTAATCTTATTCAGTACAGATCTTCCATAATGTGCTTCTACAATGACATCACCTAATCTTTCTATCCTAGGCAGCTTAGCATTAATGATTAGTTGGAGGAACCTTGGAAACATGAACATTTTGTCATCCTTCTCTACTCTTAGTTGGTCACATAGACACTTGAAAATGTTCGTTGAGTAGTTATATCTTCTTTCTTCAAAGATCCCTATGATTCCAGAAGAGAGGCGCCTTCAAAATCTTTCCAATCTAGATTTCCTGTTTGAGATACACTTAAGGTAAGTATGACATAGGAACCAATAGGGCTTACACAATCTCCCCTTTTTGATCTCTCTTCTTTCAAAGTCACCGTCATAACCCACCAAAGGAAATTTCTTCTTAATGCACTCATGTACAAAGACATCTGGATAATCTATTTCTTAATCTCCCAACTCTAGTACCCTTCTAGTTGTCTGTTCATCAATTCTTAAGTGCTCATTCCTTATATCTTCCATAATGACATTTGATTCTCCATCCTCCTTTAATCGTGCAGAATTCCAGAAATCGATTATGTGTGCTTGATGAATCATAGGTTGTGCTGTTAAAGTATAGAAGAGTTTGGATTCTTGCATATATCTGATGATGTCTCGACACCCTTTTGATAAAGGGTCATAAGCATTAAGAAATGCACACACATTATGCTCTTTCACAAATTGATTAGTCATCTGTTTAGGAGAGTTAAGAAGAATAAATTAGAATCAACACTACAGACATAATAATACGAACAGTTTTAATGATAAATAAGAATCAATAGTTCATTATTAATGGTAATGATGTGTTTTACCTTCAAAACCAGTGATCTGAGTTCAAGATTATATGTTTGTTTGAGGATTTGATTCGGTAATTTTGAATGTTTGTGAAAAGGGAAAAAGGTTGGTTGAGTGTGCTTTTCTAGGTCTTAAAAGTGCTCTTAAAAAGTATATAATGAATGTTTAAGTCAAAAACATCATTTATACTCACTTTGACACATTAAATTCATTTATATAATGATGTGCAACCCTCTATCCTTATTACTGATTCCCTAGTTTTTAATTCTTGCGTAGATATTCTACGGATTCCATAGATCATCTATGCTTCCGTAGATCTTCTAAGGATTCCGAAGATCAACTACGGATGACTTAGAATTAAAAACTGACTTTTGATGAAGTATAATTTAAATTTTCATAGGTTACCAATCTATGAGGTTAGATTATACTTTTAAAACATTAACTCATCTGCAGTTCACTAATCTACGGATAGTCACATTTTATTAAGTTTCGCACTATAGCTTCTCGTGATGCTGAAAATGCACTGTAGCTTCTCGTGATGCTAAAAATACACTGTAGCTTTTGCTCATACTAAAAATGCACTATAGCTTCTACTGATGCTGAAAATGCACTGTAGCTTTTGCTGATGCTGAAAATACACTGTAGCTTTTGCATATGCTGAAAATGTATTATAGCTTCTATTGATGCTGAAAATGCACTGTAGCTTTTGCATATGCTGAAAATGTATTATAGCTTCTGCTGATGCTGAAAATGCCAAGATTGAAACTTCTTTGATCGTATGGTCCTAATGAACTGATAGAACCATTTATTGCTATTGGACCTTGTTGACTTTGTTTTCATGAAAATTTTGCACAACAAGGTTATATTTTGAAAAACTTCATGTACCCTATAGGCAAGTTAGTGCTCGAGTTCCAATTCCTCATTTAAATTTTGATCCAAATTCAGATTTTATTGTTTTCATGCATTAACTACTGCCCCTAAAATTTTTGATTAATGATATGATGTTGTATTCATCATAAATTTATGAAGTAATTAGCATAAAAGGCATATGACAATCCAAAAGTTATAAACATCCTAAGCTACAATGAATAAAAAAAAATAAAAGAATATTATATACAAGCATATGAACACATATAATGAGATCATACTATGACACTAAACTTCTTCCTGTTAGATTTGGTTGATGAAGTGTGATCTAATTCTAGTCCTCATTTCAAGTATGTTTTACCACTTAAATTCAAACAAGAGTATTGTATCAACTAGGCTATGTTTATCATGTTTTAGTGTTTATTAGAGATTAACTGTTATGGGCTCCACATTCAATTTACCTTAGAGTTTTTCCTCCTTTTGTGGGTCAATTCATAACTTTTTCACACTTAGAAACTATGTACATTAAGTTATAAATTCTATCTTGAGACAAGTTTGATGTATCATTAATGCTTTGTTACTAAAGCTCTTTAGATAATATACAATTGATCACAATGGATTCTTTTGAGAGCTTAGATACGATCATCATCAGGTCATAGAGGTGCCTTTAACCTAGGTCATCAGGTCTTTACGTTCGTAAAATAGAGGTGCCTTTAACCCAAGTCTTTGTTTACACAAAACATAGGGATGATGAGGATTATACTTTGTACACTAGTTAGGTATAGAGGTACACTAAAGTGTTCATAATCATATGTCTTTGTTTCCATAAAAGAGAGGGAATATGATTTGCAAAGATAGAAGTTATAAAGTGTTTTACATAGTGTGCTTGAGTGAGTGAGTTCATCACATCAGAATAAGACTTACTTGCTTGATCCTCAAAATGAAGTTTCCCATAGACAGTCACCTTTTCATTATGTTACGCATGCACTAAGGGTAGTTTCCACTCAATATGTACGTACTTGTGTATCAAAGTACTTTTCAGCAGATCTAAAACAAGTTAATTACTCAGGAAGTAAGTAAAGGCATAGTGTACTGTTATTTCCCAAACATATGTCATGCTGGAAAAAATAAAAGAAAGATAATATTTTTGTATTTTTGTATGTTTTTCTAAATGTTTTTGGGTTTTATAGATTAATATTCACAAGGACAATTACATGCTTTTCTTTGTTGATGATGACTAATCTAAGTTAATCATGCCAAAGACTCAATTAGAAAATTAAATCTAACTGAATCAAAGGCTTTAGTGAATAAATCAGCAAGCTGAGTTATTGTATCCCCTTTGATTAACTTGATTAAACCCTTTTCGGAGCAATGTCTTAGAAAATGGTATATGATTTCAATATGCTTTGATTTGCTATGTTGAACTGGATTAGCAGTGATAAACATAGCAACTGAATTATCAATATGAATTGGGTTTGAAGGAAATTGTAACCATAATCAAGCAATTGGTTTTGCAACCAAAGTACTTGTTTGCAACGAGCTAAAGCAGATATGAACTCAGCCTCAGCTATGGATATAGATACATTTATTTGCTTCTTGCACTTCCATGAAACAAGTCTTGCTCCTATGAATTAACATCCACCGGTTGTGGATTTTCTGTTGTTGTTGCATCCTCCAAAATCACTATCTGAATATGATTAGAGAGTGGAATCACCATCCTTTGGAAACCAAAGGCCAAGGGCATGTATTCCTTTCAAATATTTGAAGATTCCCTTGACAACATTCAGATGAGACTCTTTTGGATCAGATTGGTACCTAACACAAACACACACATCAAACATTATGTCAGGTTTGCTAGCAATTAGATACATTAGTGATCTTATCAGTGATCTATATAGGTTTTGATCAATAGATTTTCGAGTGCAGTAAGGCATAATCTTGTCAATTGTTGAAGTAGGAGTTTTGCGTGAAGATGTATCAGCATGATTGTATTTCTTCAATATTTGATGAACATACTTTTCTTGATCGGTAAAGATGTCAGCTTTTTTCTAATGAACTTGGAGACCGAGGAAGAAGGTTAATTCTCCCATTAAACTAACGAAAAATTCAGATTTCATAACTCTTTAAAGCTTACAGACAATCTCTTGTTGGTTGATCCAAAAATAATGTCATCTACATAATTTAAACCACTAAGATATCTTGATGTTCTTGTTTGAGAAAGAGTGTCTGATCAATAGTCCCCATCTTATATCCATGCTTGAGCAAGAAAGATAATAATATTTCATACCACTTTCTTGGTTCTTGATGAAGACCATGCAAAACTTTGCCCAACTTGTATACCCTATGCGGATAGTCAGTATCTTCAAAAGTAGGAAGTTGAGCTACATATACCTCTTCATCAATTTCCCATATAGTAAAGCACACTTGACATCACACTTGCCATCGATTTGATAGACTATGAACTTCTTATGAGGCATAGGCTAGAAATACTTTTATTGCTTCAATTCTTGCAACATGTGCAAAAACTTCATCATAGTCTATTTGAGAATGATATTATCTGTTGAGATGAATCAACAAAGACCGAATATGATGATTGAGTCAATGATTTTAAGGCAGAATCAAACAATCAAGGAACATTGAATGCAGGAAATACTCATAAATGTTGTTTGTATTAATGAGGGTAATTGGTTACAATGAATGCTAGGGTTTTTGCATTAAACAATAACAAGACACCTAGTAAACATAAGACTAAACAAAAGATTCTAATTGTCTAGAATGTGTATCAATAGTCACCTCGCATACGGGGTTTTCTATTCTATTTATAGGCTGACAAGATGTCTTTTACAAAATGTCTAAACTAACCCTGACCTATATCTCAAAGAACTGGTCTAAGTACAAAAGTCTTCATCCGCATTTCTTTTGATCATCCACATTGACTAATGAGGGTGTGATGATCTTGATGAGCATTTCTTTTAATCTTCAGCTTTGGTTTTTGGTCATCAGCATTGAAAAATGCGGATGAACAAACACTTATGTGCATTTGTTGCGGGACATCTGCATTAGTATATGCGGATGTACAAAATACTTGTTAGCATTTGTTTTGCCTATCGCATTTGTTAATGCGGAAGAACAAATGCTTGTCAGCATTTGTTTCAGCTATCCACAGTTGTTAATGCGGAAGAACAAATACTTATTAGCATTTGTCCTATGTTATCCGCATATACAAATGCGGTTAGTCGACACTTGTCTTTTATTCTTCTTTGCAGATTCTTCATCCACATTGGTTCTTGGACTTGTGGGATTTCCAATAGAATAACCATCAACACGTCACTTGATATGGCATGTATGATCCTTTCGGTGTCCAACAATACTCCCCCTAAGGATTATACAACCTATGTTCTTCAAGGTTTTGATGGTGGTTGAGGTTGGGAAGATTTTGTTGGGTCTTGTGGAGCAATATGAGGTTCTGCTTGAGATGGATCCTAATGGCCTTTATCATGTTGACAAAGTCATTAGCATCAGGCATCTTCTCTCTGTTTAGCGCATGGATCCTCATCTGGCTCATTTTGTAGATGGCTTCTATGGGTAGTTTCTTTAGAGAAATGGGTTCCCATATTGACAATGTGGACAACCAATTTGTATGAATCAACAGAGCTCTATCCACATGCACCTCTAAGTTCACAATATTCCCTAATTGTAGATGAGTCTTCTTTTTCTTCCTCTGCTCCCTCTTGACATTGATTCTGTCAAATGCCATCTTTAGAATCTTTATACATTTTAGAAAGAAATGCATATCTTCTTCTCCCATTTTATTCTTTATCTCTCTAAAATGCCTTGTGTATATGTAGTAGATATAGGATTCATCTAACAATCTTACCTCATATCCACTAAACAACTTGATTTCAGCTCATTCTTTTCCTTATCATCTTTTTTCAATCACCAACTCATATGTCATTTCATCATAATAGACATTTGAGATTGGATTGGACGAATGAGTTCCAGCTACCATCTTTCTTTTTAGAGATTCCATAGCCTTCACCTTTAGTTCAGGGAATACCACTTCAGCTGGTTTTGTTCTTTTCTTCTTTAAGGGTTTGACAAAGGATCTATCTTTCCTCATGCAGATAACCTTGAGAGGTTTGAAGTTGTCTGTTCTTTTAAACATCCTCAGAATATCTTCAAACTCATAACCCCTGAACATAGTCTTCTGATTAATGCAGGATCGTTGAAGGGCTAGTTACAACACAACAACATAAGAGGAGATTAACTAAACTTTAATCAAAAAGTAAACTGGATTAACCAAGATAAGATACTAAGTACACAAGTAATGCAGAAGACAGAACACAAAGAACACAAGTGCTTGGTTTTCAAGAATGCAGTATATTCCCTTCTCTAAGTTCTATTACAAGTGTTACAAAGCATATTCGAAACATACAAGAAATTGAGATACTTATACTACAACCTACAGCCGGCTATACTTTGAAAGCCAGCTGGATACAATTGACTAGACACAAACAAAATCAATTGTAGAGTGAAAAGGCAGATTGCCTTTTGACTTGTGACTATGACATGCATAGCTCACATCCTTATCTATTACTGATGGGTTTTGAGGAACACCAAAATCAGGTTTAACCACTTAAACATTCTGAAAACGCAGCGGAATAACAACTTAAAACATGATTTTATAAGCTGAAATATGTGCCCTTTAGATGACCATTTAAATGTAAAAACAAACCCATGTATCAAGGATCATTATATGTGTATGAACATGCTATGTATGCATAAAATGAACACAATATGACAGCCATAAAAGGGCTGCCAAAATACCTTCCAGCAACCTCAAAAACATGGATGACAAGAATGAGATGAAGAAGATGATGATGTCTTTTATGCAGCCCTCAAAGAAGAGAACCTCAAGTAGTAATACCCACAAGCTTTTTCTTTCAAACACCTTGCTATGCTAGGGAGCCTATTGCACCAAAATGATCTTCCAATCTTTCTTTCAAGTTCGAAATCCAGCCCCAAAATGCAGCCAAAATCCGAATTCTTGTGGTAAGAATGGGAGTTCTTGCCTTGTGAGTTTTGAGAGAGAGAGAGGTGAAAAGATGGAAGAGTGTGTGTCCTAATGAAAAACTCCTTGTTACAAGACACAAAATAGGGTTTCCTAGGGACCCATGGGCGGCCGCAAGGCCAAACCCAAAAGGGTTTCCCACCCATTTTCAATTTAAAAAAAATAACACTCTTTCATGCATTTTAGTTATAAAATTAAAACAAGTCTAATTTTATAACATGTCACACTTTTATTTGACACTTTTTAGCCAACTTAAAAAAAGTATCAAATAAAATCCCATGAACAAAATTATCCATATAATATTGTTCTTATCACAAAAGCAATATTTAGAAAACCAATTTGCTAAATAGGTGCTAATATTTATTGTATGATCTTATCAACAATTAAATATTTGTTGGTGCTTGTTAAGCTCGTTATTGGGTATGACCTGACTTGGATCATAACACACTAACCACATCACCTTCTATGTGTCTTGGGCATACAAGATCCAACAATCTCCCACTTGCACAAGATTCATAAAAGATTGATGCAAGCAGTAAATACTGCCTAACAACAGTTTACTACCCTTGGTACGTATGACTAAGTGCCATTCAATAACATCATCCTCTTCAAGTACCATACTTGAAATGTTTTAGGTGAAACAATCATCTATCCTTTTATACAGATGTCATGTTAAAATCTAGAGACACGGAGTGATCATTCTCATTGATTTAACTTTATCAGGCCTTAGACATCTTACTCTCAACGAATAAGAGGGACAAATCCCATCTTGACTACACACGTCTCTCACAATTACCTTATATTATACCTGAATTCAGACTTTTGTACTGCCATATTTCAGAATAGCGAAGAACTGAGTCAAAGTATAACATTTGGTAAGTATCAAGACCCAATATGTATCTCAGGTCAGCGGATACTAAATGATGTTCGCCTTTACTCAAAATTACTTGTGATCAATCAGGAAGATTCCATGTGGTAATATTTGAGATGCAGGTCAGTCCAATATTTGCATCCCACAAATATCTATGAACCTTGGTAGCCACCCATTGCTTTATATTCATCCTTATGAATATCAACCAATCCAAGTTCATAATAATCTTACCCTCACACTTGTTCCCACAAGTATGAACGATTACGGACATTTAGAGTAAACAATTTTACTCATGGATTAAACATGCTTAATTGGAACATTAATTGAAACATTATAACCGAGTAATTTTATTTAAATAATTAAAGAGTTCCACATATCCAAATATTAGATTTACAGATCAAATCCAATCACTAGAATACCGAAGTCCCATGGCACAAGTATGACCTTCATGCTTTGCCTTTTCAAGGAGTTTTGTGAGTGGATCCGCAATGTTTTGATCCGTGTGAACTTTGCGAATACATATCTTTCCTTTTTCAACTTCATCCCTTATGTAGTTGAATCTCCGTTCAATGTGCCGAGTCTTTTGATGTGCACGAGGTTCCTTGATTTGTGCAATCGCACCCTCGTTGTCACAAAAGATCTCTAGGGGATCCTGAATGGAAGGGACTACCCCTAGATCGGATATGAATTTCTTCAGCCATGCAGCTTCCTGTGCTGCCATTGAAGCGGCGATGTATTCTGACTCTGTAGTGGACAACGCTACGACTTCTTGCTTTGAGCTTTTCCAAGAAACAGCTCCCCCATTCAGAATAAAGATGTACCCTGATTGAGATCGTGAATCATCTCGATCGGTTTGGAAACTCGCATCCGTGTAACCTTTTACAACGAGTTCCTCATCACCAGACCCGTAGATCAAGAACATGTCCTTAGTCCTCCTAAGGTACTTCAGAATATTCTTGACAGCCATCCAATGACTATCACCAGGATTTTGCTGGTATCTACTTGTCATGCTTAAGGCACATGACACGTCCGGTCTAGTGCATATCATTGCATACATGATGGATCCTATAGCAGATGCATATGGGATTGCCTTCATTCTATTTTGCTCCTCTTTTGAGCTTGGACATTGAGTCGTACTCAATATTGTCCCTCTTTGAATAGGTACAGTACCTTTCTTAGAGTTTTCCATCTTGAACCTTTTCAAGATTTTGTCAATGTATGCACTTTGATTCAAACCAATTAGCCGCCTTGATCTATCCCTATAGATCTTTATTCCCAGAATATAGGCGGCTTCACCAAGATCTTTGATGGAAAAACAACTTCCAAGCCAGTTTTTTACACCTTCCATGGTTGGAATGTCATTTCCAAATAGTAGTATATCATCAACATATAATACTAGGAAGGTTATTTTGCTCCCACTAGCCTTCTTATACACACAAGCCTCATCAGCGTTTTTAATGAAGCCAAATTTCGTTACCTCCTCATCAAAACGGTGATTCCAGCTTCTCGATGCTTGTTTCAATCCATAGATTGATTTCTTTAACTTACATACTTTATAAGGATGTTTTGGATCGACGAAACCCTCAGGCTGAACCATATAGACATCTTCCTCAAGATATCCATTTAGGAAAGCGGTTTTGACATCCATTTGCCAAATCTCATAATCATAATGAGCAGCTATGGCAAACAATATCCTTATAGACTTTAGCATCGCAACAGGTGAGAAAGTTTCATCATAATCAACCCCTTGAGTTTGAGTGAAACCCTTTGCTACAAGTCTAGCTTTATAAGTATCCAAGTTTCCATGCATATCGGTTTTCTTCTTGAAAACCCACTTACTTCCAACTACTTTGCAATTAAGAGGTGGTACAACAAGTTCCCAAACTTGATTGTCATACATGGATTGCATCTCAACGCTCATGGCTTCAAGCCATTTGTCACAATCCAAATTGGACACTGCATCATGATATGTGGTTGGTTCATCTGAATCTACCACATAGCATCCATCCATGAAAAATCCGTATCTTTCAGGTGGATTACTAATTCTACCACTTCTGCGAACGTTTTGTGTGTATTGATCAACCACTTGATCATCCTCAACATCCTCATGTTAGTGCTAGTTTCAACCAGATGTGCATCGGGCTGTGGTTCTTGATCTTCCTCAAGATCCACTGTTCTACTACTAGTTCCTTCCATAAGGAACTTTGTTTCTAAGAACTCACCCTTTCTGGCAACAAACACCTTTTGTTCCAGTGGATCATAGAAATAATATCCCATAGAATCTCTAGGATATCCAATGAAGATACACTTGGTGGATCGGACTTCCAATTTGTTTGGGGTGGGAGTCTTAACATAAGCCTCACAACCCCAGACCCTCAAGTATGATAGGGATGGAACTCTTCCATGCCATATCTCAAAAGGTGTCTTTTCCACCTTTTTGGTTGGGGCTATATTAGAATACGGGCCGCGGAGAGCAAAGCGAAACCCCAGAATGATAGAGGCAATGTGCTTCTAGCCATCATAGATCGAACCATATCCAATAAGGTTCGATTCCTCCTTTCAGACACACCATTATGTTGTGGTGTTCCAGGTGGAGTGAGTTGTGAGACAATCCCACAACTTCTAAGATGATCTTGAAAATCATCACTTAGGTATTCACCACCTCTATCGGTGCGGAGAATTTTAATTGACTTGTTGAGTTGATTTTCTACTTCATTTTTGAAGATTTTGAACATTTCAAAAGCTTCATTTTTATGCCTTAATAAGTACACATACCCATAGCGACTATAATCGTCGGTAAAGGTAATGAAGTATTTTTCACCATTCCTAGTCATTGGCTTAAAAGGACCACATACATCCGAATGTATGATATCTAATAAATCTTTTGCCCTTTCGTTAGTTCCACTAAAGGGTGCCTTAGTCATTTTTCCTTGTAAACAAGATTCACATACATCAAATGAATCACATTCATTTGTTTTTAAAAGACCATTCTTTTGAAGTGTTTGTATACGTTTCTTGTTTATATGACCAAGACGACAATGCCAAAGGTAGGTATCACTCAAATCTAATTTGAGCCTTTTGGTGGTTGCTTGGTATATTGAGCTATCATATGTTGTTTTTCATGAACCAATTCATAAATACCATTACAAGGTATAGCCTTAAAATAAAACATATGATTTAAAGAAACATGAATGTCATTGTCAACAAACTTGAAATCATAATCATATTGTCTTAAACGGGAAACAGAGATAATGTTCCTAGTCAAACTAGGAGCATATAATACATATGTAAAATGACTTCCAAATCACTTGGAAGCTTCAAAATGTAGTCTCCTTGGGCTTCCACGTGAACCTTTGCACCATTGCCCATGAAAAGACTTATTTTCCCTTTCTCATAATGCTCATTTCTTTTGAACCCCTGCAACAAATTGCAAATGTGAGTTCCACATCCGGTATCTAATACCCATGTGTTAGAAGAAATAACATTTAGCTCAACATGTATCATATAAATTATACCTGAGGTTTGCCCCGCATCCCTTTTTTCTCTCAACTCTTTGAGATAGACTGGACAATTTCTCATCCAATGCCCTATCTCACCACATTTGAAGCATGGGTCGTTTACAACAACCTTTTGCTTCTTCTCCTTGGGCTTCGGAGGTTCCGCCCTAACAACCATCTTCCCTTTTCCCCTAACATGCCCCTTTCCTTTGGCGACAATTGCCTTAGGAGGGGGTAGAGACCTTTTCTTTCTCCCACCTTCATTAATGGTGAGAACGGGTAAGACCCTTTTACCCATTCCCGCCTCGGCTGATTTGAGCATTGAATGAAGTTCATTTATGCTCTTGTCCCATCCGTTCATGTTGTAATTCATGACGAATGCCTCAAACCTTTTAGTTAGGCCATTAAGGATCAAATCCTGGCCAACTCCTTTGAGACAGGACAATTTAGCCTTTGAAGGCGGTCGATGTGGCTTTTCATCTTAAGAACATAAGATGAAACCGATTGGGATTCCTCCATCCGACATGCATGAAGCGCTCGAACCGTTTCGAAGCGCTCCACCCTAGCTTGTTGCTGGAACGTTTCCCGCAACTGAGTGATCATGTCATAAGCTCCATGGAGCTCATACTCCTTTTGGAGGTCGGGTGTCATACTTGCTAACATTAGGCAAGAGACTTGGATTGAGTCTTCCATATATTTAACCCAATCATTATAGGCCTCCACATCCTCCTCGTTAGGTTCATCGGGGATGGGATCATCAAGGATGTAGGCCCGCTTTTCTTGCTTGAGAACGATTCTCAAGTTGTGGTACCAATCCATGAAGTTGTTAGGTGTTAGACGATCCCTTTGAAGGATCGCCCTCAGAGATTGGTTGTTTTGGTTTGGTACATCGTTATTAGTGTTGTTGTTGTCGGCCATCTACAAGATTTTACAAAGATCCATTTTAGTAATTTCTGATAAAATTTATTTCATTTATTAACACCCTTTATGTCGCATAGACTATTAATAAATAAAATTCTAGAATCCAATGTTATATTTAAATATTGGTTAGGTGACCTTTATCCCTTTATTTAAATAAACAAGGTAGTCATGAATGACAATTGCAACCTATTGCAACTTCTAGTGGTATGGGATCGTTTGAGCATCTTATGTTAATAACGGCATGTTTATCCCATCAACACCTTTTATAAAACATATTTTAGGTGATCCATTGAATATATTTTATAAATCAAGTCGTCCTACTTACACACACATGTGAGTTTACAACATAAGTGGTTAGGTGACCTTTATCCCACAAACATAGTATTCTCACCTCAAGTTACAAGTTCCCTCAAAGTGGTTAGGTGACCTTTATCCCACTAAGAGTTTGCAAGTAATTTAAGTGTTGTGTAAAAGGATGGTGTTTAACTTATTTCCAAAAGGGGTTTACAATTACACAATTCGGTTAAGAAAGCTCTATGTACTTGTATTTGCATGCTTTCAAATACAAGGTACTCTATGGTCCTTTGATTAAAACCTATTTTAATCTTTAAAATCTTTAAAATCATTAAATCATTTTAATAACCTTTTATTAACTTTTAATGATCAAGAACCATCATATTTAGTTTGTTAATTAGTTTGTTATGCTTGTCAAAATATCAACCATACAATCAAATAACAAACATATAACCAAGCATAAAATAAACATCCATATGTGCATAACCATAGCTACTATTGTGACCACACTTGTTTGCCATCACAAGTGTGGTCATTTGGTCTTTCCTAAGGGTTGAATACAACACAAAATTTGAGGTCTTTATTGACCCCCACTTGAACTTGCATCCATATGCTCCAAGTCTTTCTCTTTGTGTCTTCCTCTTGTGCTTCCATCTAGTGCATTTCCATTTACAAAATTTGTATCCTAATACAAATATTCTAATAAAGAAAGTGCACTTAATCTATCTATTACATTTCAAATGAACGAATAAATAAATTACATCCCAAAAGAAACACAAAAGAATAATATTACAACCAAATGAAAAACAACCAAAACAATCATCCATTTCAAACCAAATCAACATAAGGTCAAGGCTAGGTTATGCACCACCAAGAACAAGGATCTTATCATCCAAACATACAATGAAACCCCACTTCAAACACCAAATTTCAGCCAACATAAACTGAAATTTTGGGTTTTATACATTGTCCAAACAATAATATATATCATCATACATATCTTTCAAGGTTTAGTCACAAGCATGTGTGACATAACCTTGAAAGTTTGGGGATTCAACAAGCAAGAATATTCCAGCCCTTGAAAGGGTTATAAAATCCTATAAAAGAAATTTTAAAGGATTCTAACAAGCATGCTATCCACATAACCGGCTCTAGATGCCATTGATGGGTTTTGAGGAACACCAAAATCAGGTTTAACCACTTAAACATTCTGAAAATGCAGCGGAATAACAACTTAAAACATGATTTTATAAGCTGAAAGATGTGCCCTTTAGATGACCATTTAAATGTAAAAACAAACCCATGTATCAAGGATCATTATATGTGTATGAACATGCTATGTATGCATAAAATGAACACAATATGACAGCCATAAAAGGGCTGCCAAAATACCTTCCAGCAACCTCAAAAAGGTGGATGACAAGAATGAGATGAAGAAGATGATGATGTCTTTTATGCAGCCCTCAAAGAAGAGAACCTCAAGTAGTAATACCCACAAGCTTTTTCTTTCAAACACCTTGATATGCTAGGGAGCCTATTGCACCAAAATGATCTTCCAATCTTTCTTTCAAGTTCGAAATCCAGCCCCAAAATGCAGCAAAATCCGAATTCTTGTGGTAAGAATGGGAGTTCTTGCCTTGTGAGTTTTGAGAGAGAGAGAGGTGAAAAGATGGAAGAGTGTGTGTCCTAATGAAAAACTCCTTGTTACAAGACACAAAATGGGGTTTCCTAGGGACCCTTGGGCGGCCGCAAGGCCAAACCCAAAAGGGTTTCCCACCCATTTTCAATTTAAAAAAAATAACACTCTTTCATGCATTTTAGTTATAAAATTAAAACAAGTCTAATTTTATAACATGTCACACTTTTTATAACAGTTGTAGGTGACTGATGTGGGATAGATGTAGGAGACTCAGGAGTACTCATCTCTCTTTGAGTAGGGGGAAAGAAGAGAGATTCATTATACTCATTGAAACCTATATCTTTATCAGTTTAGAAATCAAGGTTGGGAATTGGTTGGTTGAGATCTATAGGCTGGGGATGGTAACTGTCCCCTGAAGGTTGATCACTTGAGTGTTGAGAGTCAGAGTGATGGCTTAAGGCAGTAGGGCTAATAAGCTCATCAGGTTGAGCATGAGAACCTCAGCACTGATTCTTGAAGAGATAGGAGTGGTCTGCTCCTCAGGAGAAGTGGGAGCTCCAGTGTCCACTTCTTGTTGTATGGTTGAGTATATGGGGGCCTCCACAGATTGAATAATCTGAGCGGGGGTTCGTTTGGATTTTCTTTGGTAGGTGATGAAGATTTGAGGCTGTGTGGGTGGTTGGGAAGTAGCAGGTGTGGGTTCAATACTAGCTTGTGTTGCTAGGTTGTCACCTTGAGCAATGAGCTCTAACATCTTTGGGACTAGGGATGTTTCTACCCCAGAGAATCCAACATTGGGCTTTCTCAGTATTTTAAAGATGCCGGGCTTCATCTGTCCGAATTTAAGAATGTTACCTGTTTCCCTTAACTGTGAGCCTAGTTCACAGTTAAGAATGTACTGGACATATCTAGGAAACATGTAATACTCTAAGGAGTCTAAATTAGCAAGTAAATTTGTATAAACAAACTGAGAATACCTGAATTTGACCCCCTGAACCATTCCATGGATTATGAAGGAGAGATCCTCAAGAATCTGGTCCCATCCACCATGCTTGTTTGATAAGCTGTGGATGACCACATGGAGCAGGAATCTCCATTAGGATAAGACCTTCCTTTTCCTAAATGTCTTTACAGAGAAATCTCCCTCATATGCCATTTGCTCAAAGGATGATTGACAGCTTCCTTTGGGAAAACATCTCACCTTCTTCATCATCCAGCTGAAGATGTCGGTTGATGATGGCCGGAGTGATGAAGATTGTTCTCCCCTGCACTATCGCAGACAGTGCCTTCTCCCCATCCATAATGACCTCTTGGCAGGTCTTCCAGAATTCAAGCAACTGATCCTCATAGAGTGGAGGATCAATGGTTAGGGAGGTGAAGTAGTTTGACAGAGTAAGGAAGCGGCAAACCTCTGAGAAATGAGGATCTTTCTCAGAGCTTAACAGAGCAACCTGATTGTGTTGTCTGTGTAGTTGCATGGTAAAGTTGGGATTATTTCTATGAGCACGGTTGGCCATTTTGAAGTAGCTTAGGGATGAAGAAAGAAGAAAGAAAGAAATTTCAAAGAGAAATTTGGGGTTTTAGGTTTGGAGGAAGAACATATGATAGAAAGAGGGGGGAAACTATTGGGTTTATATGTGAGAAGGATTTCAGATAAAGTTAATGAAAGAGGATAAACTTTGAAATCCGGATGTCGATCCCACCTCTGAAAAAGTAGTTTACTCTTGCCAAAAAAGTAGTTTTCTTGGAAGTCAAAAAGCTTCCGAAGGTTAATTATCTTCGAAAGTTTTAATTAAAAAGCTTCCGAAGCTAAAATGAATTCGGAAGAATTTCCTGAGAGGTTTGATAATTTTGCTTCGGAAGAAGAATTAAAACTTGAGTGCTTTGTATATAAACTAACAAAGCTTTCGAGAGTTAATTTTGCTTCGGAAGTAAATGGTCCTTGAAAATGAGTAAGTGTTTGAGACAAGTATTTAAGCTTCGGAAGATAAATTTGAAGACTCTTCCGAAGGTAAATTTCTTAGACAGTTATTTATTTTAAAGGCATGATTTACTTCTGAAGTTAAAAGCATAACTTCTGAAGTATCAAAAATTTTCAAAAGTCTAAGGAAAGTCTTCAAAAAGAAATTTTCATCCAAAGAAAAACATGAGCTTATGAAAGTGATGAACTAGAAAACTTAGGACACACATAAATTTTAAAGAAATAATAAGAATTAGTTTGAAGAAAAGCTTACTCAAAGTTTATCATCCCAATAGCTGATATTAGATATTTAAATCTCTGATCATCAAAGGCCTTTGTAAACAAATCAGCATATTGTTTATCTGTGTGAACTTTGACTAGTTTAATTAATCCCTTTTCATAGTTATCTCTTATTAAATGATACCTCATATTGATATGCTTTGTCCTTGAGTGCTGCACAGGATTCTCTGTGATTGAGATAGCACTGTTGTTGTCTATGTGAATGGGAGTCTCCTTGAAGTTTAACCCATAGTCCAGCATCTGATTTTGAATCCAAAGTACTTGTGCACAGCAGCTTGCAGTAGCAATCTATTCAACTTCATCAGTTGATGCAAAGACACAAGATTGTTTCTTTCATTGCCATAAGACAACCCTTCCACAAAGAAATTGACATCCCCCAGATATAGACTTTGCAGTCATGTTGCGACCACCATAATCACTATCTGTATAGGCATACAGATTGAAGTCAGAATTCTTAGGATACCATAGTTCAAGTGTTGATGCACCTTTGAGGTATCTTAGAATCCTCTTGACAGTGATGAGGTGAGACATCTTAGGGTTGGCTTGATATCTTGCATAAATACATGTGGCAAACATGATATCAGGCCTGCTAGCAGTAAGATACATAAGAGACCCAATCATAGCCCTATATAAGTGCTCATCTACACACTCCCCCTCAAGATCAGGACCAAGAGAGTGGTTTATGGCTATGGGTGTCTTAGCAATCTTGCAGTCAGTCATATTGAATCTCTTGAGTATGTCCTGAACATACTTTGACTGACTTATGAAGATGCCATCTTCAACTTGATTCACTTGAATTCCCAGAAAGAAATTGAGTTCCCCCATGGCACTCATTTCAAATCTGTCTTTCATCAGATTCTCAAAGTCTTTGCAGAGCTTTGGATTAGTTGAACCAAAGATGATATCATCCACATATACTTGAACTACAATATATCTTTTCCTTGTTCTTTGATGAAGAGAGTTCCATCTATAGTACCTCTCATGTATCCATGTTTACAAAGATACTCAAATAGTGTCTTATACCATTTCCTGGGTGCCTGATGTAGCCCATAGAGAGCTTTGTCAAGCTTGCAGACATAATCAGGATGATCAGGATCTACAAACCCAGGTGGCTGTTTGACGTAAACCTCTTCATCTATCACTCCATACAAAAAGGCACACTTCACATCAAGTTGTAAGACCATGAAGTTCTTGGATGCAGCAAATGCCAGGAATATCCTAACAACTTCTAATCTTACCACTGGAGCAAAGACATCGGTGTAGTCAATCCCTTCTTCTTGTGTGTATCCTTGAACAACCAGTCTAGATTTGTTCTTGATGATGATGCCTCTATCATCTTTCTTGTTTCTAAACACCCATTTGGTTCCAATGGTAGTCTTCCCAGAAGGAAGAGGACAACGTTTCCAAACTTTCTGCCTTTTGAATTGAAGCAGCTCTTGTTGCATAGCTTCAACCCAACTTCCATCCTTTAGAGCTTCATTAATTTTCTTTGGCTCTATCTAGGATAGAAAACAAGAGTGAAGACAAACATTTGCTTCATGGTTTGTCCTCTTGTCTTTACCCCTGAGATAACATCTCCAGTGATGTTTGTGGTAGGGTGAGACTTGTGGATCCTAAGCTGAGGGATCACAGCAAGTTGTTGAGAAAGATTTAAATTTGAGAAATTTAAATCTGGCATAGATGTTTCTCCCAACACATCAGCACACTTTTCAAGTGAAACTTGATCCAAGCAGTGTGTGACATCATTGATGTTCTCATCCACGGTGTGGTTAGTGGCATCAAGAAATTCTTGGTCACTGTCACCATCACCATTGTTGTCTTCCATAGTTGAGGTGTTCTTATCTGGTTGTAGAGCCTCTGAGCTGGAATTTGAAGGCATACCAGATGTATCAGCTGAATTTATCATTGTAGTGCTGATAGAAACCTCATTTGCAGAAGTGGTTCCAACTGGAGCTGAAGATATGTGTCTTGAAGATCTTCCTGGCTCAAATCTTGGATCAGGATCATCTGTATTCAAATTTTCTGCAGATCCTAAAACATTCTCATAAGATTTGTTAAAACAGTTGGTAACCAAATCAAGATCAAACTGCCAATCCGGACCAGAACCAGTAACACAAGGTGTGTGTTCATTGAAAGTCACATTGGCTGACTCCTCAACAATTCTAGTTCTAAGATTGTATACTCTATAAGCCTTATCTTGGTAAGAGTATCCAATAATGTGTCCATCATCTTATTTCTCAGCAAACTTGGCAATTTGATCTTTGGTATTCAAGATGGTGCAAGGACATCCAAATGACCTGAGAAAACCAATGAAAGGTATCCTCTTGTGCCAAAGTTCATAAGGAGTCTTGCCATGAGTCTTAACTACTAAAACTTTGTTCTGCACATAGCAGGCAGTGTTGACTGCCTCTGCCTAGAAGGTGATGGGCAGTTTAGAGTCAGACAACATAGTTCTTGCAGCTTCAATCAGTGTCCTGTTTCTCCTCTCAGCAACACCATTTTGCTGAGGAGTCCTGGGAGCACTAAATTGTCTTGTAATACCCTTTTCATCACAGAATGTGTCAAGGATATGGTTCTTAAATTCGGTTCCTTGATCACATCTTATGATCTTGACCTTGTGATCAGATTGATTCTCAATTATTAAGATGAAATTCTTCAGAATCTCAGGAGTCTCATCCTTAGTTCTAAAGAAGAAAACCCAAGTGAATCTTGTAAAGTCATCTGTGATCACTAGACAGTATGAGGTCCTTCCTAAACTCATTACACTGGTGGGGCCAAAGAGATCCATATGTAACAAGTGTAAGTGAGTAGTGATTGAGTTCTTTTCCTTGCCCCTACCAGAAATGTAACCACCTTCATCTCATCCAAAAGCAACAGATCCTCCATCAATCCTTTCAAAGTTCTGGAGTAGTGACCTATTACCTGTCATGTGCCTGGAGCAGCCACTGTCTATGATCCAGACATTTTTGTCTGTCTTCAGCTGTCCCTACACAAAAGAGAATGATTAGTTACATCTAGAAACCCAAGCCTTGCTTGTCTTGGGCTCACTTGCAGAAGGTAATTTAACAGTAATAGATCCTATGGTTGTACTAAGAGGATCTTGAGCTATTTTTGATGAAGAAATTTCAGTCACTTGGTCTTTCTAAGACGTCCACAACACCTTTGGAGTCTTGTACTTGACCTTCAAAACTTTAGAAGCTTTTGGAGCTTCAGAAGTTTTGATGACTGAACCTTCAGAAGATTTTGCAAACACTACAGTGGACTTCAGTGCTTCGGAAGAACTCCTTTCTTCCGAGACCAAATATTCTTCCAAAGAGAATTTTCCACTTCCCTTCTTGTTAGATTTGGAACTTCCGAAGGAAACTTGTTTTCCTTCCGAAGCTTGAATCTTCTTAGAACTCTTCGAAGCCTTTGTTTTGGCCGTATGGATAGTACCTTTAGGATTGAAGGGACAATCCTTTGCAATGTGAGTGGTGCTATCACACATGACACAATTCATTTTCTTCTTCACAAGAGCCTTGTCTTGAGAGTAAGGCTGTCTTTGGTCACTTTCCTTCTCCACCTTCAGAGTTTTGGTTGATGTCTTCAGTCCCTACCACTTTAAACCCTGCAGAAATAAAAACTTGTTTTTGCTTAGAGTCGAAAGTAGCCTTGATCTCTTAGCCTTCCTTGCCTTTCTTTTGCTCTTTCTGATCAAGTTCTTTCTCATGGACTTGGTCATCACAGTCTTCACTTTCTCCTCAGAAGGATAGTGGCCCTTCTTAGAATCCTCCTCTTCACTCTTTGTAGAGGGATTCTTCACTATCTGACTGGATCAGCGATCACAAGTTTGATGTATTAGAGTTCAAAGCAGCGGAATAAGAACAGGAATTAGACAAATTGTAGCAAGAGATCTATACTTGTATGCATTAAAAGCACACACGATTATAGTGAGAGAATATATTTCTGATTCATGGAATGTTTATAGATATGGAATAATTCTAATCAAATCATTCATACTATTACAATAGGTTGTTACTCCTTATATAGAGTGCAACAACCACTGCTGTTATCACCGAAAGTGACAACTGGTAGATCTATACAAAAATAACTGAATCTTAACAAACTACTGAAATGTTCACAACTACTGAGAACATATCAGAGTGTTAAGTACAGAATATAAAACTACTGATTAGAAACTACTGAAACTACAACGACTGAAGAACAAGCTCTTCAGTCATTTTACAAAACTACTGAAACTAGAAATATAAAACTACTGATATCACAACTACTGAAGAAGTACTCTTCAGCAGTTGTGACAAACTACTGACGCTTCAGTACTTGATCTTCAGACTTTGACCTTCAGATGTTTCATCAGCTGATGACTTCAGTAGATATCATCACCTGATGTCTTCAGTCTTTGTCTTCAGACTTTGTACATCAGTTGTTGATCTTCAGCACTTGTAAACTCTTCAGCTGTTGTACTTCAGTACTTTGGTCTTTCAGCTTCAGCACTTGTGTTCTTCAGCTGTTCAGCTTCAGTACTTGTGTTCTTCAGCTGTTCAGCTTCAGTACTTGTGTTCTTCAGCTGTTGTACTTCAGCACTTTAGTTCTTTAGCTGTTGAAGTCTTCAGCACTTGATCTTCAGCTGTTGAAGTCTTCAGCACTTGTCAAACTGCTTATGAGGCTTTCAGCAGCTGTTGTGATACCATGTGGGACTTAGAGGTTTTCTGATCTTGGCTCATTGGTTCTTTTGGTCCAACAAACTCCCCCGGAACCAATTCAGCCAAAACCTCTAAATTATTTATCATCCCACTTATTGTTGGCAAAATGTTGGTCTTTTTCCTTCTTGATCAGTAGAGAAGATGACCCATGTAAGCTCCGGCCTGGAAAGAAATCTCAGATATTTGTTTGGCAGGGTATGAATGGGAACTCTATTTTGGGGAACTGGACACAGAGTTGTTATCCCATTCATGAGATTTACTTCCCCATAATGAGTCTGTATGACTCTCGAACATAGGCCTCAAGGAGAACAACTTGTTCCTCCTGAGAGAGTTCTTCTACTCCTCCTTCGAAGAAGAACTCTGGACCATAGTACTCTGATAAGTACTTCATGGTCCTGCCATTTTTCAGCTCCACCGTAGTTACCTCCCTATATACAAATTCATCAGGATGGTTGCCTTCAAGGAGTAACTGGAGCTCATTCTTCTGGATGTCTTCAAGCTTTTATATAACAACCCCTTCTTAATCATCTTGTTTTCTAGTAAAGCTTGAGGGGTCATCTTTGCTTGGTGAGCTTTCTTGAATTCATCAATGATTTCCCAAGGTGAGACTACAATGGCCAACATGATGGTAGAATCTATTGTGTTCTTACCTGGCCATTGTATCTGTGTGGAATAGTTCTTTTATGGATTCTAGAACTCACCCTGGGGTCTGGCCATACTCTCACTCTCTCTTCTGATACTGAAAAGTGTGCCTGAGAGTGTACAGCCTTGAGCATGCCCTTTCATGGCTTGAATAGATGATGACTGAGGAAATTCCTTGTCAATCTTCAACAGTTGCTCATCGTGCTGTTTCTGCTCTTCTTCTTCTTCTATCTTGACTCTGACCATTTCCCTTTGAGAGTCAGGTGTGATCATGGGTTGACTTCGGGGTTTTGGTAGCTTTAGAACAACAGAGAGTGGCAGACTATCATCTTCATCCTCCTGTTCGTCTTCTTCTTCCATCCTCAGCACCCTTCTCCTCCTTCTAGGTGCATCACTGGATGATGGTTGGGTTGGTGAAGGAATTGGTTTTGAAGAATGAGGATGTTTGGATTTTGGCTTAGAGATTGGTTGGGAGATTTGAGGGGTAGGCTCTGTTTGAGTGGGTGGAAGGGAAGGTTGATCCAGCATCTTTGTAGTAAGTTTCGCCTTTGTGAGTTTAGCCATCTCCAACCTTTTACCACCCCAGCCTCATCAAGGGCTTCCACAATAATCCCTTTGTTGAATTGCTCAGACAGACAGATTCTGGTGGCTATAGCCAGAATGCTGTCCCTGGTCCACGCGCGAATCTCCATTAACGATCTTCCTAAGTATTTTGCAATGAAGCGGATCATTATTTCCAATCTCTCTTTTTCAAGAGCATCATACCCAGCCCATCGGTTTGTATCTCTTGCACTTCCAACCTTCTGATCTCACTATCCAGTGTGGCTGTGTCAAACCCTTGCCTAAAGAGTTGTTCAATTATTTTATCCATGGATCGCTATGTGTAGTATCAGCTTCTTTTACCAGCTGCTCCAAGGATTTGTCTTCAGCAATATGATCATCAGCACTTTTCTTTCGCTTGTAAGTGAGCAGTGGTTGCTTTTCTTTCTCCTCCTCTTGGCGTGCTTCTCTTCCTTCTTTTCCTCTGTTCTTTTCCTCTTCTTTTCTTTCACTGCAGTACTCTCCCCCTTTTGGATGCATTGGAGGAAGGGGTTTGTGCCACAGAAAGTGTCTTTTGCACAGCAGCATCAATCAAGGGTTGTAAAGTTGAGGAAAGCCTCTCATCAATGGCTTTAGTCACAATATCAGTGATTATGGGTGTGATGAGAGGGAGGGAATTTTGAAGTATAGCACCTATTTGCTCAGGAGGGTTCTGTTCCTGAGAAATAGGGCCTGAAGCAGAGGCAGGTGGTTGAGTTTGGAGTGGCTCAGTGTTTGTAACCTTCAAGTGAAGGTGCCATCTGTGGGTTGGTAGAGGCAGATGGTCTTTCTCCTTATGAGAGTTGGTCAAGTAGGTTTTGCAGCCTACTGACTTTATCTTCAAGGATTGTGTTCTGGGCAAGAACATCGTAGAAAAAGCCCAGGTGATCATCAGCCGAAGCTGAATCATCTGACCTCCTGCTTAGAGCAGGATTTACATGCACTGGGTGTAGACCAGTTGTTGCATGTGCCCCTTGTGCTTGGTACTGGGGACTTCCAGCCTCAGGACAATGTCCATCATCAGCTGTTGCCTCTAGTGAGGTCTTAGCAATGTTACCAGCCTCATTCTGATCATGTGCTGATTCAGAGAGAGGTGGCAGCCTCACTAGATATTCTAAGCTCCTATCTACACCAGGAGATAGAAGTGGTAAACCCCTGTGTGGGTTCTCAAGTGCACTGTGTTCCTCCCCCTCAATTGTAGAGGTGTTCCCAGTAGTAAGTGGTTTCTGGGGAGGTGGTGAGGAGTGTAGTTGAGTCAGCACTTGTGCAACTATTAAAGTTGGGCTGTGAGGGGCGGTTGTTTGGGGTGAAGGGATAGAAGCAGTGTGCACCTGGGGAGGTGGTGCTTTTCAATGGCAATCTCCTCAAGTGAGGAAGATCCCAGATATGTAGGTACCCCTTGTGTGGTTGTTGCAGGCTCCTGTTGAGAGGAAGCCTGAGCGGCTATGGCTGGAAGAGTCATTGTATCCACTAGGGGGTTGGACTAGTGGATATATCCTGCGTTTGTGGTGCAGGGGCATCCTCGGGGGACTCAATTCCCTGAGTAGCCGTTTGGTTTTTTTTGGTGGGTTGGTGGGGACTTTTGATTTGGAGGTGGTGGTTGTGGGTTCCAGCTGCGTGGGTTTTCGTAGCTTGGCAGCCATTTTGAGTGTCTGGTCAGAGTTGTGCCGGGAGTATACTTCCGGCAGAACAGTCGTAGCAGGGACTCCCAAGCCAACAAGTCCCTTAGCATTAAGCTGGTTGTAATGATGGCCATTATGAACCGTGGATATAGTATCCAACGATTGGCAGTTAGTTTTTGAGCCATATCCTTGAGCTCCGAAAATATTATTTCTGAAAAGTTTAGCGGTTGTTGCTCAAGAATAGAATACATTACCTGCTGCCATTTTGTCGACATTTGATCCCAAGACGATGTCTTAGGAGCCAAACATACATTCACCATGTGAAAAATTAGGCGTTCAGCGTCAGGAAAGTGTTTCTTCATGATAGTGGAGGCACTGAGATTGCCTTGATATCCATGTTGGGCAAAGGATAGATCTGTGGTGCCCTTCGGATATCCAGCAGGAGATAAGCATCATCCAGATGAAGAATTTGACGGATAACTGCAGGAGTGATGACTACTTCTTTGTTGTTGACGACCGACTGGAGAGATGGTGTGTTGTGCTCCCCAGTGGTAATAGTAACGTTCATCCAAAATTGTTGAAGGGATTCGGCATGTAGTATGGGATTCAGAAGAAATGTCGGTTGTATTGGGACTGAACCATAAGATCGATAGCAGTATCGAACTTAGCCCAGATAGGCGATTTAGTAAGGTAGGCAACACAGTTGTGTCGCGGTTTAATTTGCATGGACGCCATTGAGAAGAGAGAAGTTTTGGAGAGGAACGTTAGGTTTGAAGAAGATGAAGCATTGAAGGCTTAGGTCAGAGATATTTATAGGGTACTGGTAAGAAAAGACTGAAGGATGTGGTGTTAGTCATCAGTAGTTTTAAACGACCGTTGACATGGTATTATCCTTTCAGACGTTGAAACAGCTGAAGTCGTGGTGTTAGGCATCAGAATTAGAAAACTACTAAAGACCGTGGTTTTGACTTCAGATGATTGAAACAACTGAGGACTTGGTGTTTGTCATCAGTAGTTATGAAACTACTGAGGACAGTGGTTTTGTCATCAGCTGTTGTAAACAATGAAGACTTGGTATTAGTCATCAGTAGTTATAGAACTACTGAAGACATGGTATTGCTTCAGTTGTTTAGAATGAAACAGCAGTTGTACAAACGACTGAAAAGAAATTTCTCATCAGCTGTTTTTGTCAATTCTTAGCTTTTCAGCTGTTTCATACTGTCCTCAACACATTCATCAGCCTTTTTTGGCGGATTTCAGTTGTTTCATAGGACATCAGTACTTATCTGTTTATACTGATTTCAGTAGTTGTAACTACATCAGTAGTTTTAACTACATCAGTAGTTTGGAACAGATAAAGTACTTCAGTGCTTATGAGGCATTTAGCCATCAGTAGTTATAAAAACTACAGAAGGGAAAAGGACCCATCAGTACTTATATGTGACATGGGTACCAATGATCACCAGTAATTACTACTGAAATCATTAGTAGTGTCACTTATTCTAGCTGCAGCATACCAAGCCTTAACACCAGGTTTTGGAAAGTTGAACTATCCAAAGGCTTAGTAAAAATGTCTGCAGCTCATCAGCACTAGGCACAAACTTAGGATCAATCAGACCTTTTTCAAAACAATCCCTTATAAAATGATGTCTGATCTTTATATGTTTGGTCCTAGAGTGCTGGACTGGATTTTTGACAATACACAGAGCTGAAGCACTATCCATTAACAATGGAGTCTTAGTCTCTATAATGCCATAATCCAAAGTTGGTTCTGAAGCCAGAGTACCTGAGAGGTGCAACTTGCAGCAGCAATGTACTCTGCTTCAGCAGTTGATGTAGCAACTGAGGTCTGTTTCTTGCTCTGCCAAGAAATCAAGCAGTTGCCTAGGAATTGACATCCACCAGAAGTTGATTTCCTGGTCAACTTACACCCTGCATAGTCACTGTCAGAAAAAGCAACTAATTTACCAGAATGTCCAGTAGAATACCATAAACATAGAGATGGAGTGCCTTGCAGATATCTAAAGATCCTCTTGACTGCAATCAGATGAGACTCTTTAGGTGCAGCCTGAAATCTAGCACAAACACATGTAGCAAACATAATATCTGGTCTAGAAGCTGTTAAATACATCAAGGACCCAATCATACATCTGTAAAGTGTTTCATCAACCACTTTACCTTTCTGATCTGTATCCAGTTGTGTGGTGCTACACATGGGGGTAGAACAAGGCTTACAGTTTTGTAAATCAAACTTTTGCAAAAGATCTTTTGTGTATTTGGACTGATGAATGAAAATTCCATCAGCCTTTTGTTTGATGTAACCCCAGAAAGAACTGTAACTCTCCCATGGCACTCATTTCAAACTTCTGTTGCATCAACTTTGTAAAGGCATCACACAACTTTGGATCAGAGGATGCAAAAATGATATCATCTACATCAATTTGAACAAGTAGATTATGCTGCCCAGCTTTCTTAATGAATAAAGTCTTATCTATGGAGCCTCTAGTGAAATTATTTTCCAGAAGAAGTTGGATAATGTCTCATACCAGCTCTAGGAGCTTGTTTTAACCCATAAAGAGCCTTATCAAGCTTATCCACCCAATTAGGATGTTTATTGTCCTCAAAGCCTGGAGGTTGACATACATAAACCTCTTCTTTAATTTTTCCATACAAAAATGCACTTTTGACATCCATTTGAAAAACTTTAAGGTTTTGATGAGCAGCATAAGCTAAAAACAATCGAATTGCTTCCAGTCTGCTATAGGGGCAAAGGTTTCATCATAATCAATACCTTCTTCTTGTGCAAACCCCTGAACAACCAGTCTGGCCTTGTTCTTAACAATAAGCCCATTTTCATCAGTTTTGTTCCTAAACACCCATTTAGTGCCTATTGCACACTTACCTGGAGGTAGAGGAACCAGTTCCCACACTTGCTGTTTCTTGAACTGAAGAAGCTCAAGCTGCATGGCATAACCCATCCATTGTCCTTTAAAGCAATGTGATAATTCTTTGGCTCTTGCTGACTGATGAAGAGAGCATAGAAGCAGAAATTTGACAATTGACTTCTTGTTGATACTCCAGCAGTGATATCACCAATGATTTGAGACATAGGGTGATTCTTCAGATCTTGATACACAATGAGATCTGTGCAAGTGTTTGTAGCAGGCTCAGCAGTAACAGATGGTGATGGTGAATCATTTTCGTGAAACCATCAGTGGATGGTAATTCAAAGGAAGTTGAATTCGAAGAGATCTCATCAGCATTTGTTGTGGATGGTGCTACTGGAGCTACAGGAACATCAGGTCTAGCTGAATCAGGAAGTTGATCACTAAACCTGAAGAGGTGAGTACTGCAATCATCATCATCATCAGTACCAGCAGTACCACCAGGTGGTGAACTGTTGACAAGAGCAACAGCAGGAGTTTGATAAGGAACATATTGCAGTATGTCCAAATCAAATAACTCCACAGGGCTTTGTGTGAATCTTGTCCTTTGGAGATTCATTGAACTTAACATGTAGAGTTTCTTCAACCATCTTTGTCTGCATTGAAGACTCTGTATGCCTTGCAAGTAGATGAATAACCAACAAAATACCCTGCATCCACCTTAGGATCAAATTTATGAGTTGATCCTTGTGTTGAGAATAAAACAGGGACACCCAAATGCTTTGAAAATGAAATCAGAGGAGCCAAATGATGGAGAACTTCATATGGAGTCTTCATCAACCTCTGATTTACTAACACTCTATTTTGCATATAGCAAGCTGTGTTGACAGCTTCAGCCCAAAAGGTGTGGCAAACCTGAGTCAGTCAGCATGGACCTTGCAGCTTCAATGAGGGTCCTGTTCTTTCTCTCCACTACTTCATTTTGTTCTGGAGTCCTTGGGATGCTAAACTGCCTTTTGATCCCCTTTGAAAGATAGAAGTCATCAAGTGTATGATTTCAGAATTCAGTTCCATTGTCACTCCTAATACACTTGACTGGAAGGGAATACTGCTTCTCAATATACAACACAAGTCAATAATCTTCTGAGCAACCTCATCCTTTGAATGTAGAAAGAAAGTCCACACAAATCTGGAGTAATCATCCACAATTACCAGACAGTATTTCTTCTTTGCCATGCTCATTACTCTCACAGGACCAAATAGATCCATATGCAGTAATGCAAGCAGGCAGTGGACTTAGGCACTTCAATAGGAGGGAATGAGACTTTGTGCTTTTTCCTTTTAAACAAGCAGTGCAGGTTTCATCACAGTGAAACTCCTTTATTGGTAAGCCTCTGACTAAACTATTGTGGGTAAGCTGATTCATGTTTTTGAGATTAACATGACCAAGCCTTCTGTGCCACAGTTTAGATTCTTGAGAAGAGGCTTTGAAAAATAGGCAAGGATTGCCTTTGAGATCTATTTTCTTGGAGAGATCTAAGGCATACACTCTTCCTGTCCTGTTGGCTCTCAGGAGAGTGTGATCATCCAACACCTTGTCAATCAAGTGCAAAACTTTGGATGACAGAATCCTACAGTTTTGACTGGTGAAAAGAGCAACATGGCCTTTATCACACATTTGACTGACACTCAAGAGATTGTACTTGAGATTTTCCACATGATTAACATCATCAAATTTGATTTCTCCATTGGAGACAAAACCCTTACCAATGATGTAACCCCTAACATCATTGCCAAAAGAAACAATGCCTTCTTTCCTTGAGAGTAGTCATGAAGAAGAGAGTTGTTCCCAGTCATGTGCATAGATCCCCCACTGTCTACATACCAGATGCTACTTTGGCATGTTGAAGAACCTGCAATAATAAACAATCAGTTAGTTTTGGAGACCCAAACCTTTTTGGTTTTGGGCCTGGTCTCATCAATAGATGGTAAACTGACAGGTTTATTTGAAACAACAGCCTGAGAGGAAGAAGATGGTGTAGAAGAGGATCCTTTGGCTTGGACCTCCTTTTCTCTGGTTTCAACATAGGAGCATCTAGTTGGTTAACTCTACCCAACAGATGTTGAACCATCATGACTAGCTGTGTCTGATTTTGTGATAAAGCTTTCAGCTCATCAGACACATTGCCAGTGGAGTTTGATAAGTTCCTGTGTTGCACCTTCTTCTTCTGAGCACTCTTAGCTATCACCTGTTTAAGCCCCCTTTTTGGATTTCTTTGAGGACTTAAGGGTTACAGATTTGATGTTGCTGATACAAATGTGGTCTCAAACTCAGTTTTCATTTTTACCATTTTCTCATTAATTTCTTCTTTTTGTTTGAGTTTGGAACCTCTTTTGTACCAACAATCATATGTAAGATGATTGAACAAACCACATACTTCACATGGTTTCTTCTTCATCTTAGGTTGATCATCAACTAAAGAGGGTGAAGCAACTGAAGACTTGTTCTTCTTCATCTGTAAGATGTTTGCTTTCTTGACTGCCTCTTTAGTAGTCTTCAAACTCTTTCTACTGGCAGTTTTCTTCTCATCAGTACTGACAGCAGTTGAAGTTTGAACTTCAGGTGTTAAATCCTGCTCTCTAGTCCTTTCAGGACTTCAGAATTACTCCTGAGTTGATCAACTCATTGATCATGTGAGTGTCAGCATTTGAACCATCAACATCAGCTGATAGGTTCAAAGAGGGCTTGATGCTGACTGCTACTTCTGATTGTGCTGTATCAGAAGGTAGATCACATGATGTGATGGATTGGTTATCACTCTCACCATCAGATTCTACTTCTGCTCTTGGAGTAAAATCTGTAGGTGGAGCAGTGTGATTGTAACCAATCCCAAACTTCACATTGGAAGCAGATTGCTTACTAAGAAGCATTTCAAAACCTTTGCATGATTGTACCCATCTATCACACTCTACCTGGGTAACTGCAAGGGTTTCTTTGAGATCTTTGTACTTCTCTAGAAGTACCTCTTCTCTAGCCTTATCATCAATTTTTTGGCATTTCAGTTTGTAAATCTCATCATTTTTATCTTTTAGTACAGACTCAAATCAGCTTTGTTTTTGGAAATTATTTGTTCTGGCTCAATGTTCTTATTAATTAAAGCTACATTTGCTTCTCTAATGGAAGAAAATGCTGCTATGCATGGTTCAGAACATAATTTGGCTTTTGCCTCAGAGGATACTGTGATACCTGAGGTGTAGAGGCATTAGAAAATGAAGTATCAGCAGACTCCAAAGCCATAAGAGCTAGATTCCCAAAAGGACTGTCACCACCATGTTGACCAGCACCTGAGAACAGTTGGTCATGACCAGACATGTCATCTGGTAAACTGCTCCAGTCAACAACTCCTGGGGTGAAGAAGCTGTGTTGTTGAGGTTGAGTTTGTTGATGAGATTGGGATGGCTGAGGTTCTGGTAGTGCATGAGGTTGTGGTGCCATAGGAACTTGAACTTGATTTGATTGTGGCATGTAATAACAAGGGTACGGATAATTTGACCCGAGGAACAAAATATGCCGGAGATTGTTGTTGAGGATGATGACTAGAAGTGACAGGATGTTGCCCTCTGTGTTATTGACTATTGCCAGGAAAAGTCACAAAGGGTGCAGTGGAGTTAGATCCAGTTGATCTACACTCTCTTGCAAAGTGTCCAAGCCTTTGGCATTTGTGACACCTCAACTTGCTCTTGTCAAAACCAACTTTGGTTTTGCCAGAGAGTCCTGGGAAATTTCTTCCAGTTCTTTTATAGAACTTCTGAGATCTGATATTTATCAGGGCCATTTGGCTCAAAATATCCATCTCTTCTAAGTCGTCATCAGCAATCCTCTTGAGATCATCCATAATGAAGCTAAATTGTCATTATTACACCCAGTAAACTGACCATCAACACTCACAAATGCAGAATCAGAAGTGCTTGAAGAGAAATTAATATGCTCATCATACTGGCATTCAGATGAAGCATATTCTGACTCATGACCAACCAAGCAGTGTTGCCTGGTACAAAGTCTTCAGTGAGCTTTCCAGATGAAGACAGCTTTCTCTTCTGTTCTATCTCTCTCTCAAACGTGAGCAGTTTCCCATGGAGTTGGGTGAGAGATAGTTTGTCCAAACTTGCACTGGAGCGTAGGACAATAGTATATGTGTCCCATCTCTCAGGCAGTGATCTGAGAAATCTGTTATTCATCTGAATATTTGTGTACTCAAGTTTAACCATTTTTAATTCAGAGATCAAACAAGAGAACCGCTCATATTGTTGAGCGGTGTCTCACCCTTTCTATGAGAAAATGTCTCATATTGTTAGGCAAGGATTTCTATTATTTGCCAAGACCTCATCTGTTCCTCCAAATTGTTCTTTTAAGGCATTCCAGAGGTCATGGGCAGTTTCATGATGCATTAGCCCAGAATAGATTCATTTGGCAGTGCCATGGCCAGAATTCCATGGGCTTTTGCATCAATTTCAAGCAACTTCTTATCCTCATCTGAGTATTGCTCCCTCCTCTTCGGAACCATTTGATTGGTTTCCGGGTTATTCACCATAGGCTTGTGTGGACCATGTACCACTGATGTCCAACAACCTGCGCTGTTAACAGACAGGTGATGGAGCATTCGTCGTTGCCATATGTTATACTCATTCCTAATCAGCATTGGTGGCTTGGTTGAGGAACCAGTATTGTGAGGATCATTGGAGGGAGTAGTCATTTTCAGTTCAGAAACATTTAATTAAGCTTTTAAAAGTTTTACACAGACCACAACAAACTCAATGAAAACCAAGAAAAGATCTCAGGATGAATGACCAGAAATACAGAAAAATTCAATCTCTATAACCGTTTCTTGCAAAAACAAAAGCTAATTCAATCAAACTTAGATCTTGAATAGCAGCTTCAATGATCAATTATGAGATCGATCAATGATGAACAGGCTCTGATACCATTTGACAGGATCAGCGATCACAAGTTTGATGTATTTGAGTTCAAAGCAGCGGAATAAGAACATGAATTAGACAAATTGTAGCAAGAGATCTATACTTGTATGCATTAAAAGCACACAGATTATAGTGAGAGAATATATTTCTGATTCATGGAATGTTTATAGATATGGAATAATTCTAATCAAATCATTCATACTATTACAATAGGTTGTTACTCCTTATATAGAGTGCAACAACCACTGCTGTTATCACGGAAAGTGACAACTGGCAGATCTATTACAAAAATAACTGAATCTTAAAAAACTACTGAAATGTTCACAACTACTGAGAACATATCAGAGTGTTAAGTACAGAATATAAAACTACTGATTAGAAACTACTGAAACTACAACGACTGAAGAACAAGCTCTTCAGCCGTTTAACATAACTACAGAAACTAGAAATATAAAACTACTGATATCACAACTACTGAAGAAGTACTCTTCAGCAGTTGTGACAAAACTTGACGCTTCAGTACTTGATCTTCAGACTTTGACCTTCAGATGTTTCATCAGCTGATGACTTCAGTAGATATCATCACCTGATGTCTTCAGTCTTTGTCTTCAGCCTTTGTACATCAGTTGTTGATCTTCAGCACTTGTAAACTCTTCACCTGTTGTACTTCAGTACTTTGGTCTTTCAGCTTCAGCACTTGTGTTCTTCAGCTGTTCAGCTTCATTACTTGTGTTCTTCAGCTATTCAACTTCAGTACTTGTGTTCTTCAGTTGTTGTACTTCAGCACTTTAGTTCTTCAGCTGTTGAAGTCTTCAGCACTTGATCTTCAACTGTTGAAGTCTTCAGCACTTGTCAAACTGCTGATGAGGCTTTCAGCAGCTGTTGTGATACCATGTGGGACTTAGAGGTTTTCTGATCTTGGCTCATTGGTTCTTTTGGCCAACACTATCTCTTCTTCATCCTCCTCACTCATAGGATCTATGAGAGGAAGCTCATCTTCACAAGTTCCACACCTAGGAGATCTTACTGACAAGATCGTGTGTGGAGGAGCTATCTTATTGGATCCCAGTCCCTATCTGTTTTGATAGCACACTTTGTTGTGCAGGGATGAGGATATCATGTTCTTGAAGGTCTCTTCTTCAAGAACACTCTTTTCTGCCCTAGCTTTGCTTATCACAAGCTCAGCCTGGCACTCAGTTAACTTGGTTATGAGATCTTTAATTTGAGTCCTAAAATCTGTGTGTTCATGTTTTAGAACTGAAATGGTTTTCTCTAAGTCCTCTTTTTCAGCTTATAGTCATTTTCAGACTTTTTGAAATCAGATTTTAAAATGTTTAGGGACTCATATCAGATCTCAGTTCCAAGTTATAGGACCTGTACCTGTTAACTTTAGCAATGCATTCAGGAGTACAGAGATGTTCCAATACCTTGGCTTCATCATGATCTGCCATCAGTGCTTGGTTTGGAGAGGCATCTTCAACCTGAAAGCTCCAGTCAAAGCCTCCTTCTTCAACAGCAACAGCAGCTTACTGCTTTGACTTCTCATTATGGAGAGCTTTGTCATTGTAGTTTGGTCTGGATTGTGTTTGGCCACCATTTGTTCTAGGTGCCTTACACTCTCTGGCAAAGTGGCCTATCAGGTTACAGTTGTAACACTTGACTTTTCCTTTGTCCAATCCAAACTTTCCACTGGTTGCATTGCTTGGAAACTTCCTTCCAGTCCTCTTGTTGAACTTCTTGGCTCTATGAGTGAGAAGAGCCATCTGCTGGACTGATTCCATGTATTCCAGATCATCTGGATGGATGCAGTCCAGGTCTTCAAGAGTGAAAAGAGAGTTGCTACAACTTTCATCAGAAGACACAAAAGCTTGAGAAGAGCTTGTCTCTTGGAATGGGCTTCCTTGAGTATAGTTCTCCTTTGGTGTCTCTGAGAAGGTGATGAAAGGACCCTTGGGTGAGTTGTTAGGGTAGCATAATCGATGATGTTTGGGTTCTATGCTATCCCTTTCAACCACATGTAGGGATGAACCCATTTGATTGTTGGAGTTTCCAGATGAACCATGCATGTTCATCTCCATCTGGTAGCCACTGAGAATCCTATATAACTCTGTCAGGGTAAGAGTTTTGAGATTTTCAGTTCTCTTGATCACCACATAGTAGTGTGTCCACTGCATAGGAAGTGAGGACATGAACTTCCTTACAATGTCTCTGTTTTCAAGAGAAACTCCTCCATCCACTAGGGTATCGACAATCTAACCATACCTGAAGTACTGCTGAGTCATGGTTTCACCTGTTTTGAAGGTGAAGTTTTCAAACTGCTGCTTCAGGAGATCCTTCTTGTTCTCCTTTGCTTCAGAAGAACCTTCATACATCAGTTTCGATGCATCCCACAGCTGTTTGGCTGTTTTGCACTTATTGAAACCTCTGTACACAGTGTTTGGAAGGGCAGTTTGAAGAGCTGTCATGGCTTTTCTGTCTATCTCTACTCTCTTCCTATCTTCATCAGAGTAGTTAGCCACATCTTTGGGGATCATACCAGCACTAGTAGCAGAAGGTGTGCTGGGTATGAAAGGTCCATTCTCATAGACTCCTACATTCTTGAATCAAGAGACTTGATGAAATCTTCCATTCTTAAAAAATAGGTGTCAAACTTTCTTTTTGTGAATCCCTGACTTGAAAGGTATTCCTTGATTTCCTTATCAGACATGTTATAGGGATAAAGAAATAATGATTCATGGGATGAGGTTGATTTCTTCATTTGTGAAAGCTTTTGTAGAGGACCCCTTCTTGGTAGTGGAACTTCAAACCTTGTGGGTTTCTTCACGGATGAGTCTTTGAGTATTGGAGTGTCCTTTGACATTGTCTTCTCATAGTCAGTGTCTATTGTTGGATCAAGTAACAGCTTCACTTTCTCTTCCTCTTCTTTCATTTTCTCATAAGTCATTGCAAACACTTCATCAGGATCATAGCCTTGATTGATCAAGAACATGGCTTTAATCATCAAGTCATCAGTTTGAGCTTTGGTTACCATTTCTTCTACTGACTGTTCTTCTTTAAGAGGACTGTCCATGAGAACATCCTTTAACACTTCATCTTCATCAGCAACTTCTCCTTCTTCTAAATCAATTGCTCTGGCCAACTTTTTCAACTGAGCTTCTGCCTGCTCATGTTCTTCCAAGAATTCAGCAATTGCTGCTAAACTTCTTGGGTCATCTTTTTGCTTCTTTGATGGTTCTTCTTCAGTTATTGGCCTCTTGTCTTTAGCCTTTTCTGCCAAATACTTCCTCTTTTGTGAGTAAGATTGAAGTTGTGGGCTAGAGGTTTCAGTTTGATCTTTTGGTTCAGGGACCTTTTCAGGTGTGCTTGGTTCTTGATCCTTCATTTCACTTTGTTCATGTGCAGTTTCTTCTTTCCTTTCTTGTTCATATCTTTCTCTTAGTTCCTCTTTTTGTTCTTCTGTCAATGATATGGAAGGGACAATTTGCAGAGACAATTCCTTTTCCAATGGCACTGGTGATTTAGGAATGAATACAAAAGGCTCTACCTCAGTTCTTTGATTGTTAATGAATTCCCAAAAATCATTATCAATGCTAAATTGTTCAGAAGCAAAACTATCCAAAGCACTGAAGAGTTCTTCAAATTCACCCTTTTCTGAGTCTGAGTGGTCAGTGTTTCCAGAATACACTACCATGTCTAAGCTTTGGTCTTTAATCTCAGTTTCACTTTCATCATCCACTTGTTCTTCATTCTCATTATCATTCTTTTGTTCTTCTTTTTCATCATCATCCTTCTCATCAGTTCTTTTAATCATCATTTCAAGCTCAGATATTCTTTTTTTCTTGCTCTGGATTTCCTTTTCCAGTTTCAAGATGATATCAGCTTGTTCCTCTATGATGTTTTCTTGTTCCTCCATTGCTATAGTTTGTATTTCAAGAGTGTCTATATGACCACTCACTTCTTCTCTTGAGTGTTTTAGTGTAGCTTTTAGATTTTCAATCTCTTTGGCTTGTTCCATTCTTCAACTGCATGTTTTTCTTTGAGATCTTTCAATTCTCCTTCTTTCTCATCGAGTTCTTTCTCATCGAGTTCTAGAATTCTGACATTTATAATTCCTGCTCTCCTGTTTAGTGTTCTTTCCATCCTTTCTACTTTGAGTAACAACTCAGTTATCAATTCATCTTTTTCATCAGGCCTATTGATGTTTGATTCAGCATAGCTCTCAGAAGGAGCAGCCTCAGAAGGTTCATTCACAGCTTTGGTTTGATCATGATAATCCTCCTCATCAGCAGATGATTTGGATGCACTTGTTGATCCTTCTGGTTCAGCAGGGTGATCAATTGACGACGGTAATGGTTGGTAAGGAGGAATAGGAGATTGGCGTGGTGATATAGGAGATTGATGATGTGGTGATGTAGGTGTAGGTTGAGTGATCATAGGTGGTGTTTGTTGTGGTGAAGGAAGTGATGGTATTGTGAAGGTGAAGGTGATGGTATTGTTGGTGGTAAAGATGATGGTATTAGTGAAGGTAAGGTGATGGTTGAGCTATTGGTTGTGGTATAGGGGATGGTATTGTTGTGGAGTTGGTTGTGGTATTGGTTGTGGTATTGGTTATGGAGTTGGTGTGGTATTGGTTGTGGAGGAGGTTGTGGTATGGTTGTGGTATTGGTTGTGGAGGAGGTTGTGGTATTGGTTGTGGAGGTGGTTGTGGAGGAGGTTGTGCTTGATCTGCTTGGTGTATTTGTTCAAACATCCAAGGAAGAAGGGGTGAAGGGGCACCACTATAGAAGTTCCTTGGGTCCTTCTTTTGATGTACTTATAGGATCTTGCATCATAATGAGGAATATTAAGTACTGGTCCTTCATTAGCAATGTCATGAAATGTTTCATTGATTAGACATTGAATAAATCTGGGTACATTAGAAATTTGTATCTCAACCCTTCTTGAATGTTTGAGATTAGGCCATTGAATACATATGCTGACATGTTAAATCTTCTGTTGGTGCAGAGAGCACAGATGGCAGAAGATGTGAGGACTGGAATGTCATTCCATCTTGTTTTCCTTTTAGATACAAAGTGTTGGAACATATGAATTAGGAATCTCCAGGGCAGATCCACTAATCCTTTGACTATCTATTTGGCTTCATAGCTCCCTTCATAACCAATTTCAGAGAAAAATGTGGTTATCTCTCATCATCCAATTCAAGAGGATCATCTGCATTGTCATTGAATTGAAGACATCTTCTAACTGATTCTTCTGTGATCCTCAGTGTGTGTTCAGTGTTGATCTTGCCAATAAGAGTTTTCACTCCATTTTCTTCTACTACTTCAGCTGATTCCCAGAAAGATCTGATGGGATTCTCATAGATTGTTGATCTTACTATTATAGCATAAGCTACCCTTGTGGTAGATAGGAATCTTATCATATCTCTGGACCTTCTGCTTCAGCCACATCAGGGTTTAGATAACCACTGACGTTATGGAGCTTGCTCCATGTAAGGTTTGCCATGTAATCTGCACAAGAGACATGTGTGTTAGTTCATAATTTTGACTTTGATTTGTTTCACACTTTTCTTTTTCACATTGCTCTGTTTTTCTCAGTAAACATGGTTGTCATGGTTTTCAATATTTGTTGAATTTCTATCAGTTTACATGTTTATTGACATCAAAATGTGTATTACATCACTTAATGATTTAGATTTTGGTGTTCTTCAATAGTTTTCTGGTTCGTCGTTCGATTTAGGGTAGCCGTTCGAGACTTAGGTTTTTGTTTCAAAATCTGTTGAAGTTATACCTTATCTTCGAAATTACTGCTGTTTGAATCGATGACAAGAATGTTAGAAGATGAAACACAACAAAATCTTTGAATGTTTGTGATGATGATGATGAATGATGGTGGTGTACTGTAGTTTTACGCTCGTCTCACTATAAGTTCTCTCAAATTTGAAAAGTATTAAATGACCTGTTCAAATTCCTGTAAATAGTCAAATAATACAATTTGAAAAATTTTACAAGTTTACAAGCATATACAGTCAACACTGTAGCAAATGCTGAAGGTTAATTTCTTGATTTTGGTGATCCGCATTTGTTAACTGTAGCATATACGGAAGACAAACTTTTGACTTGACAGTCCGCATTTGACTACTTTTGGTCATCCGCATTTGTGACTGTAGCTAATGCGGAAGACTTAATTCTTGATTGACTGTCCGCATTACTCTACTGTTACAAATGCGTGTGATTTTATTCTATCCGCATTTGGGCACTGTTGCAAATGCGGAAGTTAAACTTGAAATTTTGGTTGTCTGCATTGTATACTGTTGCAAATGCGGAAGTTAAACTTGAAATTTTGGTTGTCCGCATTTGTTTGCTGTTGCAAATGCGGAAGTTTAAACTGGACATTTTGGTTGTCCGCATTTGAGTGTAGTAAATGCGGTAGAGCAAACTTCACATTTACTTCACACACTAATGCGGTAGAGTAAAATCATTGTCCGCATTAGTTGCACTTCAAAAATTGTGTACCCGCATTAGTTATATGCATGGTTACCTTCACCCGCATTAACTAATGCACTTACCTGCATTATCTTTTGAACTAAATCAAAAGTTATGTGATTGAATTGATTATTCATCATATGAAGAGGTGTCCTTGATTGATTTTTCTTATGAAGTTGGTTGTTGGAGTTGTCAATTTTTGCTTGGATTGACTTGTATGTTACAACAAATACAAGTTTCCCAATTTTGACAGATCTTGGCTTATCATGCTTCTAAGAATCTGCATAAGCTGAGATATAATGGTTGACTTATTGTAACAACACCAACTAAAATTCCTTTTGTTTTGTTTTTCAAATTGAGTTAATAAACAAAAATTTGAACTTACTCAAAAATTTTAATTACTCCCCCTAAAGTTTATGTTCACATTTGGAGAGAAACTTTAAAGATTTTAAAAGTTTTGAAATTTTTTGATTAATATTAATAATGAAGAGAAAAATCTCTTTGTTGGGATCATATCAATCTTACATTACACATGTGCATCCTTTATAATTAAATGGACATGATTATGAACTTGAAGATTGAAGGTATGTTTGTCCTCTTAAGTTCATACCTGGTTGATATTTTGATGCAAATGACTTTTATCATGTTTTGGTTGATTTATTATTCAGTGTGTACCTCACACATATAAGCATGGAATGATCAACCCTCCTTATACAATGCATGGTAGAACTTTGTCACAACTTTTCTTACCAGGTTATTAAGTCATGAAATCTCATATTCACTGATCCTCATTGGGATTCTTTTATTTGATCCTTTTTCATGTTAATCCATATTAGGATTCTTTTCACTTCACTTTGGAAGGTGATCCATGATAGGATTATTTTGATCATTCACTTGGAATGTATTATTTTGTTGATTCATCCAATTTTAGATGTGTTCCACATTGGGAATCTTTTGGATCATGACATCTGCACTATGTGCAAGTTTCATCAGGTCTTTGCTCAGCAAAACAAAGATGAAACATGATGTGGTGAAAGAGATTCATAAAGTATCTTACCTGGTGTTTAGGTTACTACACACACATGCATTCAGATGAGCCAATACATACCTATACTTAGTTATGAGTGTTTCACAATTGAATATGTCTTTAATTCATCACTGCATGTATCTTTTCTTCCAAGTTGAACCTACCAACATATCTGGTAAGTCATTTCAGTCTTTTACATTTTGAAATTAAGCAGTGAATGATATAACGACTGTAATTATATCATTTCCCATATTCTTTTCTTCATATGACTTGGTTTCTTTTTGTGGTTTTTCTGATGTTTTTAGAATATTTTTTGATATTTTTCAAAGTTTTACTCAAGGTAATCATGCCAATTGACTGAACAAAATTCAAACCTACTAGGTTCAAATGCCTTGGTAAACAAATCAGCTAATTGATTTTCTGTTGGTACTTGAATCAATTTGATTAAACCCTTTCAGCACAGTCTCTCAAAAAATGATATCTAATTTCAATATGTTTGTTTTTGAGTGCTGAACTGGATTATTAGTTATAAAGACAGCAGCTGTGTTGTCATAGGAATTGGTGTATGCAAAAAGAAGTTAAAACCATAATCAAGCATCTGGTTTTGAATCCAGAGAACTTGAGAGCAACATGCTGAAGCAGCAATATACTCAGCTTCGGCTATGGACATAGACATATTTGTCTACTTCTTGCATTGCCAGGATACTAGTCTGGGACCAAGAAATTGACAACCGCCAGAAGTGGATTTTCTGTTGAAGTTGCATCCTCCATAATCACTGTCTGTGTAGGCATAGAGATTAAATTCCTTTCTTTGGATACCATAATCCAAGAGCTGGTTTTCCCTTCAGATATCTGAATATCCTCTTGACTGCGTTCACATGTGATTCTTTTGGATCAGCTTGATATCTAGCCACACACAAACACCAAACATAATGTCAGGCCTACTGGCTGTTAGATACATAAGTGAACCTATCATTGATCGATAGTGAGTTTGATCCACTGATTTGCCTTCAGGGTCAGGTCCAATCTTCACTTTAGTATCTACAGGAGTTCTGATAGACTGACAGTCAGCAAAGTGAAATTTCTTTGCATGGTTTCTACATATTTTGATTGATTGATGAAGATTCCATCTGCTGTTTGCTGGACTTGCACTCCCAGAAAGAATGTGAGTTCCCCCATAGCACTCATTTGAAACTTTGAATGCATAAGATCTTCAAATTCTTTGCAGAGTTGTTTGTTTGTCGAGCCAAATATAATGTCATCCACGTAGATCTGGACTAACAGCATGTCTTTTCCTCTTATTCTTCTGAAGAGAGTCTGATCAATCTTTCCTCTTTCATACCCATGTTCAAGAAGAAAGGATGATAGAGTCTCATACCACTTTCTTGGAGCTTGATGAAGACCATACAGAGCTTTGTCGAGCTTGTACACTCTGTGAGGGAAATCTGGATCTTCAAAGCCAGGTGGTTGACTTACATAGACTTCTTCAGCAATCTTTCCATACAAGAAGGCACACTTTACATCCATTTATAAACAGTAAATTTCATGGATGCAGAATATGCGAGAAAGATTCTGATTGCTTCTAGTCTGGCAACAGGAGCAAACACCTCGTCGTAGTCAATTCCTTCTTCCTGAGTGTATCCCTGTGCCACTAGTCTTGCTTTATTTCTGATGACTATCCCTCTATCATCAGTCTTGTTCTGTACAACCATCTGGTACCGATAGGGTATTGTCCTTCGGGAAGATCTACCAGCTGCCATACTTCTTGTTTCTTGAATTGGAGCAATTCTTCCTGCATTGCTTCAATCCAACTATTGTCTTGAAGCGCCTCTTTGATATTTTGGGTACTGTTTGACATAGAAAGCATGAGAAAAACAGATGTTGCAATACTTGACTTGCTTCTTGTCACCCTCTCATAAGATCCAATAATGGTTTCAACTGGATGATTCTTGTGTATTCTTGAGGTGGGAATGATGTCACCCGTAATAGTTACATCAAGATTGGAGACATTCAGTTCATTATGGTCAGAGGCACAATCATCTTGTATTGTTGTTGAATTATGAAGATTGTCAATTTCTGTTTTAGTAACTGCTACATCTTCGGCAGCACTGAGGTTGCTTGCATCATTTGAAGTACCTTGAGTTTCTTTTAGATGAGGAGCCTGTTTTTGATTTCTGATCTCATGTGACAAGTCATCTATGTGAGATGGTACCAAGCTGGGACCTTCTTCAGAGGAACACTAAGGTTTTGTGACAAGTGTCTGATGGGATCAGCTTGAAGAGGAACATCTTCATTCATATGTTCATAAGGTGTAGGTGGGATCAATGGATAATTTTCTCTTCTTTCTACATTTGATGAAGTGGCACCTGAATATATATTTCCTGCATGAGACAAGTGAAATTGGTCAAATGATTTAGTAAAAGTGTCAATATCAAACAACCAATCAGGACCATTTGTAGATTTGGGAAATGAATGTTCCTTGAATTGAACATTGTGGATTCATCAATAATGTTCATCTAGGATTGAACACTCTATAAGCCTTTGAGACGGAAGAATAACCTACAAAAAATCCTTCATCAGACTTAGATAAAAAATTTTCCCAAATGATCATGGGTGTTTGTATTGAGACTGGACAACCAAATGATTTGAAGAATCCAATGAATGGTTTCCTTTGAAATATCAGTTCATAAGGTGTCATGTTACTTTCTTTAACAATCAGAGTTCGATTTTGCACAAAGCACGATGTGTTAACTGCTTCTGCCCAGAAGGTGATTGGCAGTTTAGCATCGGCTAGCATAGTTCTTGCTGGTTCAATCAGTGTTCTATTTCGCCTTTCAGCTACCCTGTTTTGTTGAGGAGTTCTAGCTGCACTGAATTGATGAGAAATGCCTTTAGTTGCACAAAAGGAACTCATATTTTCATTTTTGAATTCTGTACCATTATCACTTCTTATTATTTTGACTTTGAGATCAAGTTGATTTTCAATTTTAGTGATAGATTCTTGAATGATTTGGGATGCTTCATTTTTATGAAGTAGGAAGAACACCCATGTGAATCGAGAAAAGTCATCAATGATCACTAAACAATATTGTTTCTTTCCCATGCTCATTACATGAGTTGGTCCAAAGAGATCCATGTGAAGTAACTTCAATGGGGTATTGTTAGTGTTCACCAGCTTGGTTTTGTGAGACGATTTGTGTTGTTTTCCTTTGAGGCACGCTGAACATTGATCAATAAAATTGAATTCTTTTTAGGAAGACCAATTACATGGTTTCCTTTGACTAACTTGTTCATATTTTTAAAGTTAGTGTGCCCCAAACGTCTATGTCAAAGCTGTGACTCATCAAATGATGCTTTAGACAAGAGACATGTTTCTTCCTTAGGTGACACAGAACACAGGTTTAAGACATATGTATTATTCTTCCTCGGAGTCTTTAAGACAACCCATTCTTCAGGAATCTGAAAACCAGGTTTCAGTATGTAGTAGTGTTTGTAGAGTGGAATATTTTTTGTCGCAGATCTGAGACACGCTTAGCAGATTGAAATTCATTGTTCACAGTAATTCACTCTGTCAAAGCTCAGCATCCCATTTATCATAGATCCATCTCCTGTAATCCTGCCACCTTCTGAATCTCCACCGAATGCGACAGTAGTCCCTTGTATGTACTTGAAATCATGAAGGAGGGAACGATCTCCAGTCATGGGTCGGGAGCATCCACTGTCTACATACCATAGGCTATTAGACCTGTGTGGATGAACCTACAAACAAAAAGAACTAATTAGAATAAGGAACCCAAGCCATGATGGTCTTGGGTTTCCCGTTCCTATTCATGATAGTCACCTCCTGGTATTTTCCTCTGAATGGTGATTTAGATGAAGGTGATTTGGGAGATTTTTGATAATGAATTGGTTGAGTCATCTCGTCTACATCTACTGAGGATTCAGATGAATAATGAAATTGTTGGTTTCTATTTCTTTGTAAAAATTTAGCTCGAGTTTCATTATCAAAAGTTGATTTTTGCTTCGGAAGGTCAAGTTTGTGTTTCATTGTGAGATGATTTCTTTGACCCTTCCTTAAATCCTTTGAGTTATTTCTGTCATTTGTTGATCTAGAAGTCCTAGATTGATTATTATGAAGATGATGTTTGACAGAATGCATCACAGTGGATGTTGTTGAGATGGGCTTGTTTTGTGGAATTCTCAACCCCTTCTGATTGAAGTAACAATCAGATGTATTGTGATTGTTCATGTCACAGATTGAACAATACTTGTTGAAATAGCAATTTTTGGTGGAGTGATTGTTCATATCACAGATAGAACAATATTGATTGAAGAAGCATTTATCTGTCTTGTGATTGAACATGTCACAAATATCACAATACATTTGTTTGTTTCTTGAATCAGATTTTTCTTTGAGTGACTCAACTGATACTTTCTTTTGATGTCTCACTTTCTTTTCTTTAGGTGATGAGTCAGAATCAGCCTTTTTGTAGATTGTTTCACAATACTACTCTTGTTCATTTGTCTGGGCTGTTTCTGTTTCTTCAACCTACTTCTCACCTCTTTCTCAAACTAGTCAACATGTTCTTTATTATAGATATCAAACCCAACTCCCTGCCTTTTTGTAGATTTTTTCACAATACTACTCTTGTTCATTTGTCTTGGCTGTTTTTGTTTCTTCAACCTACTTCTCACCTCTTTCTCAAACTGGTCAACATGTTCTTTATTACAGATATCAAACCCAACTCCCTACCTTAATTTGGATGACTGTGGGTCTGATGAAGTTTTGTGTGTTGAACTCAATTTTATAGTTGATTTCTTTTTCAGTGAAACCTTTTCTGATTTGCTTGAATTTTGTGGAGATACAATCTCATTAACAGAACTACTCTCAGTAGTGGGTTTTACTATTTTGACATATTTCTTTTTCCCTTGTAAAACAGATGGTATGAATTTTATAAAAGGTATAATTGCTTTTACAGGGCTTGATGGTTTTTTGACAATCACTGTCTTGTCTGAACACTCTTTGATTTTGATTGGGTGTCCTAACTTGATTTTGTCCTCATTGGTTTCAAAATAAACATCAGGTTTGTTTTGAGGATTTGTCACTTGTTTCACTTCTGATTTAGGTTCCATAATTTTTGGTTCAATTGATTCAGAGAGTGATACAGAGTCAGGCATGACAATGTAGTTGTCATTGTATGGTGGAGGACATGAATTGTACCCAATCCCTGACATGTCCTTTGGATCCTTTTGTGAATCCAGCATTTCTTGCAGCTTGACTGAAGACATTTGAAACTTTTCAAGTTTCACTTCAGTCATAGATTGTTGAGCTTTAGCTTGAGCTAACTTTTCAGTAAGTAGCTCAATTTCAGCTGCAAGAGTATTTCTCACCATGCAATTTTTCTATGTCACAAATGAGAGATTTGATTTTGATTTCAAAACTTTTAGTTCTCTCTTCATCATTTCTGACTTCACATTTTCTTCTTTTATTTTATCTTCCAGTTTATGATTATGTTCTTTATACTCTTGTAATTCATTTATGCATTTCTCACTACAAAGGTTAGTTTTTACCTCAGTAGGCATTGCAGATGGTCCATCATTGATATGAGCCATGAGAGCATGATTCTAGAATTGAGACTTGACTTCCTCAGCATACACACTCCAGTCACATATCATCTTGTTTGATCACAAGGGCACTGGCAGAAGGCTGACTGCTTGCATGGGCTTGATTTGTCAGCTGTGGTTGATTCTAGTATGTTTGTTGATGATGAGAATGATGGTCCTGTTGTTGATGATGGTTGAGTGATAGCTTGAATTGGGCTGTGAGGATGATTGACCAGGAGAGTTCCTTGAATGGTGGTTCTTTTAGGAGCATTGCACTCACTTGAGAAATGGCCAGTCATTCCACAGTGAAGCATTTTACCTTGGATTTGTCATATCCAAGCTTTGTGTTCTCATTCAGGCTTAATTTTATTCCTTTTCTAAAATTTCTTTGCTCTCATGGCAATCATTGCCATTTGCCACTGTAGATCCATCTCCTCAACATCATAGGATCTAATTATCTAAATCTTCCTGTATTAAATGGGCAGAAGTGAGTCTTCCCCCAAGATATTCTTCAAAACTTGCAACAAAGGCATTGTAGGTTGCCTTTTGCTCTTCTATTTTAAGTCTCTGGAGAGATTGTAGGTGCAGTGGAGACTTTTGGAGCTTGTGCTGAGGTTGAATGGTGATTGAATGATGGAGATGCAATGAACCCAGTATTGTTCATTTGATCTCTTGATGAGATAAAGTCATCTTCCTCTGTGATGAAAGCATTTTCAACAGAATGTGATTCTGAAGGGAATTTGTAGGTTTCAAGCACTCTTGACCCACTCAGATTTCTGCTTCGTTCATCAAGTTCCAGAGCTTCAATCTTGGCTATCATAATGTCTAGAGTGGTACTCTCAAGATCAAGAGTATTTTTAGCATTGTGACATTTTGCTTCTAGCTTTCAGGCAGACTGTGAAGCATTTTCTTGTTGAGTTCTTTAATGTTGTATGACACACCCATAATTTCCAAGTCATTGACCAACTGTACAAATCTGTGCAGTTGTTTTGATATGGATTCTCCTTTGGTGTGATGGAAGGTTTCATACTGATTGACCAGCTTGTCTTTGTTAATTCAACAACTTCACTGCTACCTTCACACATAATTTTGAGAGCATCCCAAACAGCTTTAGCAGTTCCATATTTTTCCAGTCTTTTCAGCACATCCATTTTGAGTGCTTGAGTCAAAATAGAGTATGCTTTAAGATCAATTTTGATTTTCTTATAATCATCTTCATCCAGAGTTAGGTCTTCAATTGGTATTCTACCAATCTTGTATAGTGCAGCTTGAGCTGTTGATAAAGTAACAGGAATATGTGGACCCTTACATATTGAGATCCAAAAGTCAGGATCTACACCTGTTATATAATTTCTAAACCGTATTCTCCATTTTTTAAACTCAGATTTGTGTTTAAGCATGGGTGGTTTAGGTGTATGACCTAATTCAGAGTAACTGTTAGAATCCATGTTGATTTGTGTAAGTATAGATTTAGTTGATTTTAAGATTGATTATGTTAGATGAGTCCAACTTGTTCAAGCAGTTCTGTTAAGGTTCAGAATGAGTGTTCTTGCTGTTTGACAGGAGTATTCTTGTTGTTTGCTAAGTAGAGATGATGATATCTACTACTAGCAACTTGATTATCAGATCAATCGAGTTCTATTCAGTCTCTGCGCAGATCTAAAAGAAATCGAGAGCCAAAGCTCTGATACCAATTGACTGGGTTTTAGTAAGAGTGATATTCTTACTGAGAATCGAATATGATAATCAAGTCAACGATTGAGTGGCGGAAACAAAAAATCAAAGAACAATCAAGCAAGAAAAATTACTCATAAATTCTGTTTGTATTGATATATGAAGTTGACAAATTACAAAGAATAATTACAACAAAATCCTCTATCTATCAACCGTCACCTCAGTACGAGGTAAACTATTCTATTTATAGACAAGACAAGATGCCTTTACAAAATGACTAAACTACCCCTGACCTATTACATCAGAAACTAGTCTAAGTCTTGATCCGCATCTGTGCTTGTTCATCCGCTTTGACAAATGCAGATGAGATAATCTTGATCTGCATTTCCACTTGATCATCAGCATTAGTAAGTTGGTCATCCGCATTGGTTAATATGGATGAACAAATACTTGTGCGCAGTTGATTGGTCATCCGCATTTGTCAATGCGGATGATCAAAGTCTTGTCCGCATTTTCTTTTGTTCTTCCGCATTAGTCAATGCGGAAGAGTATCTTGTTAAGCATAAGTATTGTGTCTTCCGCATTAGTTAATGCGGAAGAGTAAACACTTGTCCGCATCAGATTTTTGTCTTCCGCGTTAACTAATGCGGAAGATAATACTTGTTATTTTTCTTGTATTTCTTCATCCGCATTGCATCTTGGACTTGTGGGATTCTAGCTAAACAATCATCAATTCACCGATTGAGTTGGCATGTATGATCCTTTCAGGGTGCAACAAATTCTTATGATCTTTACCCTATGATTGATTTGATTTTTATTTTAAGAATAAAAGATTTTAAAGTTTCATTTGTTTCATCTTTAGTTATTAAAAAGAATACCCACGTAAATCTAATGAAGTCATCAACAATCACAAGGCAATATGATTTCACTCGAATGCTCATTTTACTTGTGGGACCAAATGGATCCATGTGCAATAAGTGTAATAGAGTGGTGATAGAATTAACTTCTTGGATTTATGAGATGTACTTTGTTGCTTCCCTTTTAAAAAAGCAACATAGTTATCTTTACAAAAAATTCCTTTTAGGCACACCATGTACTGAGTTATTTTTAACCAAATTGTTCATGGTTTTAAAATTGACATGGCACATTCTATTATGCCATAGAGTTGACTCGTCACTAGTAGCTTTGGAAAGAAAGCATGATACTTCACCCAGTGGGGAAGCATTGTTCATATCCAGCTTGTACATTTCCACTCTCCTGGGTGATCTAAGAAGCACCAATTCCTGAGGAATTATCATCCTGGGTTTGAGGATAATGAGCTCATGTTCAGTGAAAAGCATTTGGTGCTTTTGATCATAGAATAGAGAAAAAATTAAGAGATTGTGTTCAAGCTCCTTGACAAAGTTTACTTTGTCAACTTTTAACTTACCATTGGATACACTACCTCTACCAAAAATGTATCCTCTGGTTTCACCTTCAAACTGAATAGGACCTCCATCAAAATGTTCAAATTGTTGAAGAAGAGATCTATTTCCTATCATGTCCTTGTAGCATCCATTATCTACAATCCACACATTGCCATTTTTGTCATGTGGATGTCCTTACATATAATGTGAAATGATTAGACGTTATTAGAAACACAAACATTGTTGGTCTTGGGCTCTTCCAATGCAGATAAGATTATTGAACCAAAATGTATGCATGGGGGTTCAATTATAGTTTGTGAAGAATAAGTTTGGACTATAGCATCTTCTCGGATCTTCCATTCTATCCTTTGGTTGATCGGAGTGGATGAGCCTATTAAGGCTTGAGCAGCATGAATTGCTTCTGAGGCTTTTTCTTCTCGGAAGAAGTTATCACCGTCTTTTCTTCCGAAGCAGTCTTCTTCTCGGAAGGTTTCTTTTTGCTTCTTTTTTTTTCTTTTCTTATGCTTTGGCTTCTCTTCCGAACCTATTTTCCCTTCGAAAGAATGAGTTTCTTCTGAAAGCAACTTAGCTTCAGAAACAAGCTTTCATTTCTTTAAAACTTGAATCATATGATAAGGCCCAAATTTGAAACCCTTCTTGACTCCTTCTTTCTTCACATTGTCTGCATAACGTGTGCTTGCTGGATTATAGTAACAATCTTTAGTCATGTGGTTATGTAGACCACACATTATGCACTAAATGTAATTTTTCATGGGGCCTGAGGACTATCGCTTATGGCACTTTCTTTTCTTCTAAAACAGGCTTCCCCTTTGACTTTTGATCTTTCAGCAGGATTGGAGTGCTGGTATTACACTTCTTTCTTAGATCAGAACATCCAACCACTTGGAATCTGGCTTATATGAATACACCCTTTTGTTTTGGGTCTATTTTCAGCTTTGACTCAGCCTTCTTTTTGGTAGTTCGTCTTGCTACCCTGATTTTGTTTCTTTTGGCTTTGGTGGTCAAAGGTTAATCGTCAACGGTGTGGATAAGGTTTCCTACCAGCCGTGTGGGTAAGGTTTTCTACTAGATCCTTCTCTATGGTGGCAACCATTGTTGCATCATTCCTCTACTCATTGGGTAGTGGGTCAGTAGTTGGAACCTCTTGCAATTCGATACCACGTCTTGGTTGTCTCATGGACATGTAAGAGTGTGGTGGAGCAATTTCATTGGTTTCTAACCCACTTTTGTTTTGATAACACACCTTTGAGTAAGAGGATGATGCAATGATAGTGTTGAAGTTATGCTCTTCAATAGCATACTTCTTTTCATTATCCAAAGCTATTACTAGCTGGGCTTGAGCCTCAGTCAACTTGGAAATCAAATCTTTTATTTGAGCCATGTAATTTGAGTGTTCATGTTTTAAAGAAGAAAAAGTTTTTTCTAACTCTTCAATTTTTAACTTGCAGTCAGATTCTACTCTTTTAAAATCATATATTAGTATATTTAAAGACTCAATATCAGATTTGATATCCATTTTATGGTCATGAAAAAGTTTAACCTTAGCTATACAAGCTAGGGTACAGAGATTCTCATATACCTGATTATCTTCAGTTCTAGCCATGAGTGCTTAAGTGGGAGTTACATCTTGCACCATAAAGCTCCGATCAACTTCATGAGCAACAACAATTGTTTGTTGTTCAGTTGGATTTGGAGTAGCTTTTGAAGTGGTAGGATGTTGGGAGGCTTGAGTGGCTCCGGGGTTGGACTTTGGAACCTTGAATTCCCTTGCAAAATGACCAAGTTGGTTGCAGTTATAGCACTTGGACTTTGATTTGTCTAACCCAAATTTGTTGTTGGTCAGGTTTTGATGGAGCTGCCTTCCAATTCTTTTAAAGAACTTCTTTGCTTTATAGGTTAAAAGAGCCATTTGTTGGACAATTTCCATGTATTCTACATCATCTGGCTGAAGCACTTAAGATCATCAAATCAGAATTGAAAATCTCAAGAGTTCCCATTTAAACAAAGGCACAACTGTCCTGGAATGGACTTTGTTAATCTTGTTAAGACCTGGGTGTCTTAGGAAAGGTAATGTAAGGCCCAAAGGAAGGTTATGGCTGTTGAGGGTAGCTCAAGTATTTCTAGGGTTTGGGAGATCTTGAGCCTGCAACAACGAGTAAAGCATTGCTAGTAGGAAGGCTAGAGGTTTTGCTCATCTCATGGCCTCTTTGAGTCTCCATTTCCACACAGAATCCATCAAGGATGCCATACAATCCGATCATGGTGAGAGTGTAAGTTTTTAGTCCTCTTGATTAAGACATAATAAAAGGTCAACTCATGTGGAAGTGCACCTATGAATTTCCTTACAAGATCTCTCTTCTCAAGAGTCACGACCACAGACTGAAGTGAGGAGATTAAGTCCATATACCTTAAGTATTACTGACTCAAGGTCTCTCAAGCAATATGAGTGAAGTTTTCAAACTGTTACTTCAGTTATCTCTCTTGGACTCTTTGGACTTGGTGGAACCAAATTACATCAATGTCAAAGAATCAAAGAATTCTTTGGCAGACTAACAGTGCTCAAAGCCTACCATTATGGAGTTTGGTATGGCTATAAGCAGTACTATCGTCGCTTTGCTATCGATGTCCATCTTCTTGAAGTCTTCATCAGAGTAGTCTTCAACATCATTCTCTATCATGGAACCATTACCAACCAAGGACTCCACCTTTGGCTTATAAGTACCATGATTGATAGATCTCCACATTTTTCCATCTTGATACTTAATGAAATCTTCAATACGTTTGCACTAAGATTTGAAATTATCAAGGGTGGTAAAAGGAGCCTTGGTCATAGTTCCCATCTCAAATTCAGAAGATTTTTGGTTGACGGACATTTTTTAGTGTAGTGAGTGAATGAGTGATGAAACAAGGTGACTTGGGATGGTTATATCTCACAATCAAGAGCCTAAAAAGCTCTAATATCAATTGCAAGATTAGTTTTGGTCACTCAATACAAGGTATAACTCTCAAACTTAATTAGACACACTCAGATGATGATGCAAAATCTTTGAATAAGTTGATAACAATATACTAAGTTAATGAACACAAGAAATGGTTTTCAAGATACTTGTATATATTACTTCTCAACTCAAAGTTTACAAGACTCTTGCAAGCATACTAACTGAGTTACAATGAGAAACTATATATGCTACTATCTACAACTGGTTATACTTAGATTACCGGTTGGACCTTACTACTAGACACATACCACATTGTTAGAAGTAAGGTATCTAAGATAAAATAGTATCCTAGACTAGTTAATCATGACTGGTCCATTAGTTACCTTTTATTACCAACTAAACGCGGTAACTGTACTAACTGATAAAAGGTGAATAGTGGAATAAAGTATGGTCAACTACATGTCCACTGGATCATAGTTGGTTCTTCCAAGGTTAACTGTCTTTGAAAGAATAAGTTCTTCTGAAACAATTTATACTTCGGAGAATCAACTTCATCCGAGACTTTTACTGATCTTCAAGTCTTTATACTTCGGAAGTCATTGTCTTGAATCTCTGAAGTGTTTAACTTTGTAAGAGGAATTACTTAGTCTTGGAAGACGTGGTTTCTCTTTGGAAGTGTTTCTTGCTTGAGATTCAGAAGTGTAGATTATCTTTGGAAAACTTTATGACAAAAGTTTTATTTAAGAACAAAACTTTCGAGAGTTAATTTGCTTAAGAAGAAAAAGGTCCTTGAAAACATATAAGTGCCAAAGAAAATTTTAAGCTTCGGAAGATATTTTAGAAATTTCTTCCAAAGGTAAAATACTTGGGCATTTATTTGTTTTAAAAGCATAAATTTCTTTCGAAGTTAAAACATAACTTCCGCAGGATCAAAATTTTCATAAATCTAAGGAAAGTTTTTAAAAAGATTTTCATCCAAAGAAAACAAGAGCTTATGAAAGTGATGAACTAAACAACTTAGGACACACATGTTTTAAGAAATAATAAGAATTAGTTTTAAGAAAAACCTACTCAAAGTTGATCATCCCAATAGCTGATACAAGATATTTAAATCTCTGTTCATCAAAAGCCTTTGTAAACAGATTAGCATATTGTTCATCTGTGTGAATTTTGACAAGTTTAATTAATCCCTTTTCATAATTATCTCTTATTAAATGAAACCTGATGTTGATGTGTTTGGTCCTTGAGTGCTGCATAGGATTCTCTGTGATTGAGATAGCACTATTGTTGTCTAAGTGAATGGGAGTCTCCTTGAAGTTGAACCCATGGTCCAGCATCTAATTCTAAATCCAAAGCACTGAGCACAGCAGCTTGCAGCAGCAATGTATTCAGCTTTAGCAGTTGATGCAGAGACACGGGATTGTTTCTTGCATTGCCATGAGACAACCCTTGCACCAAGAAATTGACATCCCCCAGATGTAGACTTTGCAGTCATGTTGCAACCACCATAATCACTATCTGTCTAAGCATACAGTTTGAAGTCAGGATTCTTAGGATACCATAAACCAAGTGTTGAAGCACCCTTAAGGTATCTTAGAATTCTTTTGATAGTGATTAGATGAGACATCTTAGGTTTGGCTTGATATCTTGCACAGATGCAAGTGGCAAACATAATATCAGGCCTGCTAGCAGTAAGATACATAAGAGACCTAATCATAGCCCTATATGAGTGTTCATCTACACACTCCCCCTCAAGATGAGATCCAAGAGAGTGGTTTCTAGCTATGGGTGTTTTAGCAATCTTACAATCAGTCATGTTGAACCTCTTGAGTATGTCCTAAACATACTTTGACTAACTAATGAAGATGCCATCTTCAACTTGCTTCACTTGAATTCCCATAAAGAAATTGAGTTCTCCCATGTCACTCATTTTAAATCTGTCTTTCATCAGCTTCTCAAAGTCTTTGCAGAGCTTTGGAATAGTTGAACCAAAGATGATGTCATCCATATACACTTGAACTAGAAATCTATCATTTCCTAGTCCTTTGATGAAGAGAGTTCCATCTATAGTACCTCTCCTGTATCCATGTTTGCAGAGATACTCAGATAGTGTCTCATACCATTTCCTGGGTGCCTGATGCGGCCCATAAAGAGCTTTGTCAAGCTTGCAGACATACTCAGGATGATTAGATCTACAAAACCAGGTGGTTGTTTGACATACACCTCTTTATCAATCACTCCATAAAGAAAAGCACACTTCACATCAAGTTGAAAGACCTTGAAGTTCTTGGATGCAGCAAATGCCAGGAATATCCTAACAGCTTCCGGTCTTGCTACAGGAGCAAAGACATCAGTGTAGTCAATCCCTTCTTCTTGTGTGTACCCTTGAACAACTAATCTAGCTTTGTTCTTGATGATAATGCCTCTATCATCCTTCTTGTTCCTAAACACCCATTTGGTTCCAATGGTAGTCTTCCCATGTGGAAGAGGACAAAGGTTCCAAACTTTTTGCCTTTTGAATTGAAGCAGCTCCTGTTGCATAGCTTCAACCCAACTTCCATCCTTCAGAGCCTTATCAACTTTCTTTGGCTCTATCTAGGATAAGAAACAAGAGTGAAGACAAACATTTTCTTTATGGGTTTTTCCTCTTGTTCTTACCCCTGTGACAACATCTCCATGATGTTTGTGGTGGGGTGGAACTTGTGGATCCTTAGCTGCGGATCACAGCAAGCTGCTGAGAAAGATCTGAATAGAGAAATTTAGATCTGGCAAGATGTTTCACCCACCATATCAGCACACTTATCAAGAGAGACTTGATCCAAGGAGTGTGTGACATCATTGATGTGTCATCTATGGAGTGGTTATCAGCATCAAGAAAGTCTTGATCACTGTCACCACTACCATCATTGTCTTCTGCAATTGAAGCATCTTTATCTGGTTGTGGATCCTTTGAGCTGGAATTTGAAGGCATCCCATATGTATCAGTTGAATTTGTCATTGTAGTGCTGATATAAACCTTATTTGCAAAAGTAGTTCCAACTGGAGTTGAAGATGTGTTACTTGTAGCTCTCTTGGATCAGGATCACCTGTATTTAAATTTTCAACAGATCCTGAAACAATCTCACAAGATTTGCTAATACAGTTGGTAACTAAATCAAGATCAAAGAGCCAATCAGGACCACACCAGCCACACAGGGTGTGTGTTCATTGAAAGTCACATTGGCTAACTCCTCAACAATTCTAGTTCTGAGATTGTATACTTTGTAAGCCTTAGCTTGGGAAGAGTGTCCAATGAAGTGTCCATCATCTGATTTCTCAGCAAATTTGGCAATTTGATCCTTGGTATTCAAGATGGTGCAAGGACAACCAAATGACCTAAGCAAACAAATGAAAGGTTTCCTCTTGTGCCAAAGTTCATAAGGAGTCTTGCCATGAGTCTTAACTACTAAAACTCTGTTCTGCACATAGCAGGCAGTGTTGACTGCCTCTGCCCAGAAGGTGATGCGCAGCTTAGAGTCAGACAGTATGGTTCTTACAGCTTCAATTAGAGTCATGTTTCTCCTCTCAGCAACACCATTCTGCTGAGGAGTCCTGGGAGCAATGTATTGTCTTGTAATACCTTTTTCATCACAAAATGCATCAAGGATTTGGTTCTTGAATTTAGTTCCCTGATCACATCTTATGATTTTGACCTTGTGATTAGATTGATTCTCAATCTTTAACATGAAATTCTTCAGAATCTCAGGAGTCTCATCCTTAGTTCTAAGGAAAAAGACCCAAGTAAATCTTGTAAAGTCATCTATGATCACTAAGCAGTAAGAGGTCCTTCCTAGACTCATTACACTGGTGGGGCCAAAGAGATCCACATGTAACAAGTGTAGGGGTGTAGTTGTTAGATCAAGAAGAAGGCTAGTGCAACCAAAACCAAATCACTTAGATAATTTTGGTGCTACATGCAAAGGCTTCCAAAGCTTAGCATGGAACTTCTGAAGGTTGTAGAGTTCTTCTGAATATAAAGTGAAAGATCAGCTTCCAAAGATAGAACATTACTTCCGAAGACAAGAGCTTGCTTCCGAAGGTTAAGTCTTAGGAGAGCACTCAGAAGACTACTTCCGAAGTATGAAGGAAAGAAGAAGTTCCCAAGCCTTAGAAGAAGCAGCCTCTTCCGAAGTATAAGTGGCTTCGGAAGTACTTCTTCTTCCAAGCCATTTAACCTTCGGAAGACACTGCTATGAACCAGTGGACATAAGTATGGTCTCTAGCACTCTCCTGCAGACCTCTGATACTGCATGTCATTTTATCAAAGAGCCATGTAGTTGACCATACCTTATTCCACTGTTCACCTTTTTATGATAGTACATGTTACTAACTTTAGTTGGTGACAAAAGGTGAGTCAGGGACATGTCCTGACTACCATATCTCAGATAAGACATTATCCAAAATACCTTAAGCTATAGTCTTGTAGTATAGGCTTTAGCAAAAGGATTCCAGCTGGTATCAAAGTATATCTGGTTGTAGATAGTATCATATATAGGTTCTCCTTGTAACTCATTGAAACATCATCATCTGCTTGTAAGAGTCTTGTATTTTGAGTTGCGAATCAATATATAAAAGTATCTTGAAAATTATCAGATACCAAGACAGCAAAATGTGGAACTCTATTGTCAACGGCCCGTATAAGCCAAAGGTGGCATCACCTGGTGGAAACGGTGCCATGATTGAAAAGGCTGTTGAAGATTATTCTGACGAAGACCGAAAGAAGATAGACATCGACAGCAATGCTATGACATCTCTCATGACTACAATACCGAACTTCGTCGTGGTGGGGTTTGAGCATTGTAAGTCTGCAAAGGAATTGTTTAATGCTCTTGCTTAGATGTACTCAAGCTTCAACGACTCGAAGAAGGACTCACTGAAGCAACAGTTTAAGAACTTCACTTATATTGCTGGAGAGACCCTTAGTCAGTAGAATGTCAGGTATATGGATCTTATCTCCTCTCTTCAGTCCGTGAAGATCACTCCTGAACTCAGAGATCTCACGAGAAAGTTCATGAGTGCTCTTCCAAACGAGTGGACATTTTACTGTGTCTCTATCAAGAGGACAGAGAATTTGAACACTCTCACTATGACTGAACTTTACGGTATCCGTGATGGATATCGTTTAGAGATGGAAAGCAAGAAGGGCCACCAAGCAAGCCGTCCTTTGAGTCTTCCTACTAGCAACGCTTTAATGGTTGCAGAAGGCTCAGCACCCCCACAACCTCAGCACTACCTGACTTACCAGCAGCCATCCTGCTCTTTTGGACCTTACATCACTTTTCCTGAAACTCCAAGGTCTCAACAGGCTCAACATAATTCCTTCCAGGAAAGTCGTGCCTTTGTCTCAGGAAGTTGACACTCCGGTAATTTTCAATAGTGTTTTAATGATCTCGAGTGTTTCAATCTAGATGGCGTAGAGTATGTGGACATTGTCCAACAGATGGCTCTTTTAACTTATAGACCGAAGAAGTTCTTTAAGAGAACTGGAAGGCAATTCCCTCAAAACCCAACTACCAGCAAGTTTGGGTTCGACAAGACCAAAGCAAAGTGTTACAACTGTAACCAACTCGGTCACTTTGCAAGGGAATGCAAGGCTCCCAAGACCAATCCGGGAACCCCACAGGCCTCCACACATCCCTCAACCTCAAAGCCCACTAGGAAGTCAACTGAAACAGTTGCAATGGCTCAAGAAGTTTACTGGAGCTTCATGGTACAAGATGTGACTCCTGCTCAAGCTCTCATGGCAGGAACAGATGACACTCAAGTATACGAACATCTCTGTACTCCAGCCTGTATAGCTAAAGTTAAACTTTGTCAGGATTACCATATGGAAATCAGATCTGATATTGAGTCTTTAAATATTTTAAAATCTGATTTTAAGAGTGCTGAATCTGACTATCAAAAGACAATTGAGGAGTTATAGAAAACTGTGTCTCTTTTAAAACATGAACACACCATCTACAAGTCAAATCAAGGATTTGACATCCAAATTGTCTGAGGCTCAAGCCTAGCTTGTCAGTGCAGAGGCTCAGGCCAGGAAGCATGCTATTTCTGAGTAGAACTTCCAAGCTATTCTTGCATCATCCTCCCACTCAAAGCTCTATTATCAGAACAAAGGAGGGTTGGAACCAATGAAATTGCTCCACCACACTCTTATGAGTCTATTATACAACCTAGATATGGTACTGAGGAGCAAGAGGTTCCAACTGCTGACCCTTCCTCACTAGAGTTGAAGGATGAAGCAACAATTGTGGCCACCACAGGGAAGGAATAGGTAGAAGTACCCATCTCCTCCTGTGAAGATCAAATCCTAACCACTAAGGCTAGAAGAAGCAAAGCTAAAGCTACTAGAAGAACTGCCAAGAAAGTGGCTGAGTCTAAGCTGAAGATTGACCCAAAGCAGAAAGGTGTCTTTATCTCAGCTGGATTCCAAGTGTTAGGTACTTCTGATTCAGGAAAAGAGTGTAATACCAGCACTCATGTCCTGCCAAAGGATCAGAAGTTGAAGGGAAACGTCACTGATAAAGAGAAGAAGCCCAAGAAATAGCAACCTTCACAGTCCCAAAAGACTAATATTGCATGCATAATGTATGGTCTGCACAACCATATGGCAAAAGATTGTTACTACAATCCTGCAAGCACACATTATGTAAATAATGCTAGGAAAGAAGGAGTCAGGGAAGGTTTCACATTTGGACCTTTTCAAACAGTTCAAGTGATGAAGAAAGGAAAGCTGGTTTCCGAAGCAAGGTTGCTTTCGGAAGAAACTGATTCTTCCAAAGGGAAAATGGCCTCGGAAGCAAATGCTACTGAAGTTCGGAAGAACAAGAAGATTCCCTTGAAACCATCCCAGAAGAAGATTGCTTCGGAAGAAAAGGTGGTGAAGACTTCTTCCAAAAATAAAGAAGCTTCGGAAGAAGGCCATGCTGCAAAAGCCTCTATAGGCTCATCATCCAAGATTGACCAAAGGATGGACTGGAAGATCACGGAAGATGCTACTGCCCAAACCTCATCTTCAAGACATCTATTGAACCCCCATGCATATCTTTTGGTTCAATTATGTCATTATCCTTGGAAGAACCCAGGACCAACAAGGCATGGGCTTCCAATCAAAACTAACAATCTCGTCTTATGTGCAGGGATATCCATATGATAAGAACAACAATGTCTGGATTGTGGACAGTGGATGCTCTAGGCACATGACAGGGAACAGATCTCTCCTTCAATAGTTTCAACACTATGATGGAGGTCCTGTCCAATTTGGATATGAGGCCAGAGGATATATTTCTGACAGAGGGAGTATATCCAATGGTAAGTTAAAAGTTGACAAAGTTAACTTTGTCAAACAGCTTGAACACAATCTATTAAGTGTTTCTCAATTCTATGATCAAAAGTACCAGATGCTTTTCACAGAACATGAGTGCATTATCCTCAAACCAAGGATGACCATTCCTCCAGAATTAGTGTTTCTTTGATCTCCCAGGAAAGGGGATATGTACAAGCTGGATATGAACAATGCTTCCCCAATGGGTGAAGTATCATGCTTTCTTTCCAAAGCTGATAGTGGTGAGTCAACACTATGGCATAAACATATGTATCATGTAAGTTTTAAGACAATGAATAAATTGGCTAAAAATAACTTGGTACATGGCTTGCCTAAAAAGGAGTTTTTCTGCAAAGATAACTGTGTTGCATGCCTGAAAGGGAAGCAACACAGGACCTCTCATAAATCTAAATGTGTTAACTCATCACTACTCCATTACACTTATTGCACATGGACTTTTGGTCCAACAAGTATAATGAGCATTGGAAGGAATCATACTGCCTTGTGATAGTTGATGATTTTACAAGATTCACATGGGTATTCTTTTTAAGAACTAAAGATGAAACTGCTGAAACGTTAAAATCTTTTATTCTTCAATAAAAAATCAAATTGATCACAAGGTTAAAATTATTAAAAGTGATCAGGGTCTGAGTTTAAGAACTTCGTTTCTTGACTCATGTTGTAACTCAAAAGGGATTGTCAGACAATATAGTGCTCCCAGAACTCCTCAACAAAACGGTGTTGCTGAGAGGAGAAACAGGACACTTATTGAGGCTGCTCAACTATGTTAGCTGATTCAAAACTACCTCTTACATTATGGGCAGTGGCAGTAGCACTGCATGCTATGTGCATAACAGAGTTCTTGTAGTTAAGCCACATGGAAAAACCCCTTATTAGCTATAGAACAAGAGGCCACCATTCATTGGCTTTCTAAGGTCCTTTGGCAGCAGGTGTACCATACTTAACACAAAAGACAATTTAGCAAAATTTGCTGAAAAGTCAGATGATGCTATCTTTGTTGGATACTCTTCTAGCTCCAAAACTTATAGAGTATACAACATTAAGAATCAACAATTTGAGGAGTCATCCAATATAGTTGTTAATGAGCACACTCCTTGTGTTAGGGGGAATGGCCCTGATCATATCTTTGATTTAAAATTGTTTCCAAACTATTCTAAACCATCCTGTGAGAATGGTTCAGCTGGAACAGGTGCTCAAAATGATGCTAATACTGCTATTGATGATCAACTATTTGAGCTACCTAGACCTCTTCCAAATTCTCCATGATCTGCAATAAATGAAGTTTCCACCATTCACAGATCTGAAAGCTTAACCATATCAAGGAATAGTGAAGCTTCAACAAGTGAATCACTTGCCGAGCCTCAACACTCATCAGGTGATCCACCATAATACTAGGCAGAAGAAAGTAGATTTTTGAAGGAACAGGAAACTATTGATACTACCTCACAGCCAACCATTGATGATGTTTCTCATTCATTCAATCAGTCCTCATTGAATGACTTTGAAACAACAGCTGGACAGAGTGTACCAGTTCTTGAGTAGAACATGTCCAATCTGGATCTATCTCTGTAGCTGGAAGTGATTCCTCGTCTTAGGATTCATAACACTCATCCAACTGAGAACATCATAGGGGATGTCTCTGAAGGTGTGAGAACAAGATAGTAGACTCATGATGGGAATGTCTGCTTATACTCATGCTTTTTATCCTAGATGAACCCAAGAAGGTGGAAGATGCCTTGAAATATAGTAGTTGGCTTGAATCGATGCAAGAGGAGCTGCTTCAATTCAAGAGACAGAAGGTATGGAACTTATGTCCGCTACCATCCGGTCAAGTACCTATAGGCACTAAATGGGTTTTCAGAAACAAAAGAGATGATAGAGGCTTGATCATCAAGAACAAAGCAATACTTGTAGTTCAAGGATACACCCAAGAGGAAGGAATCGATTATATTGATGTTTTGCACTTGTTGCAAGACTTGAGGCAGTTAGGATCTTCCTTGCTTATGCTGCATCCAAGGACTTTGTTTACCAGCTTGATGTTAAGTGTGCCTTTCTATATGGAGATATAGATAGGGAAGTCTATGTGTGCAAACCTCTAGGATTTGAAGACCCACAGCACCCCAACTATGTGTGCAAATTGGATAAAGCTCTATATGGGCTGCACAAAGCGCCTAGGCTGTGGTATGAGACTTTATCTTAGTTTCTTCTGAAGAATGGCTACACTAAAGGTACCATTGATAAGACTCTCTTCATCAGAAAATCTAGAAAGGACATTTTGCTTGTTCAGGTCTATGTCGATGACATCATATTTGGTTCTTCAAATGACCAAATGTGTAAGGACTTTGAAAGCATTATGAAGAAAAAGTTTGAGATGAGTTCCATGGGAAAAATGGACTTTTTACTTGGAATTCAGGTGAAGCAAATGAAAGAAGGGTTTTTCATCAATCAATCTAAGTATGTTTTTGACATCTTAAAAAGATTTGAGATGAAAGATTGTAAGCCTGCCAAGACACCCATACCCAGAAACCACAATCTTTGTCCTGACCTTGAAGGGGAGGATACTGATCAACATCAGTATAGGGCAACTATTGGTTCTCTGATGTATCTCACAGCCAGTAGACCTGATATCATGTTTGCTACCTGCATCTGTGCAAGATATCAGGCTGCTCCAAAGGTGTCTCATCTAGATGTTGTTAAGAGAATCCTCAGATACCTCAAAGGAGCACCCAAACTAGGTCTCTGGTATCCTAGAAACAAGGATTTCAATCTCTATGGATACTCTGACAGTGACTATGGCGGCTGCAACATTGACAAGAAATCCATATCAGGAGGATGTCAATTTCTTGGTGGAAGGATCATCTCATGGCAATGCAAGAAGCAATCATGTGTCTCTACATCAACTGCTGAAGCTGAATACATTGTTGCTGCTAGCTGCTATGCTCAACTGCTATGGATTCAGAATCAGATGTTAGACTATGGATTCAACTTTATGAGTACTCCTATCCATATTGACAACAATATTGCTATCTCCATTACTGAAAATCCAGTGAAGCATTCCAAGACAAAGCATATTGATATCAGGTACCATTTCATTAGAGATATTCATGAGAAAAATCCGATTACACCAATCAAAGTTGACTCAAATGAACAATATGCTGGTTTGTTTACCAAAGCTTTTGATCAACAAAGATTTAAGTATCTTATAACAACTATTGGGATGATAAACATTGATTAGATTACCTCTTTTGAAAACCTTTTAATATGTAATGTTCTATGTCAATATAATTTAAGCCCTGTTACAGAAGGTCTCTATGAAATTTTCTAAGTATAATTTTCTTCCGAAGAGAAATTAACCCTTGGAAGCTATTTTCATAACTTCCGAAGCAAAATTTCTCAAAGGATAATTTTCTTCTCGGAAGAATTTTTGGTCTCGGAAGAAGCGATTGATCTCATATCAGATCTACTTCCAAGACGTATACACACTCTCCATTCGAAAAGCAATTCTGACCTTTAGAAGCAAGTCTTTGCTTCGGAAGTAAGAATTTCCTTCGGAAGTAAGAATTGCCTTCGGAAGACAAATTACCTTCGGAAATGTTATATATTTGGAAGAGAGATTTTACTGTGTAACGGAAATCTCTTGGCCCCACACTATAAAAAGCAAAGATTTTGTTAATGATGTCGGATTATTTAACTGATTTTAACCTTACCACCACTGTCATTTCTTCCACTAAAACATCACATCACCTTATCCTAACCCCCATTACCGCCTTCCCACTCTCTTTTAATAATCCTGACTACTCAATTTCATCTTCTTACTTGAAATTTTTACTGCCCTAGAATTTTCTCTACTCCAACTTTACCCAAGCTCAAATTTATCCTCATTCACCTTTCTCCAATGGCACTCAACCCTCAGCACAATCAAGTCGCACTTCTTGATTCTTTAAGAGATGCTGACTTCTCTGAAATCATCTCCTTTCTCACCCAATCATCTTACTACACAGCCCTTACTATTAACCCCACTATTTACTCCAATCAAATGGCCGAATTTTGGGAAATGGTCAAGTCGAAACCCTAAACGGATTACCGTTGGTACAAGGTCATTTGTGGACAAGAGTTGGTCATTACTGAACAACTTATCAGGAGCATCTCCAGCTTCATGATGAAGGAGCTCCTACTGATTCTCCAAAGAAGAGTTAAACAACACTTATACCTCATGGGATATGGTGGAGACATGAGCAGGTCGACAGTCTACAAGTACAACTTCTCCTACAACTGGAAGTTCCTCCTACATGTTGTTCTTCACTGTCTGTCCAACAATCTGGGGATGGGATCAAATCCCTTATGAACTAGGATGCTTAGTTCATGGACTAGTGAGAGGCCTCCACTTTAATTACTCAAAATTTGTGTTCACCAGTCTTATTGGGAATCTTCAAAGGGAGACATTCTTTATGTATCCCCGATTCATTCAACACATAATCAACTGTTAGTTGGAACAGAGTATGCTTGTCTGTGCAGCTACTCTGACTGTCCCTCGTATGAGGCCTACCATCTTCAAGACTTTGAAGAAGGTGTCCCCCACTTCACTAGAAGTACACTTCTCTACTTTCAGGTATGATTGAGCGCATAGCTCCTGGTGACGTCCCTGTTCACCCCACAGGTGATGAACCCACACCAGCAACCACCTCCACAATACCAACACTGCCTTCTCTACCCATCACCATCACATACCAGAGACGCCCTAAACGAACCCTTGTTTAATCTACTCTGATTAAGCAAGCACCTCTTGTTCAATCCAAAAAGACTAGAGTGGAAACATGGGCTCCCACTCAGTTTGAGGTCTCACCATCCTTCTCATTCGACCTCAATTTGGGTTTTGAGTCTCCTCAGTCTCAAACCCATGAACCCGACGCCCAAACCAACAGCCCTAGGATGAGTATCTACACTCTTCTGAGCAGCCAACAAGGGACAGTCCCACCAAAGGCTCAATGCCTGTAGACATTGACCAAGGTCCCGGTTAGTAGCTTACACCCTATCTTTATCTTTCACTGACCTTCTCTTTAAAAATGATAAAGAGATAACATCTCTCCACGGCAATGAAATTGATCTACAACACCCTCTCCAAGATCAACAGAGCCAGAGAGATCCCTTATTCTAGCCCCCATCACAGCCCACACTGAGGTGAGTCCCACTGATGTGGAGGGGACTCATACAGATTTAGCTGCCACTAAAGAAGGTGCCTCAATGGACCCTATGGACAGTGGTACATATCTGAGACTAAATCTGTGGCAACCATGCCCTTTGATGACTCTGAAAGAAACATCATTCAGCAAGGGAAACCAGGGTGCCAAGAAACCACATTTGGTGGTGAGGCTGAACATACCAGGTATGTTACCTCATCTCCCTATGATTCTTCAAAAGAAGATGAGGAAGCATGAAACTCCTCATAAAAGACCTTCTGTCTAAAGTCTCAAACCTTGAATCCATGGTTAGGACTTTAGAAGAAGGGTCCGCCACTCAGAAACTTGAGATTGACAATCTCAAGGCTCAACTAGCTGAGAAACACATCGAGAGATCTGTTAGGCATGTACCTGTTCAGGTCTCATTGACTTCTTCCTGTAGCTCATCTAGCTCTCAAGATGATGCTACCAAAAAGGGGGAGAATGTTTAGAGACAAACACTTAAGGACCCACAGACTCATACTTCAACCTCAACCTTCTACTCATGTCATCACTTTGTCTGAGCCATCTCAAGTTGTATTTCAAATCGACCCAAAGATGCTCAGAGATCTCTACAGACTCTTCACAAGTTTCTGTTAAGATCCTTACTGATCAGCCAAGCCCAGATGTTACAATGATTTACTTTGGAGCTGGAGAGCTTTAGAGGCTAACTGCACCTTCTACCACTGGGAAGAAGTTGATCAACCTAAGGTCCACATTGAACCTAAGATCTATTTCGAAGGGAAATTAGGGACTGATGAAAGCCACTGAAATAGCCAGGACAGAATCTGCATTTCCTCAAACTTTCAAAGCTAAAGTTAAAGCCTCGGAAGAACAAGCTGAGTCTTCCCAAGCTGAAATGGAAGCTGCGGAAGACTGTTCAAGATGTCCAAGGAACTGATCATCACTGATGCTATCCTAGAAATGGCATCTGAGGTGAACAGTGAGGACCTTCTGAGTCTACCTCTATCCCAGACACCCTCTCTGCCTCTCTCACAATCAGAATCCACTTTCCAAGAACCACCACAGTCAGGCTCTTCTAAATATAAAAGGAAAAAGGAAGATGACTGTGGAAGAGCTTCAAGAAGAGGAGAAGATTGAGAAACTAAAGAAGAAAGGAAGACTTCCAACTGAGAAGTTGCTAGCTGCTAGTACAAAAAGCAGCTGCAGCCAATCAGGAGGCTGTCAATAATAAAAGGAGAGAAGAGATAATTGATCAACTCATCCAATTAAGAGCTGTCAATGAAGAAACACTCCTGCTATCACTAGAGGAGTTGGTGGAACTAGAAAGACAACCAGACTGGGACTTGAGAAACAACAAGAGCCCAGGTTGGCCTTAGAGGAAGAGAAAGAAGAAGAATAGAAGGAGGCTGACTTGCAGCAAAGGGAAAAGGATAGAATTCCTAATCTCCAGAGCTTCAATCTTCAAGAACTCTCTCCACACGAAAATGAAACAATCCTTTGGCTCTACAACAAAGAGCAGGATCAAATGGAGAAAGAGAGAAGAAAGGCTGCAAGAGAAAAGCTAAAGGAAAGGAAAAGAAGGAGGAAGAAGCAAAGACCACTGCAACCAGAAAGCTCAGTGAAAAGGCCTGGATGGAGGACTATCTCTGGGCTCATGGCTTCTCTGGAAGGCAGGTGGTCCCATGTCAGAGAGGACACGCCAACGGATTTTCAGCGAAATCAAGGCTGACATCCGCTTAGGAAAAGAAAAAGAGATGTACAGAAGGGTAAAGGGGATGACCTTCACTACATCTACTCAACCATAACTGAACCCACACCCTTACCCTTCACCATCAAGACTGAGCCCTTCAACCCTGAACCCACATCCTTACCCTCACCGTCTCATCACCTCAACCACCTAAACTTCCATCCTTCAACCTAAAACACTTCCTAGAACCTCTGCACCACAACCTACCCAACAACCATCCCCTCAGCCTTCTCAACATCTCTCTCTTGAGGAGTTCAAGGTAATCAAGACTAAGCTCATCAACTACACAACTTTGAGCGAAGTCTCATGTGATGAAGATTCTGTCAACACTACCTATGTTGATGGATCTTCTTGTTCCCTCACAAGAGATCAATTCCATGATTTACCTAGAGGAACATTAGACCAGGAGCTAGACTTCTAGGTCTCAACTCAGATTCACTGAATGATGAAGAGAAGAAACTTTGAAGGAAACTGGTGACTCTGCTGGATACTAAGAAGAGGACAAGATTCCTAGTCAGTCTCTTGTGCCTAGAAAAGGAATAATCTAGTAGAGGTTCGATGAAACTTCTCATAACTTTGTTGTTAAGAGGGAGAATGGCAAAGTCAACAGAATTAATGCAACCTCTCTGTTACACTCCAGTAGATTTGATATTGCTGAGTTAGCAGAGAAGCCATTCTCCAACTCTTCCAACTCTAAAGCTGCTGCACTCATCAGAAATCATCTCAGCAGTCTTTATCTAGCTGAGCTAACTACAAAGGCCAAGATTGAAGAAGAGTTGAGATTAAGAAGATAGGAAGACAAGGAAAGACCTCCTTCCTGATTGGAACCTGTAGTTAGATGGGAATATGATTACAGTTCCCATCAACTAACTCTTTTCAGAGGGCAACAACAGAGGGTACATATCATCCAAGGTAATAGACTAAACTTCTTGTCTACCAAGGATTTGTACAAACTTCTCAGCACCACATCAGGGAAGAACAAGGAACAGATAAATATCTACTCTCGTTGGTGCTGAAAGTTTTGAGAAGCAGAAACAAGTGAGGTTTTGGTAGCATCAGCCTAGGGGAGTTTGTTAGATCAAGAAGAAGGCTGGTGCAACCAAAACCAAATCACTTAGATAACTTGGTGCTACATACAAAGGCTTCTGAAGCTTAGCATGGAACTTCCGAAGGTTGTAGAGTTCTTCCAAAGATAGTGAAAGATCAGCTTCCGAACACAGACCACTATTTCCGAAGTCAAGAGCTTGCTTCCGAAGGTTAAGTCTTAGGAGAGCAATCAGAACACTACTTCCGAAGTATTAAGGAAGGAAGAAGTTCCCAAGTCTTAGAAGAAGCAGCATCTTCTGAAGTATAAGTGGCTTCAGAAGTACTTGTTCTTCCGAAGCCATTTAACCTTCAGAAGACACTGCTATGAACCGGTGGACATAAGTATGGTCTCTGACACTCCGCTGCAAACCTCTGATACTGCATGGCGTTTTCTCAAAGAGCCATGCAGTTGACCATACTTTATTCCACTGTTTACCTTTTTATGATAGTACATGTTACTAACTTTAGTTGGTGACAAAAGGTAAGTTAGGGACATGTCCTGACTACCAAATCTTAGATAAGACTTTATCTGAGATACCTTAAACTATAGTCTTATAGTATAGGATTTAGTTATAGGATCCAGCTGGTATCAAAGTATATCCGGCTGTAGGTAGTACTATATATAGTTTCTCATTGTTACTCGAAAAGATAAGCTTGTAAGAGTCTTGTAATATTTGAGTTAAGAAGCAATATATGCAAGTACCTTGAAAATTACTTTCTGTGTTCTGTACTACTTACTATATTGTGATCAACTCTTATTGACTCTATCTTCATCCGAGTGTTGTTCAAGTGAGTTTGAGATAAAAAATAAGTGTTAAGTGACCCTTAACCGATCCTGCAGTAGTGATGGAGTTCCTTTCCTTAGACTTGTGAGATACCTTATGTTGCTTCCCTTTCAGGCATGCAACACAATGGTCATCACTTGTAAACTCTTTCTTTGGAATTCAAGTTACCAAACATTCTTAATAAGTTTATTCATATTTTTAAAGTTTACATGGCACATTCTTTTATGCCATAGAAAAGACTCATCACTATTGGCTTTAGACAAAAAGCATGAAACTTCTCTAGAGGGAGATGTTTCTTGCAATCCATCATGTACATGTTCCCTTTCCTGGGGGCTCTAAGCAGAATATGCTCATGACGAATGACCACCCCGGGCTTGAGAACAATGCAAAATGCTCTGTAAAGAGCATGTTATGACTCTGATCACAAAATTGGGATACACTCAGAAGATTGTACCCAAGCTCCTTGACAAAGTTTACCTTTTCAATGTTGAGCTTAACATTTATGACTTTGCCCTTCCTGAAGTGTAACCACCTTCATCTCCTCCAAAGGCAACTGGCCCTCCATCAATCCTTTTAAAGTTCTAGAGTAGTGACCTATTGCATGTCATGTGCCTGGAACAGCCACTGTCAATGATCCAGGCATCTTTGTTTGTCTTCAGCTGTTCCTGGCAAAGAAAATGATTAGTTACATTTGGAAACCTAAGCCTTACTTGTCTTGGGCTCATAATTGAAATAGAAGGTAATACAATAGTAATGGATCCTATGGTTGTGCTAGGAGGATCTTGAGCTGTTGTTGATGGAGAATTTTCAGTCACTTGGTCTTTCTTAGACTTCCACACCACCTTGGGAGTCTTCGACTTGACCTTCAACACTTCAGAAGTTTTTGATACTTTGGAAGTTTTGATGACTGAGCCTTCGGAAGATTCTGCAGACACTATAGCAGACTTCAGTGCTTCAGAAGTATTCCTTCTTCCAAAACCAACTTTTCTTCCGAAGGCAATTTTCCACTTGCCTTCTTCTTAGATTTGAAGCTTCCGGAGGAAACAGATTTTCCTTCCAAAGCTTGAATCTTCTTGGAACTCTTGGAAGTCCTTGGTTTGATCATGTGAAGAGTACACTTAGGATTGTATGGATAATCCTTAGCAAGATGAGTAGTACTCTCACACATAACACTCCATTTTCTTCTTCCCAAGAGCCTTCTAAGAACAAGACTGACTTTGGTCACATCCCTTCTCCACCCTCATCTTTGCAGATGCTAAGACGGTCCTTTTAGGCTGGGGACTATTCTTGGAGTTTGATGGTCTAGGCTGTGTAGCAGTGGTACACAGCAAATCAGTCTTCTTCTTGGTACTGAGATGATTTGAACAAGAACAAGAACTCTCAGCAGAAGAGTTTAGGTTGATGTCTTCAGTCTTTACCACTTCAAAACCTACAAAAATAAAACTTGCTTCTTCTTGGAGTCAAAAGTAGCCTTGATCTCTTGAGCCTTCCTTGCTTTCCTTTTGCTCTTTCTGATCAAGTTCTTCCTCATTGACTTCGTCATTACAGTCTTCTTTTTCTCCTCAGAAGGATAGTGGCCCTTCTTAGAATCCTCCTCTTCACTCTTCTCAGAGGAATTCTTCACTATCACTTCTTCATCCTCTTCAATCAAAGGATCTATGAGAGGAAGCTCATCTTCACAAGTTCCACACCCAGGTGATCTTACAGACAAGATTGTGTGTGGAGGAGTTATCTCATTTGATCCTAGTCCCTGCTTGTTTTGATAGCACACTTTGTTGTGCAGGGATGAGGATATCATGTTCTTGAAGGTCTCTTCGTCAAGAACACACTTGTCTGCCCTGGCTTTGCTAATCACAAGATTAGCCTGGCACTTAGTCAGCTTGGTTACGAGATCCTTGATTTGAGTCCTAAAATCTGTATGCTCATGTTTTAGAACTAAAATTTTTTTCTCTAAGTCCTCTATCTTTAGTTTATAATCATTTTCAGACTTTCTAAAATCAGCTTTTAAAATGTTTAAGGACTCAAGATTAGATCTCATCTCCAATTATAGGACATTTATCTATTTACTTTAGCAATGCATTCAGGAGTACAGAGATGTTCCAATACCTTGGCTTCATCATGATCTGCCATCAGTGCTTGGTTTGGAGAGGCATCTTCCACCTGAAGCTCTAGTCAAAGCCTCCTTCTTCAACAACAACAGCAACTTGCTGCTTTGGCTTCTCATTCTGGGGAGCTTTGTTAGTGTAGTTGGGTCTGGATTGTTTTTGGCCACCATTTGTTCTAGGTGCCTTACACTCCCTGGCAAAGTTGCCCATCAAGTTACAGTTGTAACACTTGACTTTGCCTTTGTCCAGGCCAAACTTTCCACTGGTTGCATTGCTTGGAAACTTCCTTCCAGTCCGCTTGAAGAACTTCATGGCTCTATGAGTGAGAAGAGCCATCTGCTGGACTATCTCCATGTACTCTAGATCATCTGGATGGATACAGTCCAGGTCTTCAAGGGTGAACAGAAATCTGCCACAACTTTCATCAAAAGACACAAAGGCTTGAGAAGAACTTGTCTCTTGGAATGGGCTTCCTTAAGTGTAGTTCTCCCTTGGTGTCTCTGGGAAGGTGATGAAAGGACCTTAGGTGAGTTGTCAGGGTAGCATATTAGATGATGTTGGGGTTCTATGCTATCTCTTTCAACCACATGCAGGGCTGAACCCATTTGATTGTTGGAGTTGCCAGATGAACCTTGCATGTTCATCTCCATCTGGTAGCCACTGAGAATCCCATATAACTCTGTCAGAGTGAGAGTTTTGAGATTTTTAGTCCTCTTGTTCACCACATAGTAGTGTGTCCACTGCCTAGGAAGTGAGGACATGAACTCCTTACAATGTCCCTGTTCTCTAGAGGGACTCCTCCATCCATAAGGGTATCCACAATCTCAACATACCTGAAGTATTGCTAAGTCATGGTTTTACCTGTTTTGAAGGTGAAGTTTTCAAACTGCTACTTCAGGAGATCCTTCTTGTTCTCCTTAGCTTCAGAGGAACCCTCATACATCAGTTTCAATGCATCCCACAATGTTTAGCTGTTTTGCATTTCTTGAAACCTCTGTATACAGAGTTTGGAAGAGCAGTTTGAAGGGTTGTCATGGATTTTCTATCAATCTCTACTCTCTTCCTGTCTTCATCAGAGTAGTTTGACACATCCTTGGGGATCATACCATCCCTAGTAGCAGAGGGGGTGCTAGGTATGTAAGGTCCATTCTTAACAGACTGCCACATTCTTGAGTCTAGAGTCCTGATGAAACCTTCCATTCTCAGGCACCAGGTATCAAAGTCATCAAGAGTGATCAGTGGGGACTTGTTCATGGTTTCAGTCTGGGAAATGGCTGCCATTTGAAAAGTTAAGTATTTGTGTGTGTGAGGGATCTTAAGATGGTGAGATCCTATATCAAGAGCCTGGAATGCTCTGATACCAAATGCAGGACTGTTGAAGGGTGGTCAAATACAACATAACAACACAAAAGGAGAGTAACTAAACTTAATCAATAGTGAACTGGATTAACCACAAGTAAAGACACTAAGAACACAAGTAATTAAGAGACTGAACACAAGAGCAAGATACACAGGGAGATGGTTTTCAAGATTGCAGTATATTGCTTTCTCAATGTTCTATTACAAATTTTACAAAGCATAAAATAAAGATACAAGAACATGAGATACTTATACTACATCCTACAGCCGGCCATACTATGAAAGCCATCTGGATACAATTGACTAGATACAAAACAAAATCAATTGTAGAGTCAAAAGGCAGATTGTCTTTTGACTAGTGACTATGGCATGCCATAGCTCACATCCTTATCTATTACAAAAAGGATAAAGTACATGAAGTAAAAAGTTACAGACTCAAGACCTCAATGTACAGCTACCAAAAGCATGGACCTTTTCACCAAATCGTGTAAGTTGGTGACTTTACAAATTTGCCGCGGAAGGGGGTCCAGCTTTATGGAAAAGTACATCAGATAAAGCATGTTACTAAAAGTCTTCGAAAGAAATCTGTCTTCAAGTGTGGAGCTTTGGAAGACTTTGTCTTTGAAGCTTCGGAAGACTTCATCTTTGGCTTTGGAAGATATTGGTCTTGGCTTCGAAAGATTTTACACTTAGAATATTTATGTTGCATGTGTGAAACATCCGAAGCATTTTGTTGGATCAAGAAGAAGGCTAGTGCAACCAAAACCAAATCACTTAGATAAATTTCGGTGCTTCTTACAAAGGCTTCCGAAGCCAAGTGTGGAACTTCCGAAGGAAGTAGAGTTCTTCCGAAGACAAAGTAAAAGTTCCACTTCCGAAGGCAAAGCTCTACTTCCGAAGATAAATAATCACTTCCGAAGATGAAGTCTCAAAGAGAGAAATCAGAAGACTACTTCCGAAGTATTAAGAAAGAAGAAGTTCTCAAGCCTCGAAGAAGCAGCCTCTTCCGAAGTATAAGTGGCTTCGGAAGTACTTGTTCTTCCGAAGCCATTTAACCTTCAGAAGACACTGCTATGAACCGGTGGACATAAGTATGGTCTCTAACACTCAGCTGCAGACCTCTGATACTGCATGGAGTTTTCTCAAAGAGCCATGTAGTTGACCATACTTTATTCCACTATTCACCTTTTTATGTTAGTACAAGTTACCAACTTTAGTTGGTGACAAAATGTAAGTCAGGGACATGTCCTGACTACCATATCTTAGATAAAGTCTTATATGAGATACCTTAAAGTATAGCTTTATAGTATTTGCTTTAGTTAGAGGAGTCTAGCTGGTATCAAAGTATATCCGACTGTAAGTAGTATTATATATAGTCTCTCATTGTAACTCATAAGCACATGCTTGTAAGAGTCTTGTAATATTTGAGTTGAGAAGCAATATATGCAAGTACCTTGAAAATTACTTCTTGTGTTTTGTTATTACTTATTATATTGTTATCAACTCTTAAATACTTTGCTTTCATCGAGAGTGTTGTTTAAGTGATTTTGAGAGAAAATCAAGTGTGTAGTGATTCAAACCGATCCTGCACATTCTTCTTCAGTACTTGTGCAGCATGCATGCAGAAAGACTTTGGTTGCTTCAGCCTCTTTACATATTCTCTAAATACTTCTCAACTCAAAGTTTACATGTAAGGCCCCATTCCAAGATGCTTACAGCTGGCCAATCATTGCTCATAAAACATATAAGTACATTCACTTGAAATGAACGTTGCAGCGGAAACATTAAAAACAACATTTTCAATATAGATGCCTATGCAAAATAATACAACATTCATTACACATTTTCATTTGTTCGCATTACAATGAAAAAACATTAACAAAAGAATGGCGTTCAAAATGCCAAGTAGCTGCCCCGCGCCATCCTTAGCAATGCTCACCTGCCAACTGGAAAATTCATAAAAAGGTCAGTGTTGCTGAGTGAGTTCTAGTTTTATTATAAAACATACTTTATCTTTTGTTTAAAATTGTTCTTTACTTTCATTCAATCATAACAGGTTTTAGAATGTGATCACACATCGTACGTACACATAGATAATAATTATTATCTTCATCATCGTTCATTTCATACTTTTATTATCTTTCGTTTTCATCTAGGTCTTGTCATGTGCTTAACCCCCCTCTAGAGCACTAAGCAATTCATCTAGGATTAAGAGACAAGGACCCCCATACATCAAGTCAATCACAAAGATTGAATCCCTATGCGCATCCTCATGGGGTATTTAACCCGCACATAGTTGAGCTGACAACCCCTCATTGGGTGTGAACCTCCATACATATGCTTAATCACATGAATCAAGCCCTAGTGTGCATCCTCATGCGGTAGCTAACCTGCACATGGTTGAGCTAACACTCCTCATTGAGTTTGAACCTCCATACATTTGCTTGCAAGACTTTCTTACGTTCGTTCGTTCATTAATGCATGCATTCTTCATTTTGTTCCTCTTTTCATTATTTTCCACTTTAAGTTACATAATACTTTTCATTTCATTCATTAACATTCAACGCAAAGCCAAGGGAAAATAATCATACATAATAATAAGGAACATCAACATTCACATACAACAGCATCATATAGGGCATCATACATACATAACATACATCATACATACCATCATGCATAAGCATCAAACATTCATCATAACATGCCCATCCTAACATCTATGACCTCAAAAGTCAATTTATATAGCCCTCAGGAACCTCCCTAGTCAAAGCCCACATTCATCCCTTTTTCCCAGAAAGTCAGAAAACATTCTAAGTGTTCATCCGTATTTGTCTTTTGTTCATCCGCATTTGCTATAGTTCATCCGCATTTGCTATAGTTCATCCGTATTTCTTTTACTTCATTCACATTTCCCACTACTCATCCACATTTCTTTTACTTAGTGGTAAATGTTCATCTGCATTAACTGTTCATCTGCATTGACTTCCATTATTCATCCACATTGACTTACTTGATGGTTAATGCTCATTCACATTAACTTACTTGATGGTTAATGCTCATCCACATTAACTGTTCATCCCATTGACTTCCATTACTCATCTACATTGACTTCCTGCATACTTAGGCATGTTAATACACTTATGTACCTAGATCCTAATCTCAATGTATTTTGTGTTAAATGTTTGGCACTTGTGTAATAATGGGTACTTAATGAAATGATAATGTTTGGTTGTGATTTATAATGTTTAATATTTCATTAATGAGTTGGGTACGCATATTGACTAGATTATATAGGTTTGTGATTGTTTGAATTGGTACATATAATGTTATAATAATGAATACATTCAAACTTTGGTTAACTGAAGTTCTCATGCGTCCGACTAGACCATGCGCCCAAACAGTGGTCATGTGTCCGAATGGCCATGCGACTGAGTGTCCATGCGCCTAAATAGTCCATACGCCTGAACAGCTTCATGTGTTTGACTTAGTCGCACCTGAACTTCAGTCATGCGAATAGATCAACCACATGGCTCAATCGCACGAATGAACCAAGCTCATGGTTCGGTCGCCCGAATGAGCAACCCTAACCTATAAATACCACCTAATTCATAGAAAAAACAAAAAAATTAATAAGCATTGAATACACTTCGACTCCAGACGTACCCTAGTCGTCCAGAAGCCTCTAAGTTCGTACTCCAAGTTCATAGAATGCTATAGGTTGATTCCTAATCGATTCTTGACGTTAGATTCAATTCATTATTTGTGTCTACGTGCGTTCTCACTGATTGGATCGCCAATCAAATAGGATTCCACACTATTTGGTTTGGTTTAACACGTTAATCAGTTGGTGTTTTGTTCAAATACCAGTTCCTAACAAGTGGTATCAGAGCAACGGTTCTTGATTACGTGTTGATTCAATAGTTTTGATACAAAAGTTGTGTTTCTTCATCAAAACGCAATCTTTTTGTGTCTAACAAAGTCTTAGACGTTTCCTGACCTAAAAGTTTAGTTTTTCTGGCATACGGTGATTAGGGTTGGTAAAATTCGAGTTTTTACGGCCAAAACACGTTTAACCTACGAATTATCAAACTTCAGCAAGTTCGTCGCACGATTGGCTCAATCGCACGACTGAGTTCATTCGCATTCTCCAACTGCACGATTGGACTCATTCATATGCTCATTCATACGATTGAGAACCTCATTCAGACTATTCAACCGCATCAATTCAATCGGCCGACTGACTCATCCGCATTTGTTCAGTCACACGATTGAACCATCCGCATTTGGTCAATCACCCGAATAAGTCCAATCGCATACATCAGCAGTTTGTTAAATATTAAAGTTAAGTGAAATGGAGGACCAGTTTTCAGCATACACAACAAGTAGAGATACTCGTATCCAGAATCGACTGTTGTTGGAGAATGAAGTGGGAATTCACAATAAACCCCTGAAGCTTATAACATTAGACGACTACCCACAATGGAAGCAACATTTTGAAATCTACTTAAATGGAGTAGATACAAATCCGTGGGAGGCAATAGAGTCAGGCTACAGCATGCCCGTAGAAGCAGATGGAGTTAAGCTTACTCTAAGCGAATGTCGGATGCTCAGAAGGTCAAATACAATGCTGAGAAGAAAGTATACGCTTTGCTCACTTAGTCTATTCCGAAGGATATCTTCCATCAGTATTCGGAGTATACTCAAGCAAAGAACTATGGGATGCGTTGGAGAAGAAGTATGACGGAAATGCCTCACTCAAAGCCATTAAGGCCAAAGCCTTGAAGAAGGAGTTCGACAACTTCTCTTCAGTGGGAAAGGAAGGTCTGGATGATGTGATCGACAGATTCTACCACTTGATGAGTGAGATGCACACTCATGGTGTAACTACGTCGATGGAGGATAAGGTATCCAATTTTGCAGATGGTCTACCGGAGAAATGGGTTTCCTTCGTTTCAAACCTCAGACATAATGGGATGCTCTCGAAGTTAGACATAAATGACTTCATTCTTACATTAAGGGAAGAGAGCTAAGGATGAAGTACAGAGCCCAAAATTCCAACTACGATCGGAATCCTGCACTCTACAATGCAACTCCTCCGGTCAAGACATCTAGAGCACCACTGCAAACCGCCTTCGTCTCAAGCGCAGCAATTCCAGCACAACCGTCAACTTCAGGGTCCGAAACGTCAGGGTCGTCTAGCACCCAGTATATGATACCTGAAGCCTATGCAGCAAAACTAAAAACCGACAACTTCGGGAATGTGACTGTTGAGGTGGCCAAAGAACACATGGACCTCTTAGCTGTTGTAGTCCACTCCTATGATGGACTAGTTGCTGGAAAGATAGGAAATTGTCACCTGGCAGATGAAGATTATGAACAGTGGACGAGATGAAGTTGGAACGTATGGACATAACGTGGGCTTTGGCAAGTGCTGTCCGACAAGCTAAAAAGTTTGTCAAAAAAACCGGAAAGAACTTGGTTGCGACCAAAGACACAACATTTGGCTTCGATAAGTCAAAGGTTACTTGTTTCAACTTTGGTGAGAATGGATACTTCAAGCGGGAGTGTGTAAAGCCAAAGAAGACAGGGAACGGTAATCCCTTCTCGTCATTCAATCGCCAGGACAAAGCCACATCTAGCAGTTCTAATTTATCAAGTAAGGACCCCAAAGCCTTGACTGCTAATAAGGATGAGGGACAGGACTGGAGCTTTCAGTTCGTGTCACCGGGAGAGTCCAACATAGCTCATGTAGAGATTAAAGGAGAGGCTGATGCAACCTAAACATCTTTAGTCTTTCCTTCATGCTGCACAAGTGCATTAAAGTGGAATGCTTCGGAAGTTTCACATGTGCAACAGAAATACTCTAAGTGTGAAATCTTCCGAAGCCAAGACCAACATCTTCTGAAGTCAAAGATGAAGTATTCTGAAGCCTCAGAGACAAAGTCTTCCGAAGCTTCAAGTTCATGAAGATAGATTTCTTTCGACACTTTTAGAAACATGCTTTATCTGATGTACAGTTCCATAACCTGGACACCTTTCTGCTGCAACTCTGCAAGTCACCAACTAACATGGTTTGGTGAAAAGGTCCATGCTTTTGGTAACTGTACATTGAGGTCTTGAGTCTGTAACTTTCTACTTTATGTACTTTATCCTTTCTGTAATAGATAAGGATGTGAGCTATGGCATGTCATAATCACTAGTTAAAAGGCAATCTGCCTTTTGACTCTACAATTGATTTTGTGTGTGTCTAGTCAATTGTATCCAGCTGGCTTTCAAAGTATAGCCAGTTGTAGGATGTTGTATAAGTATCACATGTTCGTGTATCTTTCTAATATGCTTTTGTAACACTTGTAATTGAACATAGGGAAAGCAATATACTGCATTCTTGAAAACCAAACACTTGTGTTCTTTGTGTTCTGTCTCATATATTACTTGTGTTCTTAGTATCAGCACTTGGTTAATCCGGTTTACTGTTTGATCTAAGTTTAGTTTCTCTCCTCTTTGTGTTGTTGTGTTGTAATTCTACAGCCTTCAACGATCCTGCATTTGGTATCAGAGCATTCCAGGCTCTTGATATAAGATCTCACCATCTTTAGATCCCTCACATACACAAATACTAAACTTTTCAAATGGCAGCCATTTCCAAAACTGATATGAAAACTGGAACCATGAACAAGTCCACACTGATTACTCTTGATGACTTTGACACCTGGTGTTTAAGAATGGAAGGTTTCATCAGGTCTCTTGATTCAAGAATGTAGGAGTCTATTGAGAATGGACCTTTCATACCCAGCACACCTTCTGCTACTGGTGTTGGTATGATCCCCAAATATGTGGCTAACTACTCTGATGAAGATAGGAAGAGAGTAGAGATAGACAGAAAAGCCATGACAGCTCTTCAAACTACCCTTCCAAACTCTATGTACAGAGGTTTCAAGAAGTACAAAACAGCCAAGCAGCTGTGGGATGCACTGAAACTAATATATGAGGGTTCTTCTAAAGCCAAGGAGAACAAGAAGGATCTCCTGAAGCAGCAGTTTGAAAACTTCACCTTCAAAACAGGTGAAACCATGACTCAGCAGTACTTCAGGTATGTTGAGATTGTGGATACCCTAGTGGATGGAGGAGTTTCTCTTGAAAACAGAGACATTGTAAGGAAGTTCATGTCCTCACTTCCTAGGCAGTGGACACACTACTGTGTGGTGATCAAGAGAACTGAAAATCTCAAAACTCTTACTCTGACAGAGTTGTATGAGATTCTTAGTGGATACTAGATGGAAATGAACATGCAAGGTTCATCTGGCAACTCCAACAATCAAATAGGTTCAGCCCTATATATGGTTGAAAGGGACAGCATAAAACCCAAACATCGTCTATTATGCTACCCTGACAACTCACCTAAGGGTCCTTTCATCACCTTCCTAGAGACACCAAAGGAGAACTACACTCAAGGAAGCCCATTCCAAGAGACAAGATCTTCTCAAGCTTTTGTGTCTTCTGATGAAAGCTATGGCAACTCTCTTTTCACTCTTGAAGACCTAGACTGTATCCATCCAGATGATCTGGAATACATGGAAATAGTTTAGCAGATGGCTCTTCTCACTCACAGAGCCAAGAAGTTCTACAAGAGGACTGGAAGGAAGTTTCCAAGCAATGCAACCAATGGAAAGTTTGGATTGGACAAAGGAAAAGTCAAGTGTTACAACTGTAACCTGATGGGCCATTTTGCCAGAGAGTGTAAGGCACCTAGAACAAATGATGGCCAAACACAATCCAGACCAAACTACACTAACAGAGCTCTCCTAATGATTAGTCAAAGCAGTAAGCTGCTATTGCTGTTGAAGAAGGATGCTTTGACTGGAGCTTTCAGGTGGAAGATGCTTCTCCAAACCAAGCATTGATGGCAGATCATGATGAAGCCAATGTATTGGAACATCTCTGTACTCCTGAATGCATTGCTAAAGTTAACAGGTATAGGTCCTATAACTTGGAACTGAGATCTGGTGTTAAGTCTTTAAACATTTTAAAATCTGTCTTTAGAAAGTCTGAAAATGATTATAAGCTGAAAATAGAGGACTTAGAGAAAACCATTTCAGTTCTAAAACTTGAACACATAGATTTTAGGACTCAAATTAAAGATCTCATAACCAAGTTAACTGAGTGCCAGGCCCAAGAGGACTGTCTCAGCATCTGCAAAGATGAAGGTGGAGAAGGGAAGTGACCAAAGATAGTCTTACTCTCAAGACAAGGCTCTTGTGAAGAAGAAGATGAATTATGTTATGTGTGATAGCACCACTCACATTGCAAAGGATTGTCCCTTCAATCCTAAAGACACTATCCATATGGCCAAAACAAGGGCTTCAAAGAGTTCTAAGAAGATTCAAGCTTCGGAACAAAAACCAGTTTCCTTCAAAAGTTCCAAATCTAACAAGAAGGGAAGTGGAAAATTCTCTTCGGAAGAATATTTGGTCTCGGAAGAAAGGAGTTCTTCCGAAGCACTGATATCTGCTGCAGTGTTTGCAGAATCTTGTGAAGGTTCAGTCATCAAAACTTATGAAGCTCCAAAAGCTTCTAAAGTTTTGAAGGTCAAGTCCAAGACTCCAAAGGTGGTGTGGACGTCTAAGAAAGACCAAGTGACTGAGATTTCTCCATCAAAAACGGCTCAAGATCCTCTTAGTACAACCATAGGATCTATTACTATTAATTACCTTCTGCAAATGAGCCCAAGACAAGCAAGGCTTGGGTTCCAGATGTAACTAATCATTCTCTTTTGTGCAGGGACAGCTAAGGACAGACAGAAATGTCTAGATCATAGATAGTGGCTGCTCCAGGCACATGACTGGCAATAGGTCACTACTCCATAACTTTGAAAGGATTGATGGAGGACCTATTGCTTTTGGAGGAGATGAAGGTGGTTACATTTCTGGAAGGGGCAAGGTCACAAATGGTAAGCTCAGCATAGAAAAGGTAAACTTTGTAAAGGAGCTTGGATACAATCTTCTGAGGGTATCTCAATTTTGTGATCAGAGTCATAACATGGTCTTTACTGAGCATGAGTGCATTGTTCTTAAGCCTGGTGTGGTCATTCCTCATGAGCATATCCTGCTTAGAGCCCCCAGGAAAGGAAACATGTACAAGATGGATTTGCAAGAAACCTCTCCCTCTGGAGAAGTTTCATGCTTTCTGTCTAAAGCCAATAGTGATGAGTCTTTCCTATGGCATAAAAGAATATGCCATGTAAACTTTAAGAACATGAATAAGTTAATTAAGCATGACTTGGTAACTGGAATGCCAAAGAAAGAGTTTACAAGTGATGACCACTGTGTTGCATGCCTGAAAGGGAAGCAACATAAGGTATCTCACAAGCCTAAGGAAAAGAACTCAATCACTACTCCCTAACACTTGTTACATATGGATCTTTTTGGCCCCACCAGTGTAATGAGTTTAGGAAGGACTTCATACTGTCTAGTGATCACAGATGACTTTACAAGATTCACTGGGCTTTCTTCCTTAGAACTAAGGATAAGACTCCTAAGATTCTAAAAAATTCATCTTGAAGATTGAGAATCAATCTGATCGCAAGGTCAAGATCATAAGATGTGATCAAGGAACCGAATTTAAGAACCATATCCTTAACACATTCTGTGATGAAAAGGGTATTACAAGACAATTTAGTGCTCCCAGGACTCCTCGGCAAAACGGTGTTGCTGAGAGGAGAAACAGGACACTAATTGAAGCTGCAAGAACCATGTTGTCTGATTCTAAATTGCCCATCCTTTTGGGCAGAGGCAGTCAACACTGCCTGCTATATGCAGAACAGAGTTTTAGTAGTTAAGACTCATGGCAAAACTCCTTATGAACTTTGGCACAAGAGGAGACCTTTCATTGGTTTTCTCAGGTCAATTGGATGTCCTTGCACCATCTTGAATACCAAAGATCAAATTGCGAAGTTTGCTGAGAAATTAGATGATGGACACTTTATTGGATACTCTTCCCAAGCTAAGGCTTATAGAGTGTACAATCTCAGAACTAGAATTGTTGAGGAGTCAGCCAATGTGACTTTCAATGAACACACACCTTGTGTTACTGGTTCTGGTCCGGATTGGTTGTTTGATCTTGATTTGGTTACCAACTGTTTTAACAAATCTTGTGAGAATGTTTCAGGATCTGTAGAAAATTTGAATACAGATGATCCTGATCCAAGATTTGAGCTAGGAAGATCTTCAAGACATATATCTTCAGCCAGTTGGAACCACTTCTGCAAATGAGGTTTCTATCAGCCCAATAATGACAAATTCAGCTGATACATCTGGTATGCCTTCAAATTCCAGCTCAAAGGCTCTACAACCAGATAAGAACACCTCAACTGTGGAAGACAACAATGGTGATGGTGACAGTGACCAGAATTTCTTGATACCACTAACCACACCATGGATGAGAACATCAATGATGTCACACACTGCTTGGATCAAGTTTCACTTGAAAAGTGTGCTAATGTGGTAGGAGAAACATCTATGCAGATCAAAAAATTTCAAATTTAGATCTTTCTCAACAACTTGTTGTGATCCCTCAGCTTAGGATCCACAAGTCTCACCCTACCATAAACATCATTGGAGATGTTGTCTCTGGGGTAAAGACAAGAGGACAAACCCATAAAGAAAATGTTTGTCTTCACTCTTGTTTTCTATCCCAGATAGAGCCAAAGAAAGTTCATGAAGCTCTAAAGGATGGAAGTTGGGTTGAAGCTATGCAACAAGAGACTTCAATTCAAATGGCAGAAAGTTTGGAACCTTTGTCCTCTTCCTTCTCGGAAGACTACCATTGGAACCAAATGGGTGTTTAGGAACAAGAAAGATGATAGAGGCATCATCATCAAGAACAAAACTAGACTGGTTGTTCAAGGATACACACAAGAGAAGAGATTGACTACACTGATGTCTTTGCTCTAGTGGCAAGATTAGAAGCTGTTAGGATATTCCTGGCATTTGCTACATCCAAGAACTTCAAGGTTTTTCAACTTGATGTAAAGTGTGCCTTTTTGTATGAGTGATAGATGAAGAGGTTTATGTCAAATAGCCACCTGGTTTTGTAGATCCTGATCATCCTGATTAGGTCTGCAAGCTTGACAAAGCTCTCTATGGGCTGCATCAGGCACCCAGGAAGTGGTATGAGACACTGTCTGAGTAATCTGTAAACATGGATACAGGAGGGGTACTATAGATGGAACTCTTTTCATCAAAGGACAAGGAAAAGACATATTGCTAGTTCAAGTATATGTGGATGACATCATCTTTGGTTCAACTAATCCAAAGCTCTGCAAAGACTTGAGAAGCTGATGAAAGACAGATTTGAAATGAGTGCCATGGGGGAACTCAATTTCTTTCTGGGAATTCAAGTGAAGCAAGTTGAAGATGGCAACTTCATAAGTCAATCAAAGTATGTTCAGGACATACTCAAGAGGTTTAATATGACTGACTGTAAGATTGCTAAGACACCCATAGCCAAAAACCAGTCTCTTGGTCCTGATCTTGAGGGGGAGTGTGTAGATGAGCATTTATACGGACTATGATTGGGTCTCTTATGTATCTTACTGCTAGCAGGCCTGATATCATGTTTGCTACATGTATTTGTGCAAGATATCAAGCCAACCCTAAGATGTCTCACCTTATCACTGTCAAGAGGATTCTAAGATACCTCAAGGGTGCATCAACACTTGGCCTATGGTATCCAAGAACTCTGACTTCAATCTGTATGCCTATATAGATAGTGATTATGGTGGTTGCAACATGACTGCAATGTCTACATCTGGGGGATGTCAATTTCTTGGTGGAGGGTTGTCTCATGGCAATGCAAGAAACAATCTTGTGTCTTTGCATTAACTGCTGAAGCTGAATACATTGCTGCTGCAAGCTGCTGTGCTTAAGTACTTTGGATTCAAACTCAGATGCTGGACTATGGATTAAACTTCAAGGAGACTCCCATTCACATAGACAACAATAGTGCTATCTCAATCACAGAGAACCCTATGCACCACTCAAGGACAAAGCACATCAATATCAAGTATCATTTAATAAGAGATAACTATGAAAAGGGATTAATTAAACTAGTCAAGGTTCACACAAATGAAAAATATGCTGATCTGTTTACAAAGGCTTTTGATGAACAGAGATTTAAATATCTTATATCAGCTATTGGGATGATCAACCTTGAGTAGATCTTTGTTAAATCTAATTCTTATTATTTCTTTAAATTCACGTGTGTCCTAAGTTGTCTAGTTCATCATTTTCATAAGCTCATGTTTTCTTTGGATGAAAATTTCCTTTTGAAGAATTTTCTTAGATTTTTGAAAATTTCTAATACTTTGGAAGTTATGTTTTTAACTTCGGAAGTAAATCATGCCTTCAAAATAAATACTGTCTAAGAAGTTTACCTTCGGAAAAGTTTTCAAATTTATCTTCCGAAGCTCAAATATTTGTCTCAGACACTTACTCATTTTTAAGGACCATTTACTTCCGAAGCAAAATTAACTCTCGGAAGCTTTGTTAGTTTATACACAAAGCACTCAAGCTTTAATTTTTCTTCCGAAGAAAATTTTCAAATCTCTCAGGAAATTCTTCCGAAGTCATTTTAGCTTTGGAAGCTTTGTAATTAAACTTCTGAAGATAATTAACCTTCGGAAGCTTTTTGACTTCCAAGAAAACTACTTTTTGAGCAAAAAGTAAACTACTTTTTCAGAGGTGGGACCGACATCCGGATTTCAAATTTTATCCTCTTTCATTAAACTTTATCTGAAATCCTTCTCACATATAACCCAACGGTTTCCCCCTCTTTCTATCATATGTTCTTCCTCCAAACCTAAAAACCCAAATTCCCTCTGAAATTTCTTTATTTCTTCTTCCTTCGTCCTTAAGCTACTTCAAAATGGCCAACCTTGCTCGCAGAAATGATCCCAACCTTACCATGCAGCTACACAGACAACACAATCAAGTTGCTCTGTTATGCTCTGAGAAAGATCCTCATTTCTCAGAGGTTTTTCGTTTCTTGTCTCTATCAAACTACTTCACCTCCCTCACCATTGATCCTCCACTCTATGAGGATCAGTTGCTTGAATTCTAGAAGACCTGCCAAGAGGTCATTATGGATGGGGAGAAGGCATTGTCTGCCATAGTTCAATGGAGAACAATCTTCATCACTCCAGCCACCATCAACCGACATCTTCAGCTGGATGATGAAGAAGGTGAGGTGTTCTTCCCAAAGGAAGATGTTAATCATTCCTTTAAGCAGATGGGGTATGAGGGAAATTTCCCTATAAAGACCTTCAGGAAAGGGAAGGTCTCATCCCAATGGAGATTCCTACTCCATGTGGTCATCCACAGCTTATCAAACAAGCATGGTGGATGGGACCAGATTCCTGAAGATCTCTCCTTCATAGTCCATGGAATGGTTCAAGGGGTCAAATTCAGGTACTCTCAGTTTGTTTATACAAATTTTCTTGCTAATTTAGACTCCTTAGAATATTACATGTTTCCTAGATATGTCCAGTACATTCTTAACTATGAACTGGGCTCACAGTTATAGGAAACACGTAACATTCTTAAATTGGGACAGATGAAGCCCGGCATCTTTAAAATATTGAGAAAGTCCACTGTTGGATTCTCTGGGGTAGGAACAGTCCTAGTCCCAAAAATGTTAGAGCTCATTGCTCAAGGTGACAACCTAGCAGCACAAGCTAGTGTTGAACCCACACCTGCTACTTCCCAACCTCCCACACAGCCTCAAATCTCCATCACCTACCAAAGAAAATACAAACAAACCCCTGCTTAGACTATTCAGTCTGTCGAGGTCCCTATATACTCACCCATACAGGAAGAAGTGGACACTGGAGCTCACATTTCTCCTGAGGAGCAGACCATTCCCATCTCTTCAAGAATCAGTGCTGAGGTTCCCCATGCTCAACTTGATGAGCTTATTAGCCCTACTACCTTAAGCCATCACTCTGAGTCTCAACACTTAAGTGATCAACCTTCAGGGGACAGTTACCATCCCCAGCCTATAGATCTTAACCAACCCATTCCCAACCTTGAATTCTATACTGATGAAGATACAGGTTTCAGTGAGTATAATGAATCTCTCTTCTTCCCTCTACTCAAAGAGAGATGAGTACTATTGAGTCTCCTACATCTATCCCACATCAGTCACCTACAACTGAGGTGGACACTCCTAAACCTGTTCAGGATGTCCATATGGAAAAGGCTCTCACTTCTGAAAGTGATTACATCATTAAGACCTCAACCATGGCAACTCAGCCCACTAACATCTCAACTGAGACTGCCAGTGAGCAGAGGAAATCCATAGCCAAGACTTAGAACTGGTCATGAGAGAAAGGACTCTGGTCCAATCTTCTCCACCCCCAGTGATTCTTCTGATGAAGATGAGGGGGATCTGAGACTAAAAGTGCAAAAACTGTCTAAAACATGCACTTACCTAGTCTCAAAGGTCAGTCACCTTGAATCTCAGGTTACTCCCTTACAACACAGGATCAATGATCAACAACTTGAGATTTCATATCTTAAGAAAAAACTAGCTGGGAGACCCTTAAGGAGAGCTCAACCACGAACACAAGAACCTGTGGATGTGATTGACCTATCCTCCAGCTCACCTATGCAAGTGGGTGATGCTACCAAAAAGGGGGAGAAAGTCGTTATAGCCACAGAACCTGGGAGTTCCTCCAAGAGAATGGACATTGAGGACTCACCATCCTCACTTGCAACTGTGCATTCTCAGCAACCTCCTCTAGTTCACATTGATGTGGACTACACAGACTCCTTCATACAGAGTCTGTTTGAGGATGGGACCAAGGGCTATGTCACCTTCACCATCCTTCAATCACTGTTTGATCTATGTTTAGTTTATCTCCTCTTTGTGTTGTGTGTTGTAACTCTACACCCTCAACGATCCTGCAAGGACATTGATGGCGATTCTGCTAGTGAGGGAGACATAGCAGTAGAGCTTGCGATGTAAAATTCTGAAGACACTGCACCTGTGGTCAACCACCTGCCTGAAGAAGGAAAGTCTGCATCAACATCAGAATCACCAGAACCAGAATTAACAGATTTTGTACTCATGGCTGATTCATCTTCAACATCTCAGTTAAGTACTACTGACCAGTTATTTAATAATCATGCTTGTTTAGATTGTAATAAATTTAGAGAAGGTATAGATTTAAAATTTTCTAGGTTATTAGATCATAATGATAGCTTAGTAAAGGACCTGGAACTGTGCACTGTGGCAAATAGAGTGTTAAAACAAATGAGCATAGTATTAAGTAAAAGATAGACCTATTGACTAAACAGCTTAGGGAAACAGAGGTAGTCGCCTTTAACCAAGAAAATGACATTAGGTACTATCTGAACTCCCTAGAGGACACTAAGAAGCGAAAGGTTGTTTTAGAAGTAGAAGTCGACTCTTTAAAACAGAAACTGCACGGTTGGACAAGCTCATCACACATTGTCTAACACTTAGTGAGAGAGAGAGAAATAATGGGGAGGGCCTGGGATACAAAGTGGTTCCACCACCACTTGAGACCTTGATGCACACCAAAAGTAAACCTATAACAATAACCCCATCAAGGATCACGTGGTGTCCACTCCTCTTATTAGTGATCCAGATTCTGTAAGTATATCAAATGAATCTGACTCTAAACAAAAGGAGGCCACTTCAAAGGCAAAAGGGAAGATGCCTTGTGATAACCTGGAAACTAAATTCGAAAAGGTTAACTTAAAGTCTGGGTCAAACAAAGTCAAACAAGAACCCAAAAAGACTATAAAACCTAATCAATCACGAGCTTCATGTCAAAGTCCAGGTAAACAAGAGATAAAAGATGTAAAACCAGGTAAAGCAATTAAGTTTGTAAAACCAAATCATACATCTAATAAAGAAGTGTCTTAATCCAAACATAATAAGGCCATCGCGTGACTTTTACATCTCCACCAAAACAAATAAACCGTAAAGTTGAAAGCAGATCCTACTATAATTGTGGAGAGTATGGTCACATAGCGTCTCAGTGTCCTTATTATCAGACACCGAGGAGGAAAGTAGAACTTCCAGTATCTACACCTAGATATTTTAAGAGGAACTCAGTGATGCCTCCAAAAAGGTCTAGTGAACCCAAAGTACAATCCATCCACCAGTCATCTGTCTATCATAAAAAGGCCTTACACAAAGCTGGTCTATGGAAAGAAAAATCCGCCTCCGCGTCTGAAAATGAGAACAAACATCAATCTGAGCTTCCCTCAACATTAAATGGCCAATGGGTTGATTTATGATGTGTGATGCCTCAGGGAAACCCAAGCCAGTGAAGGCTTGGGTTCCTAACATGAACTAATGTTTTCATTGAATGTACAAAGTGTTCGCTATAATGCTGAGACTAACACATGGATTGTAGATAGCGGAGCATCCGGGCACATGAGGGAACAGATCTGTCTTATCAAACGTCAGACAAATCAAAGGAGGGCATGTTTCATTTGCTGGAAACAAAGGCGGGTACATCACAGCCTAAAGGGAAGTGGGAAATGAGAAGGTTAAGTTTGATAAGGTAAACTACATCCAATAACTACAAAATAACTTGCTTTTAGTCTCTCAAATTTGTGATAAAGGATTCAAGGTAGTCTTTGGCAACAGAAGTGCTACGTTCTAAAGAAGGACTACATGATTCTGGAGGACCAAATTCTAATGTCAGATTCAAGATATAATGATCTTTATGTTTTGGATCTCTCAAATGCCTCCACAATAGATCATGAAGTTCAGTGCTTCTTGTCCAAAGCTACTGAGAAGGACTCTATCTCCTGGCATAGGAGAATTGGACACATAAGTCCGAGGAAGTTGAATCACTTGGTCCAGAATGATCTAGTGAGAGGAGTAAATGTCAAAAACTTCTAACTCCCGAATTTCTGTGTTGCGTGCAAAAAGGGCAAACAGACAAAGAAGTCTCATAAGGAAAAGAAAGTCATTCTATAGAACTTCCTCTTGAGCTCCTTCACATGGATCTGTTTGGTCCAGTCAGTACAAGAAGCATTGCAGGCGACTTGTATTGCTATGTAGTTACAGATGACTACTCAAGATTCTCTTAGGTAATGTTTTTGAAATCCAAATCAGAAACATTTGAATCTTTCAAGGAATTAGTAACTACACTGGAATCCCTATACAAGCTGAAGGTACGACAGGTGTGCTCAGACAACAGAACCGAGTTCAAGAATCAGTGGATGGAGGCATATTTCAAGGAAAAGGGAATTGTGCATCAATTCACCTCTGCCTACACCTCAGATGACGGGGGTTGCTAAACAAAACAATCACAGCTTGATAGAGACAGCACGTACTATGCTGGCAGACTCGAAACTGCCTATTCAATTCTAGAATGAAGCAGTAGCAAATGCATGTGACACGCTTAATCGAGTTCTGGTTGTGAAACGCCATGGAGAAACGTGCTACGAGTTACTACAATGACATAAACCTAACTTAGAGTATCTCGAGCTGTTTGGTGCTCCATGCACCCTACTGAAGAAGACTCATGAAGGGAAATTTAGTGAGAAGGTTGATGAAGGGATTTTTCTAGGATACAACATACCGAACAAGAGAGTTTACAACAACTCAATGGGTCAAGTAGAGGTGTGGTGTAATGTTGATGTTCAGAGATACATCACACCGCCTAATGGAAAAGGCCCTGCTTACTTCTCGACTATGATGGATTCTTCAAATCCTTCAATATTTCATTTTATGCTTCAGAAGAAAAGTTGGAAAACAAGATGATGTATGATGTCTTGAACACACCATCTCAAGATTCAACACCATCCAGTTCACAATGTCCATCATCTACTAGTTCAGGGGGAGCACTTGAGGTGAGTGACTCCTCTTCTGATGAAGAGAATGTGGAAAATGATCAGAACAACCAGGATGCACAGGTTCCTCTTACCTCAAGTCCATAAGCATCTCATAATGATGCATCTGAGATGTCGGAACCTCAGACTCCTATTGCCTCAGATCAGAACCAAATGTTCACAATCTTGATTCTGAGGTAGTTGTTCCAACAACTCCCGCTCACGTCTAACTTCTATCATCCTTTGGATAATATTATAGGAGATGTGAGATCAGGGGTTCATACTAGAAATCAGCTATACTCAGCTAATTATGCCTCTGTGATGGAAAAAGGATACATTCATAATGGTGCCTACCGCTGCTTTGTGTCTCAGTTTGAGCTAAAGTATGTAAGTGAAGCACTAAATGATGAGGCTTGGGTGAGTGCCATGCAGGAAGAACTTCTTCAGTTTAAGAAGTTAAGTGTATGGACTCTAGTAGATAGACCTAAAGGTGCTAAAGTCAATCGGTACCAAATAGGTCTTGAAATGCAAGAAAGATGATCAGGGAGTGATCATCAGAAAAAAAGCTCGGCTTGTCATTCAGGGTTTTCGACAAGTGAGTGCCATTCAGGTTTTCGGCTTGTCTTGAAATGCAGAAAGATGATCAGGAAGTGGTTTGCACTAGTGTATGGATGGAAGCAATCTGCATCTTCCTTGCCTATGCATCGTATATGAAAATCAAAGTTTATCAACTAGATATGAAGAGTGTGTTCCTTCATGGTGAGATTCGAGAGACAGTGTATGTTAGTCAACCCGAGGGATTTGAGGATCCAAATCATCAAGACAGAGTTTACAAACTCACAAGGCACTATATGGGCTTCATCAAGCTCCGAGGGCCTGGTATGAGAAACTCTCGACTCATCTGTGAAACATGATTTTTGCAGGGGAGTCATTGACTATACATTGTTTATCAAAGAAAAGGATGGAGATTTACTGCTAGTAAAAATCTATGTCGATGACATAATCTTTGGTTCAAAGAATGAAGAATTATGCAAAGAGTTTGAAGCAGTAATGAAGGCTGAGTTTGAGATGAGTGCAATGGGAGAGATGAAATTCTTTCTCGGGTTAGAGGTGGATCAAACACCAAATGCGATTTTCCTACATCAGACCAAGTATGTAGGTGACATTCTCAGTCAGTTTGACATGGAGAATGCTTCTACAACTGGCACTCCACTTGCTACAAATCATGATGTAGCACCCGATGAGAATGGTGATCTGGTAGATGCCACTATGTACCGAGGGATGATTGGATCTCTCATGTATCTCACTGCCTCATGATCTGATATCATGTATGCTACATGTTTATGCTCACGATATCAGGTAAAGCCTAAGGTGAACCATCTAATTGGGGTCAAAAGGATTTTTCGTTATCTGAAGGGACACCCACACTTGGGTTGTGGTATCCTCATGATGATGACTTTGAGCTTACAGCATATAGTGACTCGGATTATGGCGGCTGCAAGATGAACTACAAGTCTACATCAACAGGGTGTCAGTTCTTTGGGAGAAGATTAGTAACCTGGCAGTGTAAGAAGCAGACCTCGGTTGCATTGTCCACCAATGAAGCCGAATACGTTGCTGCTGCAATCTGCTGTTCTCAAATCATATGGATTCAACAGCGAATGCGGTATTATGGTTTGAATTTCTCTTTTACTCCTATCTTTGTAGATAACTCTGCTACAATTGCAGTTACTAAGAACCCGGTCCAACATCCAAAGACTAAACCATCAGTATTAAATATCACTTTATACGTGATTGCTTTGAAAAAAACTTAATCGATGTGCTAAAAATAAATACAGATTTTCAACGCGCTGACCTCTATACAAAGGCATTTGACAAACCACGTTTTTTATATTTGTTAGAGGTCAACGGAGTTAAAAAGAAAAGTGAGGTCATTCCTGAAGATGACATGTATAGTCCGATGCGTCGTGTCTAGTTTCTTTTATTTTTTTAATTTTTAATTTTAATTTATTTTATTATCTTGTCTTTGTATAATTTTAGTTAGTTTAATTACAATTGTTTTATTTCCTTGGCTATTAAAATCTTAAAACGCTAATCCGTGGTGGTTTTATAATTTTAGGGGGAGAATAGGTTTAGGCAATATAAAGAAAGATGAGGGAAAAGGAGAGGCAAGCTGATAATAATAAGATCGTATGTGTGATACCGATTCAATTTTTGGAATATGATAGTACACAGGTTCAAACCATTTGGGACTTTAAACAATCAAAATTGAAAAAGATACAAAGCTCAAGTATAAGTCTGTGTAGTCTGAGCAATATAAAAAGAAATACGGTAAATAAGGTAGCTACCACCAAGGTAACACAAAGAAACTAGACCTAAAGGTTGCTAGACCACAGATGATATGTTGGTAGATTCAACACAATAGATGACTAGACCTTTTTGGTGATCTCAAGATTAAACTAAAATGTTTGACTAGCTGTGAGTAACACCTTTCCCGGTTAACACGATCAACAAGAATCCGATAAGGGGTGACGAGCAAAAGAAATGCCAAAAATGTGTGCGTAAGACCAAAGCATGAGCAAAAGCACATAAAACAATGCAATCAATTGATAACTTCTATTATCGGTGAGATCTGTGCAAAAAGAATGAAAATGCTCAAACAAGAAGATGGGTTATGTGCCTCTCTGCTGTGCGGTGGCACTGACCTGAGGATAAGCATAATCTATATATTTTAAAACTCATTGTTGTTTGCCGCCTCTCTGAAGTGCGGTGGTACTGACCTGAGGATTGGCTTCTCTTTGAAAGTTCTAAGAATAGTCTCTTCTTGAACACTACCCTTAGACCGCTCAAAAATCTCCTGAGGAATGTTGATTACTATATAAGTGTGGGATCAAAAAATGTTGGTTGAAATAAACAAACCTTAACCATCACCAATCTGTGTTGAAAGTCTGTGTATGGATTCAAGAGGACAAATATACGAACAATCATTGTGGCTACAATTCTTGAAAGTTCAAATCAGTGTGGAGACCTAATGGTACTAGTAAGAATAGAGCATCAAAGGTTTTAAAATAACTTGTCTTGAATGTTGAATCTCCTGTATGATTCCAACTTGAATTAGTCCATGTAGGGTTTAAATGATTGAAGTGCTCTCTCAAGAAAAGTGTTTCTTAGAAACTTTAGGACTTTACCTCACAAAACACAAAAACATGTCTTATTTTTAAGTTTTCAGTATTTTTTCTTTTGTATGTACAAAGTTTCTATCGAACTATGTCATGGAAATTGGGAAGGAATCTTATCATCTAAACGGTACGTCTGGGGTGACCACACGTGCTTTCAAATAAAAATGGGTCCGTTTGAGGTGACAAGGTTTTAAAAGGACCACGATGAGGTGGTCAAAAGCTTCAAGTTAAAATGATCATGTCTGAATGATCAAATGCTCATAATGTTTACTCACAAGATAAAAGGTGGAATGGTGTGTTGGGTTTGCAAGAACATAAAACGTAGTTTAACCATTTAAACTTTCAGAAAACGCAGCGGATAATATTAGTTTTAATGCAATTTTGAAAGCTGAAATATATGTTCTTTAAGAGGCCATTAAGCATATGAAACAAACCCATAAAACAAGGATCATATTATGTGAATAGACAAGCTATGAGAACATTAAAACAACATAATATGACAGCCACAAGGGGCTGTTAAAACTACCTTTCTGCAGCCTTCAAAACCGAATGAAAGAAGGATGAGATGAAGATGATGATGATATTGTATATGCAGCCCTCAAAGAAGAGAACCTCAAGTTGTAGTACCCACAAGCTTGTTCCAAACACCTTGCTTTGTTAGGGAGCTTTACACCACAAGAACACCCTTAGAAGAGCAACCCAAATCCGCCAATACAACCAAGAAAAACGATTTTTCAGCTTGTTTCTGGCAGCTTCAAATCGAAATGTTGCTGTCTTCAAAGAGAGAATATGTTGCCTTTTGTGTGTGTGAGAGAGAGTGTAGCAAGATGAGAGATGAGTGATAATGTGTCTTAACTCTTGCAAAGAACAAGAAGCAAGACACAACCCCTCAATGGCCCATAGGGGCGGCCGAAAAACACACCCAAAAAAGGGTTTCCCTCTCATTTTATCTTTTATAAAAAACTACACTTTCAAATATATTAAGTTACAAAATTAAAACATAGTTTAAATTTTATAACATAACATTCTTTTACTTGACATTATTTAACCAACTTAAATAATGTATCAAATAAAAATCTCATGAACAAATTATCCAAATAATATTGTTCTTTCACAAAAGCAATATTTAGAAAACCAATTTACTAAATAGGTGTCAATATTTATTGTATGATCTTATCAACAAATAAATAATGGTTGGTGTTTGTATAGCTTGTTATTGGGTATAACCCGACTTGGATCATGACGTACTAACCACATCAATATTCTATGTGTTTTGGGCATATGAAATCTTACAATCTCCCACTTGCACAAAATTCACAGAAGATTGATGCAAGCAGTAAATACCGCCTAACAACGGTTTACTACCCTTAATACGCATGACTTATAGCCATTCAATAACATCATCCTTTTCAAGTACCCTACTTGAAAAGATTTAGGTGAATCAATCATCTATCCTTTTGTTACAGATGTCATGTTAAATCCAAGGACACAGAATGATCATTCCTTGTTGATTTAACTTAATCAGGCCTTAGACATCTAACTCTCAACGAATAAGAGGAACAAATTCCATCTTGACTACATACGTTTCTCACAAACACCTCGTGTCATGCCTGAACATACCCTTATGCACTGTCCACTATTTCAGGACAGTGAAGAATAAGCTCAAGGTATAACACTTGGTGAATATCAAAACCCAATATGTATCTCAGGTCTGAGGATACCAAATGATATTCGCCTTTACTCAAATTTATTTATGATCAATCAAAAGATTCCATGTAGTGAAATTTGAGATGCGGGTTAGTCCAATATTTGTATCCCACAAATATCTATGAACCTTGGTGGCAATCCATTGCCCTATATTCATCCTTATGAATATCAACCAATCCAAGTTCATAATAATCTTATTTTCATACTTGTTCCCACAAGTATGAACGACTACGGACATTTAGAGTAAACATTTTACTCATGGATAAAACATGCTAAATTGGAACATTAATTGAAACATTATATCCAAATAAATTTATTCAAATAATAATGAGTTCCATATATCCAAATACAAAATATATAGATCAAATCCAATCACTAGAATATCGAAGTCCCATGGCACAAGTATGACCTTCATGCTTTGCCTTTTCAAGGAGCTTCGTGAGAGGATCCGCAATGTTTTGATCTGTATGAACTTTGCGAATACATATCTTTCCTTTTCAACTTCATCTCGTATGTAGTTGAATCTCCGCTCAATGTGCCTAGTCTTTTGATGAGCACGAGGTTCCTTGATTTGAGCAATCGCACCCTCGTTGTCACAAAAGATCTCTAGGGGGTCCTGAATGGAAGGGACAACCCCAGATCGGCAATGAATTTCTTTAACCATGCAGCTTCTTGAGCTGCCAATGAGGCGGCGACGTATTCTGATTCTGTAGTTGATAGAGCCACCACATCCTGTTTGGAGCTTTTCCAAGAGACTGCTCCTCCATTCAGAATGAAAATATATCCTGATTGCGACCGAGAATCATCACGATCGGTTTGGAAACTCGCATCCGTGTAACCCTTTACAACGAGTTCCTCATCACCAGATCCATAGATTAAGAACATGTCTCTTGTCCTCCTTAGGTACTTAAGTATGTTCTTAACAGCCATCCAATGACTGCTTCCAGGATTTTGCTGGTAACGGCTTGTCATGCTTAGGCGCATGACACGTCTGGTCGAGTGCATATCATCGCATACATGATGGATCAATAGCAGATGCGTATGGGATTGCCTTCATTTTATCTTGCTCATCCTTTGAGCTAGGACATTGAGTCGTACTCAATATTGTTCCTCTTTGAATAGGTACGGTACCTTTCTTAGAGTTTTCCATCTTGAACCTTTTCAAGATCTTATCAATGTACGCACTTTGATTCAAACCAATCAACCGCCTTGATCTATCCCTATAGATCTTTATTCCTAGAATATAGGCGGCTTCACCAAGATCCTTAATGGAAAAACAACTTCCAAGCCAGGTTTTTACACCTTCCAAGGTTGGAATGTCATTTCCAAATAGTAGTATGTCATCAACATACAATACTAGGAAAGTTATTGTGCTCCCACTAGCCTTCTTATACACACAAGCCTCATCAGCGTTTTTGATGAAGCCAAATTTCTTTACTTCCTCATCAAAGCGGTGATTCCAGCTTCTCGATGCTTGTTTCAATCCATAGATTGATTTCTTTAACTTGCATACTTTATTAGGATGTTTTGGATCGACAAAACCTTCAGGCTGAACCATATAGACATCTTCCTCAAGATATCCATTTAGGAAAGCGGTTTTGACATCCATTTGCCAAATCTCATAATCATAATGAGCAGCTATGGCAAAAAATATTCTTATAGACTTTAGCATCGCAACAGGTGAGAAGGTTTCATCATAATCAACCCCTTGAGTTTGAGTGAAACCCTTTGCTACAAGTCTAGCTTTATAAGTATCCAAGTTCCATGCATATCGGTTTTCTTCTTGAAAACCCATTTGCTTCCAACTACTTTTGAGTTAAGAGGTGGAACAACCAAGTCCCATACTTGATTGTCATGCATGGATTGCATCTCAACGCTCATGGCTTCGAGCCATTTGTCACAATCCGAATTGGACACTGCATCATGATATGTGGTTGGTTCATCTGAATCTACCACATAGCATCCATCCATGAAAAATCCGTATCTTTCAGGTGGATTACTAGTTCTACCACTTCTGCGAACGTTTTGTGTGTATTGATCAACCATTTGATCATCTTCAACATCCTCATGTTGAGTGCTAGTTACAACCAAACGTGCATCGGGTTGTGGTTCTTGATCCTCCTCAAGATCCACTGTTCTACTGCTAGTTCCTTCCATAAGGAACTTTGCTTCTAAGAACTCACCCTTTCTGGCAACAAACACCTTTGTTCCAGTGGGTCATAGAAATAATATCCCATAGAATCTCTAGGATATCCAACAAAGATGCACTTGGTGGATCTGACTTCTAACTTGTTGGGGTGGGAGTCTTAACATAAGCCTCACAACCCCAGACCCTTAAGTATGATAGAGATGGAACCCTTCCATGCCATATCTCAAAAGGTGTCCTTTCCACCTTTTTGGTGGGGCCATATTTAGAATACGGGCCGCGGAGAGCAGAGCGAAACCCCAAAATGATAGAGGTAATGTGCTTCTAGCCATCATAGATCGAACCATATCCAATAAGGTTCGATTCCTCCTCTCAGACACACCATTATGTTGTGGTGTTCCAGGTGGAGTGAGTTGTGAGACAATCCCACAACTCCTAAGATGATCTTGAAAAACATCACTCAGGTATTCACCTCCTCTATCTGTACGGAGAACTTTAATTGACTTGTTAAGTTGATTTTCTACTTCATTCTTGAAGTTTTGAACATTTCAAAAGCTTCATCTTTGTGCCTTAATAAGTACACATACCCATAGCGACTATAATCGTCGGTAAAGGTAATGAAGTATCTTTCACCATTCCTAGTCATTGGCTTAAAAGGACCACATACATCCGAATGTATGATTCCTAATAAATCTTTTGCCCTTTCATTAGTTCCACTAAAGGGTGCCTTAGTCATCTTTCCTTGTAAACAAGATTCACATACATCAAATGAATTATATTCATTTGTTTTTAAAAGACCATTCTTTTGAAGTGTTTGTATACGTTTCTTGTTTATATGACCAAGACGACAATGCCAAAGATAGGTATCACTCAAGTCCAACTTGAGTTCTTGGTGTTAGTTTGGTACAATGAGCTATTTAGAGTATTTTCATGAGCCAATTCATAAATACCATTAATGGGAATGGCTTTAAAATAGAACATACCATTTAAAGAAACATGAATATCATTTTCAATAAAAGATAATACATATCCAAATTGTTTTAACAGGGCTACAGAGATAATATTCCTAGTCAAACTAGGAGCATACAAAACATTGTTCAAGATCACTTCCAAACCATTTGGAAGCTTCAAGATGTAGTCACCACGGGCTTCAACTTGAACTTTAGCCCCATTGCCCATGTAGAGGCTTGCATCCCCTTTCTTGAAGTCACTACTTCTTTTGAACCCCTGCAACAAATTGCAAATATGAGTTCCACATCCGGTATCTAATACCCATGTGTTAGAGGATATCATGTTTAAATCAATATGGATCATGTAATTGTACCTGAGGTCTGCCGGCATCCCTCTTTGCTTTCAACTCTTGGAGATGGACAGGACAATTCCTTGCCCAATGTCCAATCTCCCCACACTTGAAGCATGGGTCGTTAGTAGCAACCTTTTGCTTTTTCTGTTGTGGTTTGGGTGGCACCCTTGCCACCCCTTTCCCTTTTCCCCAAGCGGGTCCCTTGCCCTTGGCAACTTTTGCCTTGGGTGCGGGACGAGGCCTTTTATTGTTCCCACCTTCATTGATGGTGAGAACGGGTAAAACCCTTTTACCCATGGCCGCCTCGGCAGTTTTGAGCATTGAGTGAAGCTCACCAATGCTTTTGTCCCAAGCATTCATGTTGTAATTCAACACGAATGTCTCGAACCTCTTGGTAAGGCCATTCAGGATCAAATCCGTGGCCAATTCCTTCGAGACGGGACAATTAAGCCTCTCGAGGCGGTCAATGTGACTTTTCATCTTAAGTACATAAGATGAAACAGATTGGTTGTCGTCCATACGACATGCATGGAGTGCTCGAACCGTTTCGAAGCGCTCAACCCTTGCTTGCTGTTGGAACGTTTCCTTCAGCTGGGTTATCATGTCGTAAGCTCCGTGGTGTTCATACTCCTTTTGGAGATCCGGAGTCATGCTTGCAAGCATGAGACAAGACACTTGGACGGAGTCCTCAGTGTATTTCAGCCAATCGTTGTAGGCCTCCTCATCATCCTCGCTAGGTTGATCGGGGATAGGGTCGTCTAAAACATACGATCTTCTCTCTTGCTTGAGAACGATTCTCAAGTTTCGATACCAGTCGATAAAGTTGTTATGATTTAGACGTTCCTTTTGGAGGATCGCTCGTAGAGATTGGTTGGACGCGGATGAGTTATCGGAATTATCATTATGTGAGGCCATCTACAAAATTTAACAAAGTTTTATTTTAGTATTTTCGATATAGCCAATTTTAATAATTAATGCCTTTTAAGGCCATTTTTCTATTAAAATCTAGAACCCAACATTATATTCAAATTGTGGTTAGGTGACCTTTATCCCACGATTTAAATTAATAAGGTGGTCAACGATTGACGGTTGCAACCATTTGCAACTTCTAGATGTATGGGATCGACCTTTAAACATCATATGTAAAGTCGGCACGTTAATCCCATCAACACCATTTGGAAACCATATTTAGGTGATCCATTTAACATGGTTTGCAAATCAAGTTACCCTTGCACACACGTGTGAGTTTACCCACATAAGTGGTTAGGTGACCTTTATCCCACCAATGTGGTATTCCACCTTAAATCATAAGTTCCCTCTAAATGGTTAGGTGACCTTTATCCCATTAAGAGTTTCCAAATGATTCAAGTGTTGTGCAAAAGGACGGTGTTGAACTTGTTAGTCAAAAGTTTAGAGATTTCATAATTCTAGTTTAGAAAACTCTATGTACTTGTATTTGCATGCTTTCAAATACAAGGTACCCTATGGTCCTTTGATTAAAACCAATTCTAATCTTTAAAACCATTAAATCAATTTAATAACCTTTTATTACCATTTAGTGATTAAGAACCATCATTTTAATAACTTGTTAAGTTTGTTAATAAGTTTGTTAGGCATGTCAAAATTCAACCACTCAATCAAATAACAAACATCCAAACAAGTCATAAGCATAAACAACCATAATGTGCATAACCTTAGCAACTATTGTGACCACACTTGTTTGCCATCACAAGTGTGGTCATTAGGTCTTTCCTAAGGGTTGAATACAACACAAAATAGGGGTCTTGTTGGACACCCACTTGAACTTGCATCCATATGCTTCGAGTCCTTCTTTTGTGTCTTCCATTGTGCTTCCATCCCGAGCATCTTCTTTTACAAAAAAAATATATCCTAATACATATTTCTAGTAAAAGAAAAAGCTCCTAATCTATTATTACATCCCAATGAATAAATAGACAAGTTACATTCTTAAACAAAGCACAAATGAATAATATTACAATCCCAAGAGAAAACAACCAAAACAAACATAGCAAGCATCCAAACAACACAAGGTCAAAGGCTAGGTTATGCACACTAACAACCAATGATCATATCATCAAAACATATAATGAAACCCACTTAAAACCTTCAAATTTCAGCCAACATAAACTGAAATTTGGTTTTAAACATTGTCCAAACAATCAACATATCATGATATATATCTTTCAAGATCTAATCACTAGCATGTGTGATATGACCTTGAAAGTTGGGGAATCATCCAAACAAAACATAGCAGCCCAAAAAACAGCCTATAACAAGTCTATAAACATCCTTAAAACCAATTTTAAAGGACAAAACAAGCAAGTCATCCACATAACCGGCTCTTGATGCCATTGTTGGGTTTGCAAGAACATAAAACGTAGTTTAACCATTTAAACTTTCAGAAAACGCAGCGGATAATATTAGTTTTAATGCAATTTTGAAAGCTGAAATATATGTTCTTTAAGAGGCCATTAAGCATATGAAAAAAACCCATAAAACAAGGATCATATTATGTGAATAGACAAGCTATGAGAACATTAAAACAACATAATATGACAGCCACAAGGGGCTGTTAAAACTACCTTTCTGCAGCCTTCAAAACCGAATGAAAGAAGGATGAGATGAAGATGATGATGATATTGTATATGCAGCCCTCAAAGAAGAGAACCTCAAGTTGTAGTACCCACAAGCTTGTTCCAAACACTTGCTTTGTTAGGGAGCTTTACACCACAAGAAACCCTTAGAAGAGCAACCCAAATCCGCCAATACAACCAAGAAAAACGATTTTTCAGCTTGTTTCTGGCAGCTTCAAATCGAAATGTTGCTGTCTTCAAAGAGAGAATATGTTGCCTTTTGTGTGTGTGTGAGAGAGAGTGTAGCAAGATGAGAGATGAGTGATAATGTGTCTTAACTCTTGCAAAGAACAAGAAGCAAGACAAACCCCTCATGGCCCATAGGGGCGGCCGAAAAAAAACACCCAAAAAAGGGTTTCCCTCTCATTTATCTTTTATAAAAAACTACACTTTCAAATATTAAGTTACAAAATTAAAACATAGTTTAAATTTTATAACATAACATTCTTTTACTTGACATTATTTAACCAACTTAAATAATGTATCAAATAAATATCTCATGAACAAATTATCCAATAATATTGTTCTTTCACAAAAGCAATATTTAGAAAACCAATTTACTAAATAGGTGTCAATATTTATTGTATGATCTTATCAACAAATAAATAATGGTTGGTGTTTGTATAGCTTGTTATTGGGTATAACCCGACTTGGATCATGACGTACTAACCACATCAATATTCTATGTGTTTTGGGCATATGAAATCTTACAGGTGAAAAAGTCAAATAATGAGGATGTCCATTGCATGACTGGACCATGATTATGGACCAGTAGTACGATTGGAAGAATATGAATGTGCCCAATCGTCGATTAAACTCACACGGTGGGACATATATGCGAATGGACCATCAGGATGGCAATTCGCATGATTAAAGTGACTGAATGACCCAGTCGCCCCACGATGACTTCTAGTTGCACACTGGAGATGACCGATGTGCTAGTCGCACGACTGATCTCAGTTGCATGAATCATCTATGCGACTAGGCTCAATCGCACGATGAAAGTAAACCCTAGTATAAATAGAGGGTGAGTCGGTCGCAGTTGGTCATCACTCCCAAATTGCCCCTACATCGCACGAACATATCGTTACTTGCAAATTTTATTGAGCCTCAAGACTATTGTTTGTTGTGTACTGACGATTTCTATTGACTATACAGGTATAATGCAGTGCAATCCATTGAAAATATCCATCGATTTAAACCCAAATTCAACATATATTTGGCCCTAAAAATACCGTAACTTACATTGACAAATAAACTAATAAAACTAAGTCCATTGTGAAATTAAATGTTATAATGTGTTTTGTCGATAAATTGCGAGTCTAATGAGCCTAACCACGATGTCTAACATTAAAGATTGTTCAATATTTGATTTTGAATTGAACAGTTAGTTTGTCATGCGAATGGACAATCTGATGAACTTCAGTCGCACGACTGAGTTGTGCGAATGGCTAAACCGCATTACTGAACCATGTGTATGAGTCCGGTCGCACGACTGGTGTATACACATGAGTTTGCATACGTATGAGCCTAGTCGCATGTTCAGTCGTACGTATGAGTTCATTCGCACAACTAGAACTCAATTGCACAGTCTCATTCGCACGACAGAACAAGAAAAATTTCAAGTCCAAATGATTCAAGTTATTACTCCTTGATGGTTACTAATGTTTATATTCATTGTGTAACAGATGGCTAGTCGTTGGACTATGAGCACTAAGCACAACATTTGTTCTCATCTAGATCTGACATCCAGAAATGCCTCAGACTTTTCTGGCATTATCTTGTTTCTACGGAGATCGAGGATCCCTCATGCCATCTCTACTCCCTGTACACCATACCACTCTATTCGGTAGGCCTTCTGGAAGGCGCAGTGGTTGACAGGACTTCAGAGCCCCACCAGATCAGGAGTTTATTTTTGTTCAGTCCATAGAGATCACTAAGGATGATCTCAGGATAGTGTTAGAGCTCAGGGATGATGCTGATTGCCCTACCCATCTACATCCATTGACAATACGAGGCTGTTTTCTGCGGGCCAAGTACTCTGGGATATCAACTTAGGTGCTCAACAAGAGCAACCTGTGTCCTTAGTTTAAGTACTTAGCCCATGTGCTGCTCAAGTGCATTGCCTCCCGGAAGGGGGGGGGGTTCGATGAGTTGTCTAATCAGATACAGAACGCCTATGTGGCGTTAGTGTTGAACCATCCGTTCAGCTTCTCCAGGATGATCTTCACCTACTTGGTGGAAAACATAGAGGGAAGGGCAAGGAGGGCTTTTGCAAGTACCCTCGATTCTTACAGATGATCATAGACCAAAAGATCCCTTCATTGCCAAAGGAGAAGGAGGATGCAGTAGCACTCGAGGTGATGGATGAAACCACCTTGGGTCGGATGAAAGTATACAGGGGAAAGCAGGTGGAACCCCCTGTGAGACGATTGTTTGGGCATCTGGCCCGTGAAGACTATGTGGTGCCATCACGAAGAAAGTGACGCCACGACGACAGTGACTCAGATACTGAGCAGATCGAGCTCCCAAGCGATGACTCAGATGACGATGACAGAGGTGCGGGTGGAGATGTAGGGACCACTCAACCGAGGGCCCCCACTTCTGATATAGCATCTCCAGCACCCACCCACAGAGCTACTGAGGATGATGGAGACTTCATACCTGATGAGGAGGAGGATACTGATGAGGAGCCCCTCACTCGGACTGTAGGCAGCAAGGTGGTTTCCACAGAGCGAAGCTCCGGGCGGTTGGTGAACGCCCCGGCGGGTCGGGAAGGGATGATACCGATCCCATGTATGCTCCCGACCAGCCGAGTAGTGTCGTAGGGGGAGCATCCTCCTCAAAAGGATTGATGAAGAAAAGGATAGCTCAGCCCCACAGCCTGAAGAAAAAGAAGAGAGATGACATTCATAACCACCACCACTACCCTCACTCCACCTACCACTACCACAGCTACCACCACTACCATACCACCCACTTTCTCCATGACACCTCCGCCCTCCACTACTACAGCCTCACCTCCACCAGTGATTCCAACCCCAACCCACATCACATCCACCACCACTTCAGCTTACCCATCACCACCCACTCACATACCACCTCCCATATTCACCACTGCCACCACTACCACCTCCAGCCACCAGGTAGGACCATCATATTTCCATCCTTTCCCTCAAGATCATCTCTACCTCCAAGTGGGGTAGAGGAACAGCTTTCAGCACTAAATCGTATGGTACTGAAACTTTTAGCAACGATGATGAGAAGACTGCTCAACTTAGACAGTAGTGGAGCTTACAGCTGCACAATCATAGCAGATCTCTCAACAGGCATGCCAGATTGAAGAGCAGGCTCAGCAAATGGATGCTTAGAGCCAAGAGATTTCCCAACTCAAGGAGCAAAATGTATTATCTACTAGGAAGATTGAGGAGTTGGAGGATGCTAAGAGGACCATCCTGCTCAAACTTAAGGGCACAAAGGATGATCTCTAAAGATCAGAGAGGGAGACGGTGATGATGGTGATAGTGTGATGATGAGAGTGATGATGAAGATGATGATGGTGATGATGAAGGTATTGATGAGGATGGAGGAGACATTGAAGGGGGAAGAGTCTTTTGCTTGGGGTGCACAAGAAGCTAGTGAGAGGCGGACCAAGAAGACCCAAGATCCAGGTGCCTCGACATCAGCCCCGACAGAAGAAGGACACAGGATCCAAGACAAGAGTAATTTTAGATGTTTTATTGTTATTTAAACTCATTTGTATTGGATCATGTATAAAATTTAGGTAATGAATGTTTATATGTAATGTAAATGGTTATGTCTTGATTATTAATTATTGATTGTTGTGTTACATGTTTTAATCAAGCAGATCCAAACTTTCAGAGGGATGAACATGACGTTGCTCCCCTCCAACAGATCAAGACTCAGCTCACGATGATTCTTGATCTGCAGGGCATTGTTAGGAGATCTTTAATGTACACTCCTGAAGAAGGAGAGATCATTCACAATCTCACTAACTAGAAAATTGCAGAAATGTTCAAGCTTAATCCCGATGAGATTGTAAAGAACGCTCCAACCTTTGTAGAAACCAGTGACGACGAGCTGAACGACATTGATGACATAGAGATAGAGGACGTCATTGCAGAGCACTATCCCGGGTACGCTGACAAAGAGGGAAATGCGGTTCCCAATTTGGGTGACTCCCTGGTCGGTGATACATTTGAGATACTAGATAAGATGGAGCAAGAGTTCGAGAAGGTTGAAGGACAAGCCCATCAGAAAGGCTGAATGGACTGCTTGTTTGAGGAGATCCAAGCGCAACGCGCTGCTCCTAAAGAGAATGTCTACACCAAGGTCTACAATGTGAAGAAACATCACAAGGTGTCAGGTAAAATTATTGCGTGGGCATATTTTGATGATCTTAATTTTACGCAGTGAAAAGAGAAAAAGGTATTGAGTATTTTAGATTCCCACATGATCTAAAGACTCTACCTGGTTTTGAGCTCAACCAGCTGGCTAGACTAAAGCTGTTATACGCTGACTTGAGAAAGATGTCAGGTTGGTTGAGGCTGCCATGAAGAAAGAGTACCACACCAGGTAGGTCAACTTCAAACCTCAACAACCTACGAGGTATATCAGACGTTCTGAAGTTGATCCCATAACTGGAAAGCCAAAGATAGTGCTGAAGTGGAGTTCTCCACGAACAATGTCAAAGATCCCTCTACGGGAAATGCCACAGGACTTCACTCCTTACTTCAAATGGTGGTACTATGATTGGAGAACAGGGGAAGTTGTCATAGTTCTGAACAAAGAGGACAAAATGGATACTATTAGGGTATTCGACCCAATGTGGCTTACCAACTTGTTAGCTGACGACGTCTACACTTTATACAAGTGGCCACTGTTCTATGACACATAGGATATTGTACAAGCCCTCCAATTCTAAAATGTGATACGACCGTGCTTTGCATTTGAAATACATGCAAGAGTCACAAGAGAGGAAAAGTACAAGAAGTATGAGGAGGTTATGAAGAAGGTAAGACGATAGATAGATCTAGGTCCAAGGGGGAGTTTGTTGATACACTTATGTACCTAGATCCTAATCTCAATGTATTATGTGTTAAATGTCTTACACTTGTGTAATAATGGGTAGTTAATGAAATGATAATGTTTGGTTGTGATTTATAATGTTTAATATTTCATTAATGAGTTGGGTAACACATATTGACTAGATTATATAGGTTTGTGATTGTTTGAATTGGTATACATAATGTTACAATAATGAATACATTCAACTTTGGTTAACTGAAATTCTCATGCGTCCGACTGGACCATGCGCCCAAACAGTGGTCATGCATCTGAATGGCCATGCGACTGAGTGTCCATGCACCTAAATAGTCCATACGCCTGAACAGCTTCATGCGTTTGACTCAGTCGCGCGAATGGATCAACCACATGGCTCAATCGCACGAATGAACCAAGCTCATGGTTCAGTCGCCCGAATGAGCAACCTTAACCTGTAAATACCACCTAATTCGGAGAAAAACAAAACAATTAATAAGCATTGTATACACTTCGACTCCAGACCTACCCTAGCCGTCCAGAATCCTCTAAGTTTGTACTCCAAGTTCATAGAACGCTATAGGTCGATTCCCAATCGATTTTTGACCTTAGATTCAATTCATTATTGGGTCTACGTGCGTTCTCACTGATTGGATCGCCAATCAAATAGGATTCAACACTATTTGGTTTGGTTTAACACGTTAATCAGTTGGTGTTTTGTTCAAATACCAGATCCTAACAAGGCAGATTCTAAAACTTAAATATATGAGTCCTAAACATCATATTTCAGTTCCCAATCACCATCCATCATGTTCTAAGCTTAAGTCTAACCTTCTACGCCTTAGAAACACAGCCATACATCATCAAGCATGAACATAGCCAATCATTACATCATAACATCAACATGCATAGAGATTCATTCATATGGGTATAAAAACACATTTTAATAAAAACATACATTTCCAACCCTAAAATTTGTTAAAACGTGTAAAGAGGGGTTCAAGAACTCACCTTTGAAACTCTTGAGTATGGCTTATCCCAAACTCATTTGCAAGTGGAGTTCAACCACCTAGAAACCAACCAAAAACATATCCAAACACCTACAAACACACATAAGCACAAACCCAAGGATATGACCGGTTAAGAACATCATAAACACATGAATTCTTACCTTGAATTCGATTTCTTCTTCATGTTCTTCAAAATCCGAAAGTTTCAACCCCTTTTCTCTGTCTCTCTATCAAGATCCAAATGAAAAAGGTGTGGTATGACCATTTAGGCGGCCATACCACCTTTATCAATAACTTTTAAACTTTTTGTCCTTTTTGTCACTTTTAACCTTTAGACTTGGGTTTTATTTCATTCCTTCTTTTTCTTCACTTTGTTCTTCTTTCTTTGTCTTTTTATAATAACCGGGTGTTACATTAAAAGACTCTTACAAGCATAATACATGAGTTACAATGAGAAACTATATATACTATCACCTAATTCTGGTTATACTTTGATACCAATTATAATCCTATAACTAAAGCAAATACTATATGGCTATAGTTAAGCTATCTTAGATAATGTCTTATCTAAGATATGGTAGCCATTGGATATGGTAGCCATTGGATATGGTAGCCATGGCATGTCCATTGTTAGGATCATGTACTTGACAAATACTAATAGATTTACGTGTATACCGAATCAAATAGTGCGGAATCATATTTGATTGGCGATCTAATCAGTGAGAACGCACGTAGAATCAATTAAAGATTGAATCTAAATGTCAAGAACGATTAGCAATCGATGTACTGCGATCTATGAAGTTGGAACAGGTTATTATAGGTCTCTGGACGGCTAGGGTACGTCTAGCTATCAAAATATTCAAAGTATCTAGTTTTTTCACGATTCAAGTGGTATTTATAGGTTAGGATTTCTCAATCGTGCGACTGGACAATTTGCATGGTTCAGTCGTATGATTGAGTCATGCGGTTGATCCGTTCGCATGACTGAGTGTTTTGTCGTGCGACTGAGTCAATCTCATGTTTCAATCATACGACTGATCTAGTCTCCTGGTTCATTCGTACGACTGGTTCATTAGCATGAAGTTGTTCATGCGTATGGTCCATTAGCATGGACCAATCGCATGAGAACTTCCCATGATTAAGTTTGAATATGTTTCATAATCACTAATTGACTTAGATATTATTCAAACAACCACAACCTATATAGTCAGTTCGATAAGCACTATTACATACCAACCAATGAAATATTCAACATTATAAGCACAACCATATATTGTATTTCATTAAGTACCCGTACAATTACATATGTGTAAGACAATAAAGACATATCACATTAAGTTTAAAAACTAGGGACACATGTATCTACAAACTCCCCCATGGACCTAGTTTCATCTAATGTCTTACATCCTTCATAAGTTTCTCAAACTTCTTGTACATCTCTTCTCGAGTGACTACTGCATGTATCTCAAAAGCAAAACAGAGTCGTATCACGTTCTGAAATTGTAGAGCTTGTACAATATCTTGAGAGTCATAGAATAGTGGCCACTTGTATAATGTATAGACATCATCAGTAGACAAGTTTGTAAGCCACATTGGGTCAAACACCCTGATGGTTTCCATTACACCATTCTTGTTCAAAACTATGACTGCTTCTCTTGTCCTCCAATCATAGTACCACCATTTGAAGTGTGGAGTGAAGTCCTGTGGCATTTCCCGTAAAGGGATCTTAGACATCGTGCGCGGAGGACTCCACTTCAGCACTATTTTTGGTTTTCCAATTATTGCATCAACCTTAGACCATCTGATGTACCTCATTGGTTGTTGAGGTTTGAAGTTGACCCATCTGGTGTGGTACTCTCTCTTTTGAGCTGCTTCAAATCAGCCTGACATTTTGCATGGGTCAGCGTATAGCAATTTTAACTTTGCTAGCTGGTAAGCTCAAATCTAGGAAGAGTCTTCAGGTCATGTGGGAACTTGAAGTACTCTATCCCTTTCTCACGATTAACTCCATAAACGTTGAGATCTTCAAAATACACCCATGCTATGATTTTGCCCGACACCTTGTGATGTTTCTTCACTTTGTACAGCTTGGTGTAGACAGTTGATGTTGAAGCACTGCATTGGCTCTTATTTCTTCAAAGCATGCAGCCCACTCAGCCTTTCTGATATTGACTTTAGCTTTCAAGGCTTGGGCCTTATCTTCTTTCTTTTCAGACACTTCTTCCATTTTATCCAGAGTCTCAAAAGTTTCACTGACAAGATTGTTGCCCAGATTAGGAACGACATTACCCTCAATGTCAGTGTACTCTGGATAGTGTTGGTCCGTGACATCTTCAATATCGATCTCATCAACGCCGTTGAGCTCGTCGTCACTTTCCACATGGAATGTTGGAGCATCTTTCACGATCTCATCAGGATTGAGTCGGAACATTTCAACAAGTTGCTCATCGGTGAGATCATGAATTATCTCTCCTTCATCTGGAGTGTAATTCACGGATCTCTTGACTATTCCCTGCAGATCAAGAATCATCGTGAGCTGAGTCTTGATCTGTTGGAGGGGAGCAACATCATATTCATCTCTTTGATAGTTTGGATATGCTTGTTTTAAAACATGTAACATATCAACCATTAGTCAAAATTCAAAGCACTAAACATCAACAATAAATATAAACATTAATTACATTAATTTGATACAAGATTCAAATACACATGATTTAAATAACATAAACTATTAAGCATTACTCTTGTCTTGTATCATGTGCTCCTCTGCTGACGGGGCTGATGTGGAGGCACCTTGGTCTTGAGCTTTCTTGGTCCTCCTTTCACTTGCAGATATGGCACCCGCAGCAGAAGTATCATCATCTCCATCATCATCATCATCAACATCATCACCAGCATCAGTATCCTCCCCTTGATCATCACCATCATCATTATCATCATCACAGTCATCATCATCACCATCATCTCCATCTCCTTCTCTGATCTTTAAGGGCTCATCCTTTGGTCCTTTGAGCCTCAGCATGATGGTCTTATTGGTTGCCTCCAACTCCTCTATCCGTTTTGCTGATTGGACATGTTGCTCCTAGAGTTAGGACGTCTCTGAGCTCTGAGCAGCCATCTGTTGTGCCTGCTGCTCTATCAGCTGTGCCTGCTGAGATATCTGTAGAGATTGTGTAGCAGTAAGTTCTACTAGCTGACAAATCTGGGCAGTCTTCTCGTCATCGGCTGCCAATAGCTTCAGCACCATACGGTTTAGTGTCGAGAGCTGTTCCTCTACCCCACTAGGAGGTAGAGAGGATCCATATGGAAAGGAGGGATAAGATGACGGTCCTGCTTGGTGACTAGTGGTGGTGGTGGTGGTGGCAGTGGTGAAGATTGGGGTGGTATAGATGAAGATGGTGGATGAGCTGTAGTGGAGGTGGAGTGTATGCGGGTAAGTGGTGGAGTGGGTGTAGTGGTGGAGTGGGTGTAGTGGTGGAGTGGGTGTAGTGGTGGTGTGTGAGGTGGTGTATATAGTGATGGATAGAATGGTGGTAGTGGTGGTAAGTGGAGTGGTAGTAGTAGGTGGAGTGGTGGAAGTGATGGTAGTAGTGGTGGTGGTGATAAATGTCATCCTCCTCCTCTTCTTCTTCAAAACATGGGGCTGAGCCATCCTTTTCTTCCTTGAGCCCCTCGAGGTGGATGCTCCTCCTGGAACGCTGCTGGACTAATCGGGAGCATAACTGGGATCAGTATCAGTCTCCCTAGAGTCATCAGGGTGTCCTCCAACCTCCCGAAAACCTCGGTTGGTGGCAACCACCCTGCTCCCCCACAGTCCGAGTCAAGGGCTCCTCGTCTGTTTCCTCCTCCTCATCAAGACGAAAGTCCTGATGGAACCCTGCAGTCTATGTTCCACCTTGGGTGGAAGCTGGAGATGCTATATCGGCAGTGGGGGCCCTCAGTTGAATGGGCCCTGCATCTCCATCATCACCACTGTCATCATCGTTGGAGTCATCTTCAGGGAGCTCCAGTTGCTCGAAATCCAATCACTGTTTGTGTGGCGCCATTTTCGCCTCCCTGGCACCCATAATCTACCTTGGCCAAATGGCCGATGAGTCTCTCACCGGGGGTTTGACCTGCTTTCCCCGGTATACCTTCATACGACCCAGTGTCGTATCATCCATGATCTCTAACGACACAGCATCGTGGCTCTCCTTGGGCAGTGTGGGCAGCTTCTCATCAAAAATCATCTGTGAAAACCTAAGGTACATGCAGAAACCCTTTTTGCCCTTCACCTCCAGATTCTCGATCAAGTAGGAGAATATCATGCTTGAGAAGCTGAAAGGGTGGTTCAGTACCAGTGCCACGTAGGCATTTTGGATCTAGTCTGAAAGATCATCAAACCCACCCCTTCGCGAAGCCAAGCACTTGAGGATGACATGGGCCAAGTACTTGTACTGGGGACACAGGTTGCTCTTGTTGAGCACACCTGCATTAATATCCCCAGCGTACTTCATCCTCAAGAAGCACCGTCTCACAGTCAGCGGGTGAAGTCTGGTAGGGTGGTCTACATCATCACCCAACCCAAGTACTCGCCTAATATCCTCAGCAGTGACCTTAATATCCATCCTAAAAATAGAACTCCTGATGATGTACGGCTCATGAGAGCGGTCAACTGATGCCCCCTCCTAGAAGGCCTGCTGAATAGACCTATAGGGAGTGCATGGTGTAGATATCGCCTTGTAGATCCTGGATTGTTTGAGGAAAGCAATGATCCCCGCAAGCTCAGCACCATTTCGAGTCGTGGCATCTAAATGAGCACAAATGTTGTGCTTGGGGTTGATGGACCACCTGTCAGCCATCAATCTATAACACAAGACACGTAGACATTAGATAACCATACGACACAAATCAGTTATAATTAACTTGGTTGAATTCATTCTGGTTCATTCATGCGATTGAACCATGCGACTGTGTTCAGTCGGTTAACCTGGCATGCGACTGGATTCAGTCGGGTGACTGAGCAGGCGACTGAGTTGAATCAGTTGACTGAGCCTGCGATTGGTTCTGTCGGCCGACCGAGCTCATTCGTATTATCCATTCGGCTGATTGTGCCATTCGACCAGCTCAATCGTGCTATTGGAGTTCATCCTGGTGTCCAATCGGATGACCCACTGTTCGGTCGACTGAGATTCCAATTTGAACCAATTCTTGAAATTAGACATCACGTAATGGTTCTTTAGACTTGCAATCATTATACTAATAACCTAATAACCTTTATTTCAACATTTTACTTGGTTTTGTTAGGTTATTAGTCCATTTAAGGTCTCGGGTCTTGTTAGGGCCAATTTCTTGAATTTGAAGTCTAATCGAAGGAGTTTTTGGCATGTTCACACCGCATTTTACCTATATAAACACCAACGACGTCAGAATATGAGAATATGCAAGCAATTTGGGTCAGAGGAAATTTTGGCAGAGTAACGGTAGGCTGTGCGATTTTAGGGCGATTGGGGGTGATAAGCTGAATGCGATCGACTATGGCCCTATTTATACTGAGTCTGATTTCAATCAGCCGACTAGACCCATTCGCTTGATTCATTCGGGTGAATGGACCTCAGTCGTGCGATTGGCTCAGTCAATCACATCAGTCGGCCGACTGGATTTCAGTCGGGTGACTGACTCATTCGCACAGTTCCATTCGGTCGACTGGCTCATTCTGATAAGCCATTCAGGTGAATGGTTCATACTCATGTGCCATTCGACTATTTAGTGCATGAATATGGTCCATTCGTACGGTTGGTCCATACTCATGGTCCAGTCGTGCGATTGGATCATACTCATGATTTTGACTTTATGACCATTCCTCACTTAAACCCTTTTTAACTTTTGATTAAACTTTATGAGCATTTGATCATCTCAGACATGATCATTTTAACTTGAAAAGCTTTTGACCACCTCAGACGTGATCCTTTTAAACAGTTTGTCACCTCAGACGTGACTAATTTTACCTTTAAAAAGACGTGTGGTCACCTCAGACGTGACCCTTTTAGATGATTAAATCCCCTATTGAATTCCATGGCGTAGTCCGATATCAAACAAAACTGAATTTGACTAAATTTAAACAAAGTAAAAGACTTAAACTGAAATACAAAACTAAAACTTGTTTTTGACGTTTTGTGTGAGGTGTAAATCCTAAGATAGAAATCTGATGGATTAGGTTCTGGAATAGGCAGCTTCAATTTATTTTGACCATAAATGGACCAATTCAATTGGAATCATACAGGCAAGTCAAATCATTTGGGACATGTTATCAACACCTTTTGATGTTCAATTCTTGTTTTTTCATCTAGAGTCATTAGCAAGTTTAGGAAATCATACTAGTACTATTAGATCCCCACATTGATTTGGACTTTCAAGAATTGTAGCCACGATGATTGTTGATATACTGGTCCTCTTAAATCCATACACGGACTTTTGACACGGATTGGTGATAGTTTAAGGTTTGATTATTTCAACAAGCATTTGTGGATCCACACTTATATGGTAATCAAAATTCCTTAGGAGATTTTGAGCGGTCTCAGGGTAGTTTTCAAGAAGAGACTATTCTTAAAACTTTCAAAGAGAATCCAAGCCTCAGGTCAGTGCCACTGCATAGCAGAGAGGCGGCAAACAACAATGAATTCTAGAATATATAGGTTATGCTTATCCTCAGGTCAGTGGCACCGCACAGAGAGTCACATAACCTATCTTTTTGTTTGAGCAATTTTAATCTTTGGCATAATTCTCACCAACAACATAAGTTATTAGTTTGATTGCTTTTGCTCATATTTTGGTCTTACGCTCACATTTGTGGCGTTTATTCAGCTCGTCACCCCTTATTGGAATTTTTTTGATTATGTTAACCAGGGATAAGATGTTAACCCACAGCTTGTTGAACAACTTAGTTTATTTTTGAGATCACCAACAAGGTCTAATCATCTATTGTGTTGAATCTACCGACATATCATTTGTGGTCTAACAACCTCTAGGTCTACTTTTTTTGCGTTACCATAGTAGTAGCTAGTTATACTATCATTTTTCCTTTTATATTGCTCAGACTACACAGACTTATACTTTGAACTTCGCATCTTATTTTATTTAAAATTTTAAAGTCCCAAGTGATTAGTTTCTGTGTACTATCATTTTCCAAAGTCATTGAATCGGTATCACAGTTACGATCTAGTTTCTATCAGCTATCCTCTCCTCGTCCCTCGTTTTTTTTAATGTTACTAACTGACCTATTCTCTCCCTAAAATTCTAAAACCGTAACCGATTTATGCTTTTTAGGATTTTAATAGGCGACAAAATAACATCAATTTAATTTGTCTATTTAAAATATAATAGATAAATAAATAAATAAAATTAAAAGAAAATTTGACTATACGCATCGGACTACACACAATCATCTTCAAGAATTACATCACTTTTCTTTTTAACGCCGTTGACCTCTAACAGATATAAAAAATGTGGTTTATCAAAAGCCTTTGTATAGAGGTCAGCGCGTTGAAAATCATTATTTATTTTAATCACATCGATTAGGTTCTTTTCAAAGCAATCACGTATAAAGTGTTATTTCATGCCGATGTGTTTGGTCTTAGGATGTTGGATTGGATTTTTAGTTACTGCAATTGCAATAGAGTTATCAACAAAAATAGGAGTAGAAGAGAAATTCAAACCGTAGTCCCGCATTTTTTGTTGAATCCATATAATTTATGAACAGCAACTTGCAGTAGCAACATATTCGGCTTCACAGGTTGACAGAGCAACCGAGGTCTGCTTCTTACACTGCCAGGTCAATAGTCTCCTCCCAAAGAATTGACATCCCGCTAATGTAGACTTGTAGTTCATCTTGCATCCACCGTAATCCAAGTCACTATACGTTGTTAGATCGAAGTCATCGTCATGAGGATACCACAACCCAAGTGTTGGAGTACCCTTCAGATAACGAAAGATCCTTTTGACCCCTATTAGATTGTTAACTTTTGGCTTTGCTTGATATCTTGAACATAAACATGTCGCGTACATTATATCAAGTCTTGAGGCAGTGAGGTACATGAGAGATCCAATCATTCCTCGGTACATGGTGGCATCAACCAGATCACCATTCTCGTCGGGTGCTACATCATGGTTTGTAGCAAGTGGAGTCCCAGCTGTGGAAGCATTCTCCATGTCAAACCGACTGAGGATATCTCCTACATACTTGGTCTGATGTAGGAAAATCCCTTTTGGTGTCTGATCAAACTGTGACCCGAGAAAGCATTTAATCTCTCCCATGGCACTCATTTTAAACTCAGCCTTCATTACTGCTTCAAACTCTTTACATAGATCTTCATTCTTTGAACCGAAGATTATTTCATCGACATAGATTTGGACATGCAGTAAATCTCCATCCTTTTCTTTAATAAAGAGTGTACAATCAATGACACCTCTGCGAAAACCATGTTTCACAAGGTGAGTCGAGAGTTTCTCATATCAGGCTCTAGGAGCTTGATGAAGCCCATATAAAGCCTTGTCGAGTTTGTAAACTCTGTCCCGATGATATGGATCCTCAAATCCTTCAGGTTGACTAACGTACACTGTCTCTCTGATTTCACCATGAAGGAATGCACTCTTCACATCAAGTTGATAAACTTTAATCTTCATATACGATGCTTAGGCAAGGAAGATACGGATTGCTTCTATTCTTGCCACGGGTGCAAACACTTCATTGTAGTCTATGCCCTCGACTTGTCGAAATCCTTGAACAACAAGTTGAGCCTTGTTTCTGATGATCATGCCTTGATCATCTTTCTTGCATTTCAAGACCCATTTTGTGCCAATTACCTTAGCACCTTTAGGTCTATCTACCAGAGTCCATACACCTAACTTCTTGAACTGATGAAGTTCCTCTTGCATGGCACTCACCCATGCCTCATCATTTAAGGCTTCACTAACATACTTTGGCTCGAACTGAGACACGAAGCAACGATATGCACCATCATGAAGGTAACCGTTTTCCGTCACCGAGGCATAATCAGCTGAATACAACTAATTTCTAGTCTGAACTCCTGATCTCACATCTCTAATGACATTATCCAAAGGATGACAGACATTTAAGCGTGATCCAAGAATGGTTAGAACAACTACCTCGGAATCAAGATTATGAACATTTGATTCAGTATTTGAGGCAGTAGGAGTTTGAGGTTCCGAAGACTTAGAGGCATCAATTCCAGATGCTTGTGGAATTGCAGTAGGAAGAACCTGTTGCTCTTGGTTGTTCAGATTAGTCTCTACAGCTTCTTCATCAGAGGAAGAGTCACTATCTTCAAGTGCTCCCCCTGAGTTGGTAGATGAATCGCCTTGTAGTCCAGATGATGTGGATTCCTGAGATGGTGTGTTTAGAACATCATACCTCATCTTTGTTGCTAAATCATCATCAGAAGTGGAGAGTGGTATGTTGAAGGACTTGAAGAATCCATCATAGTCGAAAAAGAAGGCGGGTCCTTTTCCAGCAGGTGGTATGGTGTATCTCTGAACATCAACATTACACCACACTTCTACCTGACCGTAGAGTTGTTGTAAACCCTCTTGTTCGGTATGTTGTATCCTAGAAAGATACCTTCATCAGCCTTCTCGCTGAATTTTCCCTCATGAGTCTTCTTTAGTAGGGTGCACGGAGCGCCAAACGGCTCGAGATATTCTAGATTGGGTTTACGTCGTTGTAGTAACTCGTAACACGTCTTTCCATTGTGTTTAACTAACAGAACCCGATTTAGCGTATAACACGCATTTGCAACTGCTTCATTCCAGAATTGGATATGCAGTTTTGAGTCTGCTACCATCGTCCGTGCCGTCTCTATCAAGCTGCGATTCTTCCTTTCAGCAACGTCGTTCATCTGAGGAGTGTAGGCAGAAGTGAATTGATGCACAATTCCCTTTTCCTTGCAGTAAGCCTCCATCCATTGATTCTTGAACTCGGTTCCGTTGTCTGAGCTCACTTGACGTACCTTCAACTTGTATAGGGACTCTAGAGTAGTTACTAATTCCTTGAATGACTCAAATGTCTCTGATTTTGGATTTCAGAAACATCAGCCAAGTGAATCTTGAGTAGTCATCAGTAACTACATAGCAGTACAAGTTGCCTGCGATGCTTCTTGTACTGAGCGGAGTAAACAGATCCATGTGAAGAAGTTCAAGAGGAAGTTCGATAGAATGAACTTTCTTTTCCTTATGAGACTTCTTCGTCTGTTTGCCCTTCTTGCACGCAACACAGACATCTAGAAGTTGGAAGTTTTTTACGTTAACTCCTCTCACTAGATCATTCTAGATCAAGTGATTCATCTTCCGTGGATTAATGTGTCCCATTCTCCTGTGCCAGGAGATGGATTCCTTCACAGTAGCTTTTGACAAGAAGCACTGGACTTCATGATCCGTTGTGGAAGCCTTTGATAGATCCAAGACATACAAGTCCTTATATCTTGGGGCGGACATTAAGACTTGATCCTCCGGGATGACATAGTCCTTTTTCAAGACATAGCACTTCTTGTTGTCAAATACTACCTTAAAGTCTTTATCATAAATTTGAGAAACAGAAAGCAAGTTATTTTGAAGTTGTTGAACATAATTTACCTTGTCAAACTTCACTTTCTGAATACCTACTTCCCCTTGAGTTGTGATGTACCCACCTTTGTTTCCTACAAACAAAACGTGACCTCCTTTTATCTGTTTGATGTTTGATAAGAGATCCTGTTCCCTGCCATGTTCCTGGATGCTCCGCTGTCTATAATCCACATGTTGGTTTCAGCACTATAGCAAACACCTTGCACATTCAGATTGAAAACATTAGTTCAGGTTAGGGACCCAAGCCTTCACTGGCTTGGGTTTCCAGAGGCATCACACATCATAAATGTAACTCATTGACCATTCGAGGTTGAGGAATGCTCAGATGTCTTCTTGTTCTCACTATCAGACAATGAGGTTGATTTTTCCTTCCATAAGCCAGCTTTGTGTAAAGCCTGTTTGTGATAAACAAATGACTAGCTAATGTGTTGAACTTTAGGTTCACTATCCCTTTTAGGTGGCGTCACTGAGTTCCAATAAAAGAGCTAGGTTTTTGTTCAGGAAGTTCAACTTTCCTCCTCGGTGTCTGATAGTAAGGACAATGAGACGCAATGTGTCCATACTCTCCACAACTGTAGCATGATCTGCCTTCGACTTTACGATTTAACTGTTTTTGTGGAGATGTATGTGACACCCGGGTGACCTTACTCTGTTTGGGTTTTGACTCTTCTTGTTTAGATGTTTTGTCTGGTTTAACAAAGTTAATTGCTTTAAAATTTTTAACATCCTTTTCTTTTCTATTTTCTAGACTTTGACATGATGCACGTGATTGGTTAACATTACTGGTCCTTTTAGGTTCAGATTTGACAGTTGTTGAACCAGACTTTATACTAACCTTTTCAAACTCTTTGTCTAGATTAACGCAAGGCATTTTACCTTTTGCCTTTGAAGTGGCCTCCTTTGTTTAGTACCAGATTCATTTGATGAACATATAGAATTTGGATCACTTACAAGAGGAGTAGACACCACATGATCCTTGATTGGATTGTTATTAATTGGTTTAATTTTAGTGTTCATCAAGGTCTCATGTGGTGGTGGAACCACTTTATACCCCAAACCCTCCCCATTATTACGCTCTCTCACTAAGTGTTGGACTATGTGTGAAGAACTAGTCCAACTATGCAATTTTTGTTTTAGGCAATTAACTTCTACTTCTAAAATTGCCTTTTGTTTCTTAGTGTACTCTAGGGAGTTTAGATAGTACTTAATGTCATTAGCTTGGTTAAAGGCTACTACTTCTGTTTCCCTAAGCTGTTTGTTCAAAAGGTCTATCTTTTCTTTTTAATTATGCTTATTTTGTTTTAACACTCTGTTAGCTTCAGTGCACAGTTCCAAGTCCTTTACTAAGTTATCATTATAATCTAATAACCTAGCAAATTTTAAATCAATGCTTTTCCTAAATTTATTACAGTCAGAACAAGCATGATTATTAAAAAGTTGGTCAGTAGTACTTACCTGAGAGGGTTCTGATGAATCAGACATCAATGCAGAGTCTAGTGTTTCTAGAGCTGGTGATTCTGACGATGTCGTAGTTTTCCCTTCTTCAGGCAGGTAGTTGATCACTGGTGAAGTTTCTTCTGAGTTTGACATCACGAGTTCGACTGCAATATCTCCTTCACTAGCTGAGTCATCATCTATATCCTCCACACTAGCTATATTAGATTCTCCCGGTGAGACAAACCGAAAGCTCCAGTCCTGTCCTTCATCATCATGAGCAGTCAAGGCTTTGGGATCCTTGCTTGATGAAATAGGACTGCTAGTGGGTTTATCCTGACGATTGAAGGAGGAGAAAGGATTTTCATTGCCAGTCTTCTTTGGATTCACGCACTCCTTTTTGAAGTGCCCTTTCTCACCGCAGTTGAAGCAAGTTACCTTTGTTTTATCAAAGCCGAAGGTAGTGTCCTTAGTTGCAATCAATTTTGTCTGGTCTTTTTGACAAACTTCTTAGCTCTCCGGACAGCACTTGCTAAGGCCCACATTATGTCCATCCACTCCAGCTCTGTCTCATTCACCTGCTCATAATCCTCATCTGCCAGATGGCAGTGCCCAATCTTACCAGCAATTAGTCCATCATAGGAGTGGACTACCGCAGCTAACAGATCCATGTGCTCTTTAGCTACCTCAACTGTCACATTGCCGAAGTTCTCGGTCTTCAGCTTTGCTGCATTTGCTTCAGGTGCAATATATTGGGTACCAGACGACCCCGACGTTTCTGACCCTGAAGTAGAGGCTTGTGGAGGACCAGACGAGCTTGATACAAAAGCTGTCCGAAGAGGTGCTCTAGATGTTTTGGCTTGAGGAGTCGCATTGTACAGTGCAGGATTCTGATCATAAGAAGATTTTTGAGCTCTGTACTTCATCCTCAGCTCTTCCTCTCTCAGTTTCAGAATGAAGTCGTTGATATCTAACTTCGTTAGCATACCATTCTGTCTGAGATTGGAGACAAATGAAACCCATTTCTCCGGCAACCCATCTGCAAAGTTAGACACTTTGTCCTCCATTGACGTCGATACTCCATGAGTGTGCATCTCACTCATCAAGTGGTAGAACCTATCGATAACATCATCTAGGCTTTCTTTTCCCATCGAAAAGAAGTTGTCAAACTCCTTCTTTAAAGCCTTAGCCTTTATGGCCTTCAATGATGCGTTTCCGTCATACCTTTTCTCCAATGCATCCCATAGTTTCTTTGCTTGTGTATATTCCAAGAATTGATGGAAAATATCCTTCGGAACTGACTGTGTGAGCAAAGCATAAACCTTCTTTTCAGCATTGTATTTGACCTTTTGTCCATCAGTCATGCCACCAAGTGTGAGTTCGACACCATCAGCTCCTACAGGCATGCTGTACCCCGTCTCTATAGACTCTCATAGATTGGGATCTACTCCATTTAAGTAGATCTCGAAACTTTGCTTCCATTGTGGGTATTCGTCTAACGTGATTAGCTTTGGGGGTTTATTGTGATTCCCCACTTCATTCTCCAGTAGCAGTAAGTTCTGAATACGTGAGTCTCTCCCTGCTGTGAATGCTGAGTATTGGTCCTCCATTGCTATAAACTTTAACTTTAAACCAAACTATTGTATTAGTGCGAATGAAGGTGTGCGATTGGGCTATTCGGGTGATTGACCTATGCGGATGGTTCAATCGTGCGACTGAAGCAATGCGGATGACTCAGTCGGCCGAATGAACTAATGCGGTTGAACAATGCGAATAGGCTTCTCAGTCATACGAATGGAAGTACGAATGAGTCCAATCGTGCGTATAGGGGATGTGTATGAACTCAGTCGTGCGATTGAGTCAATCGTGCGACTGGGCCTGCTGGATTTCGAAAATTCGTAGGTTTAAGGTGTTTGAACGCAAAAACACGACTTTCTTGCTAACCCTAATTGCCGTATGCCGGAAAAAACTTAACTTTACGAGCAGGAGATGTCTAAAACCCGATTTGACACAAAAGATTGCGTTTTTGAGTGTAAAAACACAATTTTTATATCAAAACGATTGAATCACACGTAAATCTAGAGCCAAAGCCCTGATACCACTTGTTAGGATCGTGTACTTGACGAATACTAACAGATTTACACGTATACCGAATCAAATAGTGCAGAATCCTATTTGATTGGCGATCCAATCAGTGAGAACGCACGTAGAATCAGTTAAAGATTGAATCTAAACGTCAAGAACGATTAGCAATCGATCTACTGCGATCTATGAAGTTGGAACAAGTTATTAGAGGTCTCTGGACGGCTAGGGTACGTCTAGGTATCGAAATATTCAAAGTGTCAAGTTTTTCCATGATTTAAGTGGTATTTATAGGTTAGGGTTTCTCAATCATGCGACTGGACCGTTGCATGGTTCAGTCGTATGATTGAGTCATGCGGTTGATCCATTCGCATGACTGAGTGTTTAGTCGTGCGACTGAGTCAATCTTATGTTTCAATCATACGACTGATCTAGTCTCCTGGTTCATTCGTACGACTGGTTCATTAGCATGAAGTTGTTCATGCGTATGGTCCATTAGCATAGGCCAATCGCATGAGAACTTCACATGATTAAGTTTGAATATGTTTCATAATCACTAATGACTTAGATATTATTCAACAACCACAACCTATATAGTTAGTTCGATAAGCACTATTACATACCAACCAATGAAATATTCAACATTATAAGCACAACCATATATTGTATTTCATTAAGTACCCGTACAATTACATATGTGTAAGACAATAAAGACATATTGCATTAAGTTCAGAAACTAGGAACACATGTATCTACATCCATGACTTACATTTTGTCACCAATTAAAGTTGGTAACTGTAGTAACAAGTAAGGGTGGTCAGTGGAATAAAATATGATCAACTATATAGCCTTTTGAGAAAACGTCATGTTGTACATCAGAGGTTTACAGCGGAATGTCAGATAAACCATACTTATGTCCACTAGTCCATAGCAACATCTTGTCATCTTCCGAAGGTTAATTGGCTTCGAAAGAACTAGTTCTTCCGAAGCTTTTTATACTTCGGAAAAGGTTGCTTCTTCTGTAGCTTGAGGATTTTTACTTCGGAAGCCATTGTTTTTTGAATTCTTCTAAGTCTTGAACTTCGTAAGAGAAGACTTTGTCTTCGAAAGTTTGAATTTTTGCTTCGAAAGTTGATCTTGCACTTTATCTTTGGAAAAACTCTATTTCCTTCGAAAGTTCTATACTTAACTTCGAAAATCCTTTAAGAGTTGGACCAAAATAATCTAAGTGTTTGATTTTATTTACACCAGCCTTTTCTAGATCCAACTGTTTTAAAAACACTTGTTTTTATGGTGTAATTTTTTTAAAAAATAATATTATATGTAAAAATTATAACTGTTCTAATAATAAGTATGAAACTTAAAAATATTATTAAGACCTAAAATACCCATGGCTTTAACATCTAAAGTTTCTATCATTTACCATTTATGTCATGTAGTAATTTTAACCTTTAAATCTAAAATCTAATGGAAAATAATGATTCTCTAACTTTTTTAGTTTCTTTTTTTTTAAAATAACCCCACCAAATATAATATAGCATAAAACATTGATTTTGTTATTACACAAAAAAGGTTATATTATTACATTACTACAAATACACAAAATTACCCTAATCTGTTTTCTTAATTATTCACACAAATAACAAAGAAAAAACGTATTAACAAAGAAAAAACGTATCTATTTTTAATGGCAAAATAAATTAGCATCCAAATTTGTTTCAAGTATACATTACTAAAAAAGTAAATATATGTTCTATCATTTAAAAAGAGAAACAAAAAACCACAAGTTGATTTCATGTTGACACATGATGGATAAAATCTTTCATCTGTTATAATAAGGATATCCTAAAAAAACTAAGTAAATAAATAATAAACATTAACCAGCCGCTTTAATTTAGACGGCCTGTTACATGTACCAAACGATAGACTAGTAAACCATCGAACTGTCAAAACCACATTTTGTAATGCAACAAAACATGTCTACTAGGCCCTAGCTTACCCTCTAAACACGAATCTTGTAGAACAAGAAGATACTGATTTCTAATTTCCTATTCGGTTTTACTTTTACAACAATGAAGAACACTTTGGGTGTGAATTGCTAAGCTTCAACTGTTAACTGTCACCCAAGATCATGAACATAAATCATGCATTTGTACTCCACCCTTTCATGTGATGTTACAAGCCTTCCAACTGGTAATATGAATGCCAAACAAGCCAGGGGTATTTACGGAAATCAAATCATTTTTACATGATGCTGAAGAGTAAACAGATGATGAGGCTGAAGAAGAATCAGGTTGCTGAGGACATCACATCATCTGAGTCAACATTTAGCTAGATCCAAAATTATAAGGATTGTAAGTTCACCAATCATTATCAAAGCACACAAACTCTTACTATCATTTTTTGTAAATAATCAATGTTTAATATATTCATTTAAAAACTACATTATGACACTAAACATTCTTTAATAATTGATATTGGTTTTAGAACATGTGAGGTGCTCGAAGGGTTAGCTCCTAAAGCCAACGCAAGAGCTTCACTTATGTGAGGCATTGCTCAATTAACAACCAAATAAGTTTTATCTACAACCAAAAGTTGCAACTCTTTATCTATTTTACATATCAGCCTTCTTTATCAAGTAAACGATTCATAATCATCCTTTTTGGTTGTTTTACATGACAGCCTGCGGACCTGATTTTGATTTTGAACCACATGCAATAAGCGTCATCTCCATACCCTAGGTATATTTCTAATCGCTTCACACGCCTCAAAAACCAGGCATGAGGCATGCTTTGTTAACCAAAAAAGCCGATTTACAAGGTTTTATTGTATTTGAATACAGTTTAAATGACTTTCAACCCCTATCGGTTTTAGGTAATCTTTAGCTGGTCAATCCGTTTGACCCATTGCATGCAACACATAACCCAAATCAATCCGTTTGTGAACAAGTGGGTTGAAACTACCCCCCTGATAAGTGGAAACATTACCTGTTTAAAATGCTTGAGCAGAGCCGTGTGTAACAGGCTTCTTAGCTTTTCACATTGATCGACCATATGGCCTGAATTAATCAAGTCTCCAAGTTTACACCACAATCGTTCAGTTGTTGTGTATGGAAACCACACTGCACATGTCTTCTTTCTACGAATAACATCAGCTGGTCTCTGCAGGTATGCAACAGAAAGATCATCACAATCATGGTTTAAAAAATACGATTTAAAATGGTAAGCATTCAAGAAAGCAAAATGGGAGGTAGGGTAACAGGTCAAAAGTGGTAAAAGCTTGTAATAGCCATAACGGCTAAGTCCAGTTGACCATACACACTTTTGTCATAAACTTTTTTTAAGTAATAAGTAATTAGTGTGTTTATATGGATTTAAAAAATTATAATATTTCAATAATAAAGGTTGACCGACAAAAGAATGGAACATACAAGTGATGCAACAGATTCAATATAGTGAAGCAGCAGATTAGTAGCCTCTGGATATCGCCCGTAATCAACATAAAGTTGAAACAAAGATGCAGGGCTTGATTCAGACCCAGCCATGCCCCATCTTCCGTTGAGTGTACCCTGACATAGATTAAATTTAATCTTGTAACAAAATAACAATAAATATTCATAATATACATTTACATTTAGGACACGAGTATAGTTGTTAAACTGAATGGGAAAAGTTTGAATAAGCATATATTTCTTTCCTAATTCAATTAATACTTGTTTTTTAATTGAGGTATCAAGTTTAATAACATTATTATTATTATGTTGATATGGTGTATTCCTTAGTTGATGGTAACTTAATGTTCTGGTCAGTACCAAAAGGAATCTAGGGGATTTTTCAAAAAAAATGTACTTTTTATGTATGATTGGTTACATTGCTGCATACATAGCAACTTTTGTGTAAAATAAAATTTCCATCTTATCTCAAAAGACATCTACCTCACTATGTAAATGAACCATACCGATTGTCCCGTTATTCACATAAGATAAATAATTAAGTTTCCCATATTTCCCTTGATACAATACAATCACAAAACTCTAAATGAATATAATAGTTAGTCAAACAATGTAGTTTTGCTAAATAACAGTTGTAAAATTATTGTTTTCTTAAACAGTGTTTTTGTTTAGTAAATTGTTTTGGGGCGGCTCAAGCGCTTTAAACTTATTATTTAAATATGTACCTTTTTGGACATACATGTACATAAAGCCCAGAACTTATATTTGGCATATATCACATATGATCACCGGATTGCACTTTATAACATGAAACTTCGGTTGGCTAATGGATCCATACAAATTTCCTTTTGAAACAGGCCATTTCCCAGACTGATGTGCCAAGTTGGCACACCAATACTTTTTGTGCACTTAAAAAAATTAAGAATTAATGTGCTAACTATCATCATATAAACATAAATATTACAATAATAAACCTTTTAATTAAATAATTGAGTACATTAAACAAAGCCTTTTTACGACTTTTAACCTGTTAAGCTTGTTTCCCCATATAGCTTAAAGGTTTTTCGACTCATTTGACCCATTTTGGATAAATTACATACAAAATACATTAGTTACCCAAAGAGATCATGAATATGTGGAAACTACCTTGAACATCTGAACAAGCCAAAGAGGAAGTTCAATCAACCGATCAGCACAGAGAAGAGTTTCTGCAACAATTACTGGTAATCTAGGATGAAAGCATTTATATTTTTCCTGCATTTAAGATAAATATAAACTTCCATCAGTTCCAATATGATACATAGAAGCTAAAATGAATTTCCAAATGAAAGCACACACTTTTATATTGTTCATTGCCCATTACCTGGCAGGTTATCAATTATATCAAGTGTATGATCTTATATAGTTACAAATCATCCATTTGGATTCCCTTACCTGAAACCCGATCTTAAACCCACCCAAAATAAGACTTAAAAATAACATATACACAACTTCATTTCTAATAATTCTATAGGTATAACCACTATAAAATACTATTTATTATAACTGTTAAGATTATAAAATATATATATGGCCATGTGGGTAAACGGGTTTGGGATCTCTTAAGGGTAATCGGGTGGGTATATTTAATACAAGACCCATGATCCATCTCAAACCTGAAAAAATTTAAAAATCAATCTTCAATCCCATATCCAGTCCCATACCCGATTACTTGTCCCTAATTTTTCAGGTTTTGGGTTTTCTCTGCCATTCCTAGATGGTAGTCACTAAAGAAAATTTGAAATCATATCAAATAGTGGGACACACATGCAACAAATTTGGCCATCCATAAACTAGACTTTCATTAGAATGCTAATATACCAAACCATAACTGAAACGAACTTAAAAGTCAGTATGATTAAAAATGAGATACGAACTATGTATTGCTCAAGTGCCTCCCACTGGTCGTTCCCCTTGGTATGTACTATGTCAACAGAATCATGAACAACCTCGTCCGGTGAAGATGTTAGTAGCAGAACATGCTTTTTAGAATTTTCCCTGAAATTAATATCAAATAATTATTCCTTCAGACAGCCTTAAAGCTTATATCAAGTGATATTAATGACTGATAGGGATCAATAGATTACTGGCATTTTAAAATAAACAATACAAAGGTGGTACTTTTGACATAATTAAGCATGCACAGGTTAATTTGAATATAGATTTAACCCTGATGGGTCAACTGAAAAACTTAGCTAAAATAGAAACTGGTTAAGTGAAGAGTGCAACCTGCTTGGACAGCATTTCAGAGACATGGCAATAAAAACTCTTTCCAGTTCCCTGAACAAGAAATCATGATATCTTTAGCATTCAAAAAACGATGAAACGATAACTTTTTTAAGGAAAATACATGTAGTATACCTTTTCAATGCTGAACCCTTGAAAAATTTCAAAATTACCGTGAAAACCATATCATATAAATTTGAATGAACCAACAACTCAACCAAGTTTGGTGGAGGTTTCTCAATCCCTGAAAGAGTATTAGGAGCTACATTAATTCTCATGGTATTCAATTAATTAACATGAATACAAAATTAGATTAAAATAATATCTTCAAAATCGAACAATAATATTTTGCATATTATGCTGAGATCTGAAAAGTCACTTCAGCTTGAAAAGCCTGTAATCGTATATCAATATTACGAAAAAATCATGGGCAACCATAAGTTCTCTTTACATCATCATTGCACATTTATTATGGCTGTTCACACACCAAATGATTTAATAACTCAGAACTTCATGTTGTTAGTTTCTACAACTCTCATTATTTGATATTAACCTAACAGTGAGCTATGTATGTACAAGGATTAGAGCTAGCATCTAGGTAGTCAAAGGCACACTCAATGTGCAAGGGCTCCTGGTCTCCTATGCACAAGGCGCAAAAAAGGCACACCTGAGAAGGGCAATGATAGAAGATAATACATCTAATAGGCATATTAATTTAATACTGCCCCCAATTATATTAACAAAATTTAATACAATCAGCAATTAAAGTAATCTATATGCTACTAACTTTCAAAAAAAAACTTTTAAAATCATGCAACTAAAAAAATCTAATATAACGAGCTGTATACTAATTAATTATACCCAACAACAATGCTCAGGTAAATAAAACCCAAAAAGAAAAAAAAAGTTCAAACAGTTAAAAAAACACAAAAAACCAACCCAAATGAAAGCAAAAAAAGAATCCAAACAAGAACAAGTAGGAAGCCAAATTAAAAGGAAAAAGGCCCAACAGTCACTTATAGAGTATCTGGCTAACAAGTAACAAAGAAAACAAGTTGAAAGCCTCGCGTAAGACCTACACCATTTTCATTCAACATAGATAGATTATGATTGAAAAAACATAACTTGTAATCATATTAGACAAGGATGTGTTCTGGACTTCTAGGTAACTGAACCTGCCAACACAAAACTTCAAGCATTTTGCCCCAGACATATATAAAAACCATTACCAACATGCCTATGCCCCCCATTTTGCTACCTCTAAACCTTTAGCACAGATAATCTCCAAATGACAGTTATAAATTCTAGAACACACTAAGATGAGGAAAAAAGATATTTTCAAGTTGGTACCATTAAATGTCCATCTAACATTTGCCAGTGAGAGCAAATATTCAGCTGAAGTTAAAACAAACTCATTTTCAAGTTTCTCAATGTCCATACAGGAATCCAGTTTCTGACTTGGGGAATTATCATCAGCTTCTGCAAACACAAATGACAGACATATGTCATAACTTTCCAGATAGTGTAAGTAAACAGTAGAGATAGCAATATAAATGATGGTAACAGGTCAAAACAGGTAACTTTTCGGTACACGTCGTCATGTTAACTTAAAATACTTTTTTGAAAACTTTTTACAATTTTTAATAGATTAAGGCCGAGTCAATAGGATACAAAAATTATTAAGATTTTTAAAATAATATGATTGAGGATTTATAAAGCATTAGAAATGCACTTTTGGTGACATTCCGCCCATTTGGCCCATTTTCTTTATAGATATTTTTTTTAATTTTACGGTTTGACCCCTTCAAAGATAAAACATAACCTAAACCAACCCATTCACAAGAATATGGATGGAAATTGCCACCTCAGACTACAAGGATTCAAGTCTTTGGATGATTACCCTGCTCTGGAATGGTTATTCTAGCCCTTTTGCTAGGATTCTGGATAGACTTTCCTTCAGGCAAGGGAGTGAACCATGCAGAAGATGGACGGACAAGATGCAGGGCGTTTGTAGTAGCAGAGAGGCAGTTTAATCTTTCTTGCAGAATCAACGATCTGAACTGGGAATCTTTCAAAGCTGCTTCATTTTTCAGTTGTGCTGAATGAAGGTACATATAACTTGCAGCCTTCCTCCAGTTATGTTGATGCATTTCAAACGCATATAATAATTTATAAGGGTTCGGTTTTATTGAAACATCTGAACGCTCTGCCTGCACAAGATATTTAAAACTAATAAAAAATTTCTAAACAATGATAACTACAACAACAATTACAGGTTGGGATGACACCATACTCATGTAGTCAAGAAAATTCAACTTTTTATCAGTATATTGTGTGTTAGATGATATTACAATATTATCTGATTTTTTGATTAAAAGATGTAGGGAAATGTATGCATTAAAATACAGTTTAGCCGTCTTTGGCACCATCAATCTGTTGTTTTATAACAAAATATTTGGCTTGGTTCGCTTGACCCATTACAGAAAGTATAAACCAAAATCAACCAGTTTATAAAGGGGGCTAAAAAAACAGGCACACACCTTCCAAGCAAGTTCCTGCTCCACCTTCTCAGCTAAACCAATAAAAGGTAATTGGCCATCACAGAGTATCTACAATCAAATTGCAAATTTAAGTTTCCATTCTTTTCCTGAATGCAGTAATCCATGACCTAAAATGAACTGCTGAAAAAATAATAACATATTAAGAGAAAGTAACCTTAATTGCACCACGCTCATAAAGAACGATGATAAAACGCCTCAAACAAATGTATTTGCTTTCTTCATCTGGATTGGAAATAATAGCACAATATGCATCATGGTAATAGTTCAAATCAAGTGCAAATTTAAATACATTGGCCCAAAGTTGTCCTTTAGAAGTAATCGGTGATTCATTGAGAAAATCTGCCCCTGAATAAGTGTCTCTTAGGCCCAAAACTTCATCTACTTGTTCAAGAGCAGCAAGAGCAAAATGGCAGGCACCTGCACTCATATTATATTGCTCAAACATTTGCATTGCCCATTGATAATAATGAAGCTTCCAAGCTCCAGGTGAGGCTTGATCAGCTGCAATCAAGTAGATTATAAGCACAACAGAGTAACATAAACATATTCCAATTTCAACCATCCAAATAGACTTACAGAAACCAATGTGAGGCAATCCAGTTTCACATGACAGATTCTGCAATGACTTTGAAGCCTCATGCAAAGATGCAGCTCTAATGACACAATAACAATATCAGATCCTTAATAAGCTTAGTTTAAACAATTACCAAGAATAATAAAATCATGGACAAGTAATAACATCGAAAATATGACTCCTTGTAATGTATGTTAAAGCAGATAATGCAGCAAGAATTGAGAATTCTCAGATAACATAGATATATTGAATCTGATCATGAAAAAATGGAAGATATTTTTATATTATCAAGAGCTTCTAGTACTTTGTAGGTGGCTTTCCTTTATTCCATCGAACCAATCAGGACAAACCGTTTGCGGAAGCTCTTGAGTTCAAGATTCTTTTCGCCTATAACTTATGTCTGTTATATGGCAGTTCATTTATTTTATTACATATAAAACCAACTAACCCAATATTCTGTAGATGAATCCTAATAATATGTTATAAACTACAAGTCTTTGTGCTTTTATAGTGAGAACTCAGTTCAAGTCTACACCCTTATGAAACACTATCAAAAGGATTGCGGATTGCGGTATATATAACTCAAGTTTCCTAGACAATGTGGCAGATGGATGCTACTAAAGAATGCTGAATGAAGAACACTAGGGAATGTTATCATATTATAATACCTGAAAAAGCAGGAAATAGCCTCATTAACTTTCTTCTCAGTAGAAGTCCGTGGTGCTTGGCGGTGTGCTTGTGCAAGAAGACAACAGCCAAGAAGGTGAACAAGTGTGCACCAGTCGTTGTTAACACCCTGAATAGTGCTAGATATTTTCTCCTTGAGTAGATTTTGATTCACCAAAGTAAGAGATGCTTAAACAACAAAAGAATATATATACAATTTTAGTATCCTTCTTTATATCAGAAACTGTCAATTTAAAGCCATGCAATTAAAGGTAGAAAATGGATGGGTTGGGTAACAGATAAAAACATGCAATCTTAAGCAAATTTGCAAAGTTTAGTTAAATTTATAACCAACTATATTACTCTCATGCCAAACTAGTTTCTATAAATATAAAAACTTATAAGGCTGCCCAATTGAATCACTTCCTTAATAGATATATTAGACTACAGTATCTGTTTAACCTGTTATATATAAAATCCAACCCAAATTACCCGTTTTCAAAAAAACGGGTTAAAATGACCCCTCTAATTGTTATGATCAGGTAAGAGAAACGAGGTGAAACCTCAACAGCATCAAACTGTCCATGCTTAAGTAAGATCAAAGCAAGAGTAGTTGAGCGAGTAGAAAAAGAAGATGACTCATCTTCACTCCTGCCCCAAACTATCCAGCTAGTAAAGTTATGTACTGGGGCAATTAAAGAGCTGGGATTTGGAAGATGCCTTGAAACAACACCTTCAAAGGAATTTTGATGATCAAGCAACAAGATAAAAGCCAATGTGAAGTCACATTTCCCAAGCTTGTCATTCCATGATCTTCGATTGGCACTACTATCTGATGGTGTATAAATCACAAAATGTAAAAATAATAATAACGATAGGAATGGAATGGATGCCGAAAATATATATAGAATATTTAATATTAATAGTGAACCAACTTACTAGCGCACCAGTGTAGCTACATACATGTGTAATTCTTATGTACAAATATAAAAATATTGTTACAAACAGGCAGACTCAAGTGAGCACATGAAATTCCAGCATTAATTTGGTTTTAGCCATTGGACCTTCATTATTTAACACTATGCTGCACGGGAGGTGAGAGGAGGTGGAAAAGAGAAGACGGAGAGTAAGGAACTTTGGATGTCACAGAGGCATCATTTCGTTGTATATTGTTTCCTTTACTCTGGTACATGTACGTGATGGATAGAAAGAAAGAAGATGAAGATTTAAGGGACAGTTTAGCACCATTTCATTGTAAATTGTTTCCTTTTCTCTGTAAAAAAATCAGGCACAAAATCACAAACATTAATACAGAAAAAACTCAGTTTGATGGAACCTTTGAACAACTCTTTTGACTAATAAACTCAGAAAACTGTTTACTCTTCGATTACATTCATTGACCCATTTAAATAGCTAACAAACCCAAACCTAAATAAACCTTAAATCCTAAAAAGATAACCCAATCAGACCTATCGATAAACATGTTTTTCAAATAGAGACTCACAAACCTACTAGAACTCGAATAGTTTTACCAGCTCGATCTGACAGACCCAATCAAACAAAACAAATTAATTAGTCTATTGTGTTGTGAAAAGATTAGTCTAACAATCACCCCGTAATATTGTCTTGCAATATCCTTCACAGCAAAAACAATTCTGAAAAACACCTCATGTGACTTTCACACTGCTAAAACCAACCACCATCTTGACCTTTCTCCGAGACCCCTACCTCTACCTCAGCCGCGTCTTAAACCTTCTAGCTCTAAACCCTTGCTTTCGACAACTCTTTAAATCAAAATTGCTTCTCTGACTTGTACTTCCTCTTGACATTGTTTAATCACCTGCTTATCGACCTCCAGCTGTTGTTTCATTTTCCGCGCTGCTGTTGGATTACTTCTGCAAAAGAAAAAAAACACCCCATTTTTGTTCTTGGTGAGAAAGAAGTGTCTGTTGTTGATCCTATCCTTAAAATGCTTGCTGATTACAAACAAACCTTATTGACACCCTTGATCAATCACACCTGGGAACATGCTAATGATCATATCCAATTCCCTGATTAAACAAGCCTGCTGTTGACGAGAACCTGTTGTTGATCATCCTGAACAGACCTGCTATGCGATCAACTAACCTGCTGATTGGTAACTCCTTTTTTGTTGACAACTTCACCCCCTCCCTCTTTTTTTCTCGAAATAAAAATAATTCAACTGCCTTTTGAAAAACTCTACCACCTCTTGTCCCTTTTTCCACCTTCATAAAGTGGATCACATTGCAAGTGAAATTCAATAGCACCAACCTTGGTTCCTAGGCTTTCCCTTTGACTTCCACATAACCACACCAAAGATCTCACCAAAGCTTTGTTTCTCATTTTTTCCTTCTTTTCCAATCGCCACAAACAAAGCATTTGTTTCAATCCGATTGCCACTATTGTTCTTTCAACAAACAGCCTTTGTCCCCCTTTTAATCTAGTTAAATCCACCTGCCATGTTGGTTGTTTGCAAATAATTCACAAGGCTAGTTGCTTGCTTGGATTTCTTCTCACCTATTCCAGGAACAAATTTAGCAGCCTACTTGCTTCAATTGATTATAGCAAGTTGCTAGGTTGCTTTGTTTTCTTCACTCAATTGCAAAGCTTGCTTGCTTCCATTTATTCACCAGGTAAATTAAGTTTTTACAAGACAATACCTCGGATCCTTGCTTCAATCAAACACCAATCAGCCTTCAAGCCAAACTGCAGAGTCAACTTTGTTATGCTTCCAATTACCATGGCCAACAACTTCAAGCTAACAGCCATCACAAACACACCTTAATAACTGCTAAAGAGGGGCTGCTCCCTTTCTTCGAAAAACAACTCTCAAAACCGCTAAGCTCTAATACCAAGTGTTGGAAATCAAGACAAAATCACAAACACGAACACACAAAAAATAAAATAAAAAGATTTGTTTTGATCGAACCTTTCATAACCTCCTTTGATTAATAAAACTCAGAGAATTGTTCTGCTCTATGATTACATTTATTGACCCAATTAAATATCTAACAACCCAAACCTAAATAAACTCTAATTTCCAATCAAGATAACCCAATTAAACCTATCCATAAAATACTTAAAAACTTCAATTTAAGACTCCCAAACCTACTAGTATTCAAATGGCACTGACCCAATTAAACAAAACAATTTAATAAATTTGCTATTTTACCCCTCTAGGCTATTAACAAAAACTATTATGTTTAAGTTAATTAGATTTTCATTTTAGATATTGTTTAAAACTGGATTATTAATATTTTTCAAAGTTTTTGTATTATTGCCTTAATCTTTCCATGTGAAAATCATATTAATCTTCTAAACTTTCTATGCCTATTGTGTGTGTGTATGTAATTTATATTTATCCTTTAGCGTGTTTTTTGGTCACAGGGTGTGCTTTTGTGCCTAGGCTACAAGCAAGTCCTTTGCGCCTTGCAACTTTGATGGCTATGGAGTTTTCCTTAAGATAAAAATATATATTAGCTCTTAAAGGATTAGCATAGCAATATATTAGAATGAGAAGTGTGTGCCTAGGTAGTCAAAGGCACAAGGCACACTCAAGGCGCAAAGCCATCACAAGTCGCCTAGGCGCCAAAAAAATTATAAAACTAAAAAATTATTAATTTTTATTGCTTTTATTTTCTACATAAGATTTTAATATGTATTCCGCAACAAAAACAAGCTTATTACCAACGCGGTGCATGCTATTTGGAAATAGTGTTGCATTCATTAGACCCTTTACATTGGAAAGAAAACAATTTACGGAGAAAACCTCACATCTTCATCTCCTTTCTACCCCATTTGCTCGGCTGTCTAACTGCTTTCAAGCAAATCTACTCCATGTCACCGCCAACTACAATATTTCATGCACTCCACCCTCCTTCTTCTTCCCCCTCTCTCCTCCTCCACCACAGGTTAGTGTTAAATAACAAAGATTAAAAAAAAGAAAGAAAGAAAATAAAAATTGCAACTCAGGCGCTTCCCTGGTCACACGCCTTGCGTATATCTGAGGCGCCTTGTGTGCACTTTTTACTATAGAGGTGTGTGTCGTGCTAATCAGCTAAAGAACAAAAACAAGATTGGGTGAAGAGTATAATGTTAAGATACACCTACCAATTTGTAATAAAGAGAGTTGGGAACTAAAATCTTCCATAGTAGGTGATTCACAAGGTGTGGTGCCAAAGTAATGTATTATATGCCACTCGGTGATAATTTCTTGGATCATTGGAAATAACTCCAGTTGTACCCTAGAAACATCTTCAGGTAACATATTTATCTGCACTTGCAAAAATAAAGAAATAAGCTTCCAGCTTACTTTTCCTTTTTTCTTCTACCATGTATATATATAAACACACACAAGTACAATAATACACATTGATTGTCTAGATTAAAACATTACCTGGCCACCTAACTTCATCATATAGCTCAGCAGCAGTAACATGTCCAGTGCTGATTCAAACATCACTTTGGCAACTTGTGAAGTCACTTGGACTGTTATACCAGTTCTAATATCCAATACCGCTTTATAATCTGATTTGTTTTCAATCTTTTGAGGCACTAAAAAGTTCAAGTATTTTAGTATAACATCCACAACTTTGTCCCAAGTCACGGCTTTTCGGTGCAAACCATGAAGAGATAGGAAAATATCAGTAGAAAATTTTCTAAGAATTTTGTGGTCACCCACACCCTTGTCCCAAGCAATATCAACACCTAGCTCTGCTACATGGAGAGCTGCTGCTGTAGAAGAAGTGCATCGGGTTTCTAAAACCTTCAACAAACTTCCCACGACTTCTTCAGGAGAAGTAGATGATTGGCTGAAAAACGACTGGTAGAATAAAGCAGGGGCACTTTTCCCAATTTGATGGCTAAGACTACTGGTGCACCGCAACACCTCAAAGAGTACTTCTCGTTCAAGATTGCTTGATAAGTTGATCCTAGAACTTGCAATCTCCCCAAGTTCATCGAAACAACCTATAACAAACGATATATTAACAACACATCAGTAAATGAGCATATGCTTACAGCAAAGAACATACATGACAAGGTTTAAAAGCATATTTAGCCAGTATACTTGATGCACCAAAATATTTCTAAAATGTGGTAGTTTTGACCCATTTATGGGCTCAATGTGGATTAAATATTTTCATTGACAGGTCAAATAGGTTAAAGTGATAAGGGTCAGATGGACTGAATGAGTCAAACGTGTCGCATGTTTTCCAAAGGTTACTTAAAAGGCCAAAAGAAGAACACCCTCACAAAACATTTTAGCAAAAAAGTAGATTATAGAAACATAACTTTTGTTATGAATAATGGCATTTTAGGCATTAATTCTTTGTAGAAGTCAGAAACAGAGATTGTACACGGGTCAGCCCATCCAGACCTGTTTTCCGTACAAAAATTTCACCAGTTTTGAGAGATTAGCCAACCTTACAGACCAGCCAGTTTAGCCTCCAAACCAAGGTTTATTGGCTCAGTTATGCAGTTCATGTTTGTGGTTTATAAGCAAATGCTCCTATTACTAATTATCAAAACTCTTAGATGTGCAACCATACCAAAAGCAAGAAGCTCTATATCCTCCAAACGACGCAATAGAGAAACTGATGATTTTCTTATTAAACCAACAGCACCAGTTGACGAATCAAGAAGTAACCCACATGGTCCATTTTTGTTACACCAATTGTCAACGTAGTGTGAACAGAAGTTTCTCCAGCAGTATACAAGTGAAAGTGGACTCCGAGAAACACCCTGTCACAATTAGCATGGTCATCAATTAAAGTAAAGATAAAATTGATTTACAGTAAAAGAGTGTCGTTTTAACTTCAACCTCATGTTCAATAACTGAAATAATCTCCTTTTTCATTGCATCAGCAGTTAAAGAGTGAAACTCAGAGTCGGTGAAGTGTTTGTTATGATCTTGTAGTGTTGCACGGAGAACAGAATTATGGTAAACGTCTGGAAGAAATAGCATACGCGAGAAAATTGAAGTCACACTAGAGGCAATTTGCTCCTGCGAAAACTTAAACATACATGTTACCATAAATTTCACAGCCAAATGTTAGTAGTCTATCATTCATTCATTATTCTTTTAAAATGACATTCATGTCCACCTAATAGTTCTTAAGAAATGGTATATGATCTTTATTATAGTTGTAGAGAGAAAAAATTAGACAATTATGACAAACATTGATGAGGGAGAAAAAAATCATAAGAAAAAAAAGACAGCTTGAAAGCACCTTTGCAGATGAATATAGTGAATGAGCAAGCCAAAAAAGATCATCTGCAGCATGCTCAGAACTTTGAAATAGTTGTTCAGCAATATATAGTTCCTGTAAACCAAAGCATTGCTCGAATTCCCTACAAGAATTTGAAATAAACCAACATAAGCAGCTAAGACAACCAAAAGTTGTGGCAACATGTATGCAAATATATGTTCCACTCCTATCATATAGTCAACTAAAATAAGAAATGTATATACAGAAGTGAAACATAAATCAATATTTCACTAGAAAACTTAAGTCATGGATAGAAAGTGTACAAAAATAGCAAGATTTTTTAGTAAAGCTAACAAATAAGTAAGAACAAAAGGTAGTCTTACTGGTATGAGCTTAAACCATACATATGTGAATTCTTAATCCAAGAATATACACAGGAGAAGTGCAGAAAAGACTTCTTATTATGAGTTGGAGGTGGAAATTTTGACCCTTTCAGTTAGGAATAGACCAATTCAGATTATAATTAAAAAATCACATCAAGTGGGTTAAACAGATCAAGGATCACCAAGTACATATCCAATGCATAAAACCACCTAAACAAACTATTTATTGAAATAAATTTTTTTATTATATCTGACATACTTAAATAATTATAAAAAATTCAAAATCATTTAACACAGTGTTTACCCGGCCCATCAACTAATAAACAAAAAGCTTTACCAGAAAAGAAAATAGAGGTCATTTCAGATTTCATGCAAAAATAATGTGTTTGGCTAAGCAGGTAGAAGATGATGGAAATCAAATCAAGAAAAGAATCCACAAGACACATTGCAATCTTACCCATCTTCACTTGGACCGAAAACGTTGTGCAGTACTAATCCATCCTCTTTGAGTATCCACATTTTATTTGAAGAAATTTTGACATCAATGATTGCACTCTAACAAAAAAAAACAAGTGATCAAGTTTAAAGACTTTGCTTACTTTAAAGCAAGGAGAATATGATAATCTAACTCACCTCCTCAATGGAAAAGTTCATTGTTAAGGGCTCAATAGAAAAACTAGTCTTCCCTCCCAGATTAAGATGCAAATTGTATAAGGAGATCGTCTCACCATCAACTTCCTAAAAGTTTAAGAGGACAGGAAGGGAAGCAGAAATCAGATTCTCAAATCAATCCACCAATCAGCAAGTAAATATCAATATCAAATAAAGATTGCAAAATGACTGGGCCAAGCAAGTTCAATAACAGATCAAATGGGATACTTTTGCGAAGAGTCAATTTAAGTTGACCTAAAACACTTTTTGTCCAGCTTTTTAAAAAATTCTCTATGAATTATGTTCTTCAGTATGACTATAAAAGAAATATTATTACAATAACAATCTATTCTTTTATATATAAATAACTATATTAGATATTTGCTCCATTTGACCATTTCACCCATCTTGTCCTTTTTAACTAATTTCTTTTATTTTACCTATTTGACCCATCCATTATTCCATTAGAAACACCATAACCCAAAAAGACCAGTCAAAAGAAATGGGTCAAATTGCCACAAGCATTTAACATCCCCAACAGATCCATATGATGAGTATATGTATATGATACCAAAGCTGCAACTGACAGAAACAACTTTATGCAAACTGTGTTACCCATATTATAATCACAATAGTACATTATGTTTTCAGTAAAACCAGTGAATCAATTATCATTTCACTTGAACTAGCTTATAATTAAGAGCCATAAATGAGAACATCACAAGCTTCTACTACCCATTCTTTAAACTTAAATAAAAAAATTGTGCTTTGTACATAACAGATATGACTAATGATTGTATACACAACCTGCTGATCATAATGCCAGCCAGGTCTCTTTCTTTTTCTTCTTTGGTTTAAATTCATCAGTGGATACCTCACACAAATGGATTTAGAACATAATTGTTGGTAGCATTTCTTTCGACATTCCATTCATTGGGAAATCAAAAAAGAAGTTCATCTATATTAGACTAGGTTATTTTTAGTGAATAGTTTAGGGTTAATTATGTAATATTGTCCTCTATATAAAAGACCTTCTATTGTAACCCTAAACACACAACTACTCAATACAATTACAATTACAAGGTTTAATTTGATATCAGAGCTAAGAAGGCTCGATCACCACCGAAACCCTAATCAGGGCGGCCAGCCGCTGTCGCCGCCCTGTCCAACCATCCATTACCGATGTTTTCATTACAATAATCACCACTACCATCTTCACCTTTAACAGGCGAATACAAACCACCATCGTCTCTTTCCCTTCACACAACCATAGCTGTCGCCGCCAAACCCTAACCCTAGCCACCACACAACACATACAATCACCGCTTCTTACTTTCAATCTCAACCCTTCATCGCATACAGCGTGATGCTTTACCTTCATTGCCACTGATATACAACTATGGCTCCGCCATACAACAACAGCGCACCTTCGTGCAAAAGTTTTAGGTGTGGAGATACGCGAGAAGATTCACAGGATAAAGACAACAATAGTTTCAAACTCACATCGCATACAATGCGATCATTGGAGAAGAACAACTGGTGCTTCACACATTCGGTAATTGCAACAACAAACAACAAGACCAATAATTTACGTTACTTAATTTATTTTTATGTTTTTTAGATTTCAAGCTAAATCTCTCCCCAGCTTAGCTTGCGGGGGAATATTAGACTAGGTTATTATTAGTGAATAGTTTAGGGTTAATTATGTAATATTGTCCTCTATATAAAGGACCCTCTATTGTAACCCTAAACACACAATTACTTAATACAATTACAATTACAAGGTTTAATTATCTATAGCCATGAATTAGTCAATTAAAAATGCCTGATAGCGGCAACAATCTCAAAGTGCACCTTGCTTGTTTTTAGAAAAATATGCGTCTTAAGATTCTAGCCTAGCTAACATCAATCAAACAACTTAATATATTAATCGAAACTAGAAATTTACCCCACACAATGGGGCACGTGGTGCTCTCACGTTGCGAGGTGACATTGATGTGGTTAGGTAGCATTGCGGCATAAAGCGGACTCAATTTTGAATAAACTAGATTTATAACCCACGTAATGTGACAAGGTAATTCGTCATGTTTTAAAAAATTAAAACCAAAAAGTGGATGAAAAAACAAAAACAAACCTCAAAAATAAGTTGAACAAAACCCCACCCCCATAACTCAAACCCAAGTGGGTTCAATTTGTACGTGTGCGCCTAATTGCTAGAGCAAGAACTCTTTTTAAATGCAACCAAATTCTTATACACATGTAAATTCTGAAAAAATCAAAAAGAAAAAAAATGAAAAACTAAGAAAATTTGCGATCCAATCATGGCTCACAACGTTCTGCTTACCTGCCAGCTGCCACGTTCTGCTTGCTTGCTGGTTGCCACTATTTATCAATGTTTCAAAATCATAAACATATAATTTATGTCATGTCAATATACACGTCGACGCGTAAAGTTGTGAATATACATTGATGAAATTCAATACTACATATAAACAAAAAGAAACTGATTAAGAAATTATCAATGATATGTCGCAAAAAAAGAGGAGTTTGAAAAATATACACCGAAAAGAACTTTTACATTGATAAAAATTATATAAAAAATCAAAACCATTGGAATTTAACCACTAAATGATAAGTTCGTTAAAGAAGTTGGTAACAAAGAAAATGAAATGATTAGAAAAAAAAAAACAATATAATAGTAAAACAAAAATTATCAAACAAAATTATGTCTTAGGATAGAAACGGATGGACAAAAAAACTAAAAAGCTTAGAAGCGCATGAACCAAGCATAGGTAGCAGACTAGATTCGACCTTGGGTAGGTGGCAAATAATGGAGAAGATCTTTGACCACCAGTCCAAAACCCATGTTGTGCTAACTATCACTAGAAGAATATAAAACATAAAGCAAGAGTCTGTGGCTTCCTATTGGCCATCGACCTTGCTCAATGTTGTATTATAAACTTATTTAATATTATTATTATTTTAATAGTTGAAAAAAGCACATAAAAAGGATTGTATGGAAAAATTGTGGTTGAATTAAATACAGCAAAAGTGGTTGATATATGTAAATGCTAGTAAGAAAAGGGTATACAATAAAAAAACTTTAAAAAAAGTAGTAAAGATATATGTTCACTTAAATTTAAAAAACAATTTACTTTAAGTTGATAGTCAACCAAATTTAAGGTGGTAGGGGGTTCCCGGATCCAAACATGGGTGGTGGGTTCACTACATATGCAATTTACAACCAGCAACAAATCTGTTTAAAATCCCAAAGCCGATAATATATAAAGAGATGTGAAACAAAGGAAACCAAAAATATATAAATATAAAGATGCATGAAATGGTTGCATTTTAAGATTATGTAGAATAATAGGTCATACACATTTAACCTAACTTTTTTTAACAATGCTTAATTCAACTATTCATTATTAGTCACAGCTAAATGTGCTTAATAAAAATATAGCTAACAAAAAAGCCCAAAGTAGGATGGAGCCACATCTTCAAGTAGAAAAGTCTGTTATGCAAAACAATGAGGGTAAAGTGTCATGCATAAGTAGCCACAAAATCACTAAGCACAAGCCTACATCAATAATAAGACAAAATGTACAATGAAATCATAAGAAAACAGAATATAAGTTTGAAAGCATAAATATTAGGAAGTACCGAATTAGGCTTATGAAGGACCGCCAGAGGTAGTATATTTGTGTCATTGGTAGTTACACCTGCCCATAACCTCGCAAATCTAGCTCCTAAAATCATACATATAGAAATTAATGGCAATAATCACCATATTTGCCAAAGTTGCAAAGATAAAATGACTAAACATCAGATAATGTTTCACTTGCCCCATGCACAAAAGCAAAAGGGTTTTAACAAACTGGCTTCTAGTGGGAACCATAAGATTGTGATATACAAATAACTTTTTAATAATATTATCCAGGTCTATCATGATGTTTAGTTTGGTATGATTCATGTCTCCATATGATTAGTAAAATAATATCACATTGCTTGCTTAGCTTCCTTGTTAGTCAGCGAAAATCGTACATACAACAAATGATTTGTATAGATGCAAAATCAAACTTTAACAATTGATAAATGGTAGCATGTATGATAAAACCCTGATAAGGAACAAGCATCATCAAATTAGCTACTCAATGAATGAACGAAGACATATTTTGGCTTGAAAAGATCTATAATACTTCATTTCCTAACACTTCTATTATATATGTAAATAAATAGAATTTCACGCTTAGCTGTCATTTTGCTAAAGAATTTATAGATTAGGGCATTGCATTAACCACGAAAATATCGATAGACGTGGAAAAATGGGTTTAGTAAGGGGTTGAATAATGTGTCCAAAAGAAGAAATGTTAGTTTAGGTTATTTGGGTGTGTCAACTAGAATTCTAGAAACACTTTTGTTCTCACATTTTTGTTCCTATAACTAGTTTGTGGTAAGTGCTCTTCAAAAATATGCTAGAACAACAATAATCTCCTTATAGTATGATTAGTAGATTGAATAGATATACACTTTACATGACATTCAAACCTATTCAACCCATTTGATACATTTTTAAGTAAACTTACAGTTTTTACCCATTTGATCAGTTGACAAAAGACATAGCCCTACCCACTAATAAGTAAACAGATGGAAAATGTCACCGGTAAGTATTGAAGATTTTTGTTTAAAAAACATAGAACTTGCCTTCGGATGTTGACGTATTCATGGAATAACTCAATAGTTTGCTACAACTCAAAGGTCCCACATTCGTAATACTCCATCCAAATGAAGCACAAAAAGAAGTTTTCTCCCATGAATCTCTAAACATACCAGATCTTTCACCGGAGCAACAGTCCTCCTATATGATAATTAAACAATTAGCTTCATAAAATTGCATGCAAAATTTCTCTTCCTAAGTTCCTAGTATATATAAGAGACAATATACTATAATCCATCAAGAATCATATACTATAATCCATCAAGAATCATATGTTATAAGAAGGTATAATATCTATACTACCTAAGTGCATATGAAAAACAAACAAGTTTGTGGTTCAAATTTTACATGACACAATAGAATTTCAAAATCACTCGTAATTATTAAAATAAATTAAAATCAGTATATATATAGATACTCGCACTTGTTTGAAAATATAAGTTTTTGGCTTAGTTCCGCAAAAATAAACTAACTGTTCCAGTTAGAATACATGCATTTCAAACCTTATACACATTATTTAGGGACATAATGATGATTTTGTTAACTTATAAAGCATTCTAAAATGCTAGAAGATTGCATAAAATGAATATATTCCAAGTTTCCGAAAATAGATATACTACAGAAGTTAAATGAATACCTCGACATTAAGCTCCACAATCGACCAAAACTGGAATCATCTCGTAGTTCATGCAAAAAACCTAGATTTTACGAGGTCATTATAGCATGTCATTTTCGCATGTTATAAAAATGTATGGTAGTTGATATACAATGGGTCAATTTTAGTGGTGTTTTATCTCAAATTGTGCAACGGGTCAAGTAAAAAGAGTTAAATTAGGTCAAAATAAGAACAATCAGCCAAACAAGTTAAAAGTCGACTGAAAGATGCTATTTGTGCATCAAGCCTCCAAAATTAATGTATTCAAAGATTTAGATTTTATTACAACAATTTTATTTTGGTATTACAATTAACACAATTACTATTACAAAAATAAAAAGAGAGACATAAATGAGTGTTAACAAATCAAACCCAACTCAACTTGGCTGATTAAGCCGTTTTAAAATTTGGCCCATTCAACCCACTGATCTAGCCACATCTGTAAAGTAGCATTAAAGCAAATGTACATTATTATAAGTCTACAAGCTTTCAGTGACAATAGACCGCCCACGAATAACATGTCTTTACAAAATTGGGCATTCCAAGGTAAAGCTAGATTAATATTTCGTAACTTATTAAACTTATATTAAATATCACTAACATTCATATGATAAGGTATCCTTAGTTAATCCAAACCTGGAGTGGTAGAATCAAGCATGCCAAGTCGAAAACAACCAACAGATCCGTCTTGTCCCCCTATTACAATACAACCAGTGGTGGCAACTATAGCTGTAATGGCTCCATAATCACAATAACTTGTAACATTTAACTCAACAACCTCATTAGGTGGCAAAACAGAGCATACACCATAATTAGTAATATTGGTCAGCCTAATAAGATAGGCAACTCCAGCAACAGTCAACGTATAAAGCATGTACGGGTTCCCAGAAGCACTAGAAACCTGCAAAAATTGACATTTTGCCATAATATTCCAAGCAATACATAATAATTTTGAGTAAACTATTAAAAAGGACAGCCGAAACTAAAAGGAAAAAAACCTCGCTTTTGCATATATAAGCATATGGAGATAGTGCGCTAGCAAATTCAATCCGCAAACCAACCCGTGGAAATTCGGCAAAACTACAAAATTCAACTATCTCCAGAACATTTGGACAAGTCTTGTTTATTCTCCTATTATGCCACAAGTCATCAGCATATGGTAAGTTATTACAAAACAAAAAATAATAAATAATAAAAATTGGAAGGTGTCATTTCTATAAGTTCAAGCAAACGCCAGATAAATTTACGCCACCAACCTCCAACTGCTCTAAGCAAAAACATAAGACTCAAAAATAGATATAAGGGTGAGCACCAGGTTGGAGTTGGATTAGACCAAAACAAAACAAAAAATTCAAGATAAAAGACAAGGGAACCATAAAGTACTGGGCCTATTTAAACAGGTCTAGTATCGGTTTGTATTAGAATAAGATCTTGTAATTAATTAGTAAAATCAGTGTTGAAGCGATCAAACTGAGATTTATTCTTCCTGTATACTAAGTTTACCAAAGTGGAGGATTAGGATTATGAGTCAGCAGCAAGTTTTACCAAACAATTCTTCCCTGCACTTTTTATTATACATGTTTGAGATCCCAGTGAACTTCTTAAGCTAATACATGCGATCAAACAAAGATTTAGTTCAGACAATCGGAGTTAAAAAGAAGCAACGATGAATAAAAGGCAAGGCAGTGCAACAATCAAACAACTATAAAACGGAATCTTGAACTAAAATGAAACTTTATTAGAAACATAAAATAAAAAAGGAAATAAGAGAACTAAAGATAAACAAAGGGATTGGACAGGGTGTCGGCACCGCCCTGTCTAGGGTTTACACGTTATGGTAACGACTTGGCTTGTATTTTTTTTATTTTCCTTTGTGTGGTGACCCTGCTGAGGAGGTAAAGAGTCTGGTGGCTTTAATACCATGTAAGAGGGTAAAAGACTGAATGAATATTATTGATAGCCTAATAGGTTTGGTTACATTATATAGAGTTCACAATGAAGCATTAAAAACCTAACCAAACCCGTGAGCTCATACTAATAACCCTAATAATTATAGTAACATAGTCTAATAGTTTGGACCCAAAAAGCATGAACCGGATAAAACTACGAGTTTGCCTTTATTTGAAAAAACGAGTGTGAAACAAAACAATTTCAACGTGAAAATATATACATAAATATATATATGGTTCGAGTTTTATAGCAAACCTAAACAAGAAACGACTTTATTAAAAGAATCAAAACAGAAACCAATTTGTACAAAATATATAGAATTGAGAGAAATAAGCCAAACAAAGTCAGCAATGTCCGGTTTGGTACACTGCCAGTTTGGTTTCTCTTTTCTAGGTCCTGGAACAATTTTTGCAAACCCCTGTACAAGAAACTATTTTATTCAAAAAACAAAAACATATATATATATATAATTATATATATATATAATTAAGAGAATTAGGCCAAACAAAGCTAGTACTATCTGATTTGGTACATTGCTAGTTTGGTTTTACTCTTTTCTCGATCCCAGACCAATGTTTGCAAACCCCTATAATTGTTGGACTGTTGAATAAAGCTACAGCTAATTCATGAGCATGTTAATCTCAAGCAAGTCTTATTTTTCACTACTACAAATATTTGTATTTTGTATTTAATATACAATAGCAATAGCTTATAAATAACAGTCAAAATTTGAAGTCGTCATTAAATAGAATATTCTCTCATGCAAAGTTTAAAAGAACGGAGTCGAGCCTCGAGGCGTTTTCCCTTCGCCTCACAAGGCGTAAGCCTCAAGGCAAAACGAGGCGTAATGAGGCGTAAGCCCGAGGCGGAAATAATAAATAAATATAAAAAGGGAAAATGTCACAGAATAGTAACCAAGTTTCAAAAGTGTTCTAATTTAGTCACTCATGCATATTTTTCTCAATTGGACCTCCAAACGATCAAATCGAGTCACTACCAAATTTTATTATGACAAGAAAGTAATGATGAAAAAGACATTGAAGTTAGAATTTTCAATATATAAAATTATATTAAAAATAGAAAAAAACATGTTAATTATGAAAAAAATAAAAAGGGCCTAAAATTTACGTCAACGTTCCATATCAGCATCGAAAGATAGAAAAAAATATTTTCTAACTGAATCCAAAAGTATAACATGCTAAAAAATATGTTATGACTTTTAATTTGTATAAAATATAAAAATGAGTGATCTAATCGGAACACTTTTAAAACTTGAGTTATTTAATTGGAACACTTTTGAAAGTTGGTTACTATTTTACAAAGTTACCCCATATAAAAAATATAATTCTTATAAAAATAAGCATGATTTATCTAATCACATACTAGTATAGTTAAAACATCATTATATTGATTAGCTATTTTGCAAACAACTCAATATTTACTTTTAAAAACATCAAGTTGTATGTAGTATGTACAAATAAAAATGTTAAGAAACAAAAAGAAACAAAAAGAAAAAAAAAGCAGAAATAGAAGAAAAGAAAAGTAGAAAACACACACTAGTTAAAAACAACAAAATAAGAACTCAAGAAACTATACAGCTACTAGTCTACACTGCAGCACTTTCTGCACTTCCTGTAGCACTTTTACTGCACTTCTTGCAGCACCCGATGCTGGTACATTTACTTTTTTTTGTTGCATTATATCACTTGTTCTCTTTCCCTCTTCATCCTCCTCATTCCATAAAACAGCTTCGGGCAACCTGCAACTCCGGCAACACCAACTGTGTCTTCACCGCGTGCTAACATTTTCGCCTCAACGCCTCAAATAAAATTCCGCCTCGGCGTTTTTTTACCGCCTCATCCCTTTGAGGTGTACGTACCAGATGAACCTCATGAGGCGGCGCCTCATATACGGTTTCTTACCGCCTCACCTCAAGGCGTACACCTCGACCGCTTTTTAAAACCATGCTCTCATGTATTTATACCGCTACCCGGAGCACACTACTAATATTTAGGTTTGAGGATAATACTAAAAAGTAGAGAATAATCCTTCCAAGAAAAGATGTTAATTATTGATTGATAGATAAGGTATAAACTTTCAAAATCAATAAGCGGTAAAGGATGACATTAACTATTTTGCTTGTAAGCTTTAGAAAGACAAGATACAAAAAATCGTATTTTAAGTATCCCGTTGTTTCAATATTTTGGATCTTGTAGAACCTAAACAAAAGAATTTCATGGTTTTGAAGACAATACCACAAATACTAAAAACAATATTGAATAGAAGCATGTTGTTATTGTCCAATGTTTTTAAGACAATACCAAAAATACTAAAAACAATATTGAATGGAGGCAAGTTGTTGCAAAGATGGTAAGTAACATATAGGCTTCAAGAACATATAATTAAATCCAATCCCCCAAAAAGATATACAAATATTATTAATCTCAATATAATCATACAAATAATTCCAACTTGATGGTGGATGAAAAAGACAAATGGTGAAGATCCACACCTCATTGAATGATCAACCCAAAGTTTAAAAGAACGGAATCAAGCCTCAAGGCGTTTTCCTTTCGCCTCACAAGGCGTAAGCCTCGAGGCGAAACGAAGCGTAAGTCCGAGGCGGAAAATAATAAATATATGTAAAAATTATAATGCTTATAAAAATAAGTATGATTTATCTAGTCACATACTAGTTTTAATAAACATCAACATATTAATTAGTTATCTTGCAAACAATTGAACATGTTACTTTTAAAAAGCAATATTTTAACACATCGAGTTATATGTAGTATGTAGAAATAAAAATATCAAATGATAGAAAGAAAAAAAAGGCAGAAAAAGAAGAAAAGAAAACACACATTGGAAAAAACAACAAAATAAAAAAATATTTAAATTAAATAAAATAAATCAAAAAATATAAATATAAAAATAAACATTTGAAAAAGCCTACAAAGAACTCTACAAAGAAAAAGCCTGCACTTTTGCAGTCCTCTACAGTGATTAGCAACACTTTTGCAACTATGCTAGAAGACTTGTCTATTTAGTATTTTTTTTGTTGCATTTTAATCATCTTGTTCATCTTCCCTCCTCATCCTCCCTCACTCCTTGAAACAACTCCTGCAACCTGCAACTCCGGCGGCTCCGGCGACCTGCAACTCCGGCAACATGAACATGCCAAAATTTTTGCCTCAACGCGTCGAATCACGTCCCGCATCGGCGTTTTTTCAACCGCCTCAACCCTTTGAGGCGTACGTACCATATGAACCCCATGAGGTGCTGCCTCATGTACGGTTTCTCACCGCCTCGAGGCGTACGCCTCGACCGTTTTTTAAAACCATGGATCAACCGGTTGACCGGTTGTCCAAAAACCTTCCTGGACTAATCACAAGAACTGTTTAGGCTAAACAAATGCAAAACATTGTTAAACTTAACCTTGATGGTTCACGTAGGTTTGAGTGATGCAAATAGTTGAAGGGCTGAAATGACATAAACTAAAATGGTTGGGTGAGTTTGGTGTAAACTCGACAGATGGCTTTTAGATGTTTATTTAGAGTTTGTTTAATTATGATATTGTTTATTAGCGTGATACACATAGTTTAATGAAAAATAAAAAAGTGAGTCGGTTAGAAATAATAGAGCTTGTTGAGCACCTTTTTTTTAATTTAGATATAGGGTTTAGAAGTCAATGTAATGTGTGGCCTGTTAGTTTGATATAATAAAAGTATCGAAGAGCAGGTTGCACTAAATCCTTTGTGGTGTACCACGTTTTGAAATCTGATTTTCCAACCGTTGGTGTCAACACAAGGAGAAGATCAAGATCTTAAATTTGTGAGGCGGTGAAAATGAGTGATTGAGCAAGAGAAATTAGCAACAACCGAGGACCAAGGGCAGCAACTAAAAGATCAAGACCACCGAGAGAAGGTGGATCACATTTGTGTGCTTTGTGACTAAAAATAAAAGAGATTATGTGTAGTTGAGACGAAAATATCGTGTAATTCGATCAAGGATGAGTTCAACTCCAAGAACAACAAGTTCCTAGTCCAAAAACCATGAATCACTCTAGTGAGAAGATCATTCGACTCAGCAAGAAGCCGCTTGTGTGTTGTGTAGAGGTAAGAATCAAAACTTGTGTGTCTGTGTGTTTTGATTAAGGTGTGAAAATCCGAAGTGATTCAAGATTGGATTTGTGAAATATAGTAAATTAGATTGGATTTGTAAAATATAGTAAATTTAGATTGGATTTGGATGAACCAACCAAGAGTAAGAGACAAGAGTTGTGTTCTTAACAAGCAACAAGAACCAACCTTATGTGATTCAAGTAACAAGAAGCAAGAGTGAGGAGTGGACCTATGAGGTTCAAAAAGCATAAGCAAAAGCAAGAACCCCGGCCATTTGCATAACATGTAGGAAGAACTGGACCCATGTGGTTCATAGCAAGAGCAAGAACAGTACTAGTGTGGGCCAAAACAAGAACTGCAAAAAACCTTTGTGGTTCCTCAATCGATTCAAGCAAGACAACAAGATAGAAAGAAAATAGGCAAATTAGCAAGAACACAAGAAGACAAAAAAGCAAAAACAAAAAGAACAAAGCAGGCAAGAAGAACGATTTCATTCTGTCTTTGGTTTGCAAATAAAGACAAAGGAAAAGAAGCAGCAAGTTTAAAAGAAAGAAAAGTAGAAGCCAACACACAAGAAAATGAAAAAAGGAGCAAGCACCCATGTGGTTCATAGCAAGAGCAAGAACAACATTGTACTGGAAAATGTGAGAAGTGTTAGATATAAGACGTGAGCAAGATGTAGATCATAATACTTATCATGATAATAGTGAACGAAAGATTGACTGAGCCAATCAAAAAAGTGGTTTGAATGATCAAGGAGTACACCAAAAGCAACAATGTGAGGCAAACGATCCAAGAATCAAAGTTTTGAAGTTGAGAGTCTTTATGGGAATTGAAGATCTTGAAGGAACAAAGTTAAGATTAATGGAAAAATTGTTAAAATTAATCTTGATGGTTCAGGTCGCTTTAGGTGATCCAAGTAGGTGAGGGACTGCATTGACATAAACCAAAAAGTGGTTGGCTAAGTTTGGTGTAAAGTCAACAAATGGCTTGTTTATTTAGAGTTTTTTTTATTATAGTATTGTTTTATTAGTATGGTATGTTAGGATTCCAAGCGGCGCAGCGGAACCGACACACGAACACGCACGAACGATTATCATGCAAAAAAACAAGAAAACTAAACATGGGCCCAAGCCCAAAGCCTTCACAAACCCAACATGGTATGTATATCTCAATAGAACATAAGAGATTGAGTTGGTTAGGAATAGAATAGCTTGGTGAACAAGTTTATCTAGTAAAATTATAGGGTCTACGGGGTATTCCAATGTGTTGGTTGTTCTTGGTTTAATATAAAGAGTTAAAAAGCGGGTTGCTCTAAAACCTTTGTGGTGTACTGGTGTGCTGCGTCTTGAAATCTGATTTTTCAAAAAATGCAGCAACAACTGCTTAAACGTGGCTGCTGGTAATTCAAACTCGGCAGTGGACCGTTGATTGTGACTGCGCAGATCAGCAACTTATATGATGGTAATGAATACAGGTATAATATAGCGCAACAAACCCACAAAACCAAAAACAGATTGCAAAAACAAACACAGAATTTACATGGTTCAATCTAAACTGACGTACGGGCTTTGTCCACGGATGCAAATATGCAATAGCTAGTAGATGTTATTGATTTGGAAGTGGAAGTGACGAGAACTACAATTAAATACGGGGACTATTTATAGACTAAACAACAAATATGGCTGCCTTAAAAGTCCTAGGGCCAGGATGCCGAAAACAGCCTCCACATCTAACACGCCCAAGTTGCAAATTGATGCAATTAGGATCCCTAACCAGGGCTACTTCCCAATCATAAAATTAGTGCTTTCACTAACATCATGTGCTCATGCTTAATAACTATTAGCTAATGCTCATAGCTCCGTCCCATTCACTAATGCAATTTAGTTATCTTATACCTTCTTTTCAAGAAAAGGAATTGATAATTTAACTCATCAGAAGCAAGGCACTACTACACCAGTCCAAGAGTTGATCCACTTGTCTAGATACTATCAAAAACTCCAACAGATGAACAGCCAACTTAAACATTGGCATCAATAACATCATCAATCAGTTCAACTGGAGCACAATTGATACATTTTCTACCCCTGCTAATCAGAATGAAGATAGTCCTAACACGCTAACACAAGAGCATTATATATTTACTTAACTAATTCTATTTCTATCCACTTTCAATGTAGGGTTTAGCCATATATAGGATTGAAAGCAATAACGCAAATGAAATTACATGAATTAGTAGTAAATAGAGTGCTAATGCGTTAGGTTTACCAGATGAAATAGGTAGGAGGATCTCCAATGATGCAGCAAGATGAGGCGTCTTCAGTAGGAGGAGCAAGGGGCTGAGACGACGGTGGAGAAGAGGTTGTTGAAGGGACGGAGACGGTGAACCATTTGATTGCATCGCTGCCGATGATTGGAACCTCGACACCGGCTAGAGATGACCGAGCTGCCATCGATCGCGGTGGTGCAACCGAGGGTTTGGGTTGTGTGTTTGAAACTTGAAAGTGAAAACCTAGGCTAGTGTGAGAGGGAGGGAAGGGTTTAACTTTAAAGTGTGGTTTAAGAGCTGAGGGTTGCCTTTGCGTTAGAGAACACGGGCAAGAACCGGGTTTTGAACCGGTCGAGAAAATTTAGATTTTTTTAATTTCCACATGTATGATTTTATTTTTCTTTTATTTACTTTGATGATCGTTTATGAACTGACTCAAGTTTATCTGATTTGGAGGAGGGTTTTGTCGCACCCCACCATGGCGGAACCACGAGGCGTGATGTATGGGTTCCAAATCATATGACTGACATAAACACAAACATACCTTAGATACATAGCTTTTAATATTCATAGTTTTACATCCCAAAATCAAATATTTAATGACCACATTTCTTTCATCAAAATAAGTTGTATTTCGCCCATATGGTCCAACCCAACTAAGTATACAAGTAAAATTTTTCAAACAAAATAAAGGTATCCAATGTATGTTTTATTTCTTAGTTGCTTACTTTTAAAGATCACCCCTTAATTACTTAAAGAACATATTTTAAAATGTAAACATAATGTTGATGAGTTCATAAGTTTTAATCATTTTAGAAAGCTAAACAGTTATTTGAAAACATTAGGAGATATGATAATCAAAATACATATGTATGACTAATTCGTAGACTAACAAGGAATACAAATAAGATGTGACATCATGACTTCTGAGAACTTTGCCCCAACCCACCTAGCAGCGGACATTTGGACTGGTGGTTAGCACGACTAACCATGATAGGAGGTGAGACCCAATAGTAGTATTCAATATTTCCACGGCTAAACGATAGCTAATGGTTATTACCGAGGAATGGGACTTTTCGGGGGCGCAAACAATAAATCATGAACACATAAAGGTCTAGTATTGTTTTCTAATTGAAATCATAAAATTATATATAGGGCCATGAAAACTCACCTTGAGGGTCAGATGTATGGTTCGGGATTTCTTGATTTGGTAAGTCATAGTGCAAGTCGTTGAGGGTCGGGTGGATAGGTCTTTCATGGGCAGCAAGAGTTGCAATGTTCTTGAGTCAAGAGCAACTGGCCTGGCTAGCTTTTGTGCCATGTTTCAACCCCTTGATCAAAAGTTGAAGTGATGGTGGTCAAGGCCTCCTTAACCATTTGTTTAAGGTTTAGTCTCTTGGTAACTTGCATTGTAATTATGGTTGTTTTTAGGTTGTTTCAGCAACAAATCAGCAGCATTCGCATTCCTTTTGTGCCTTTTCTCAACCATATTTGACTAGGGATGTTGGTAAAGGTTCAATCACTATTAGTGTAGATTTAGTTAATGGTAATTAGGTTGTAACTAGGGGAGTAAATGGCATTTTAAGGCTGGTTTAAAAGCCCCCCATTGACCAGCCCAAGAGCCCTAGTGCGGGTCTAGTTATTATTCATTAGAATTTTATTTGGTGTTGAATAAATTAATACTGCAAGGTTCGATTATTTTTCAAGCATGACCACATGCATGGGTGTGAGCGTTCCCTAAACTTGGCTACATGGTAATTCATATATGCCACACCACATATATCTATATAGGTGACTACTCATACATGCGAGCTGATTAGTTCATAAATTTTATTTAAAGTGTGATCATGACATGTATGGTGGTGTTAAATTTCAGAAGGTCTAACTCATGCAAATTAAATATATCAATAAATTATGCTATGAAATCACTTTGAAGCTTCGTACGGATATTAACTTAAAACTAAGGTTGTCACATTCTACCCATATTAGAAGAATTTTGTCCCAAAATTCAGGTCGTGCCATCTGGGACTAATGTCTCCTTGAATAGAGAGTGATACTTACTTTTCATATGATCGTCTTATTACCAAGTGAATTCCAAACCATGTTTTTAACTTCCATCGTACCTTCACTAATATGATGCGGCTTCGTCTAAGCTTTTGAACTTTACAATCCTTGATACTAATTGGCTCCTCGATAAAATTAAGTTTGTAATTTATGTGAATTTCCTCCAAGAGTATGATGAGTGTCTCATTAGATAGACATTTCTTCAAAATTGATTCATAAAAGGTGTGATGTATGTTGCTCAATTCGTTTGGCAACTTAAGCTTTTAAGCTACCGGACCAACTCTTGCCAAAATTTCAAATGGTCCGACATATCTAGGATTGAGTTTGCACGCTTGCCAAATCTTGCAACACCCTTCCACGTGTAATTTTCAAAAGAACTCAATCTCCAACTTGAAATTCCAATGCCTAAAGTCTAACAACAACGTATCTTTGATAGATTCTTGCAAGCTTTTATGTTTTGTTAGTTTCCTTCACTGGAAGGAAATGTTCAGATTTTGTCAATCGATAGACAATAACCTTGAATTTATCATACCCGTTCGATGTTTTAGGTAATTTTGTTATAAAATCCATAGAGATTTGCTCCTATTTCCATTACAGTATCTCAGGGTCACCCTCGCCAAGGCAGAATCGCGAGTGAATGACAAATTAAGTATCTTTAGAACACATGGTATGAAAAATATTAAACGTAATGCATTCAACAGATATGGGTTTTGCATCATTGTCTTAGGTTACAAAATAAAGATTACACATATGGACTCAAATCATAAATCTATTTTAATAAATATTCCAGTGTAGCCTAGATGCAGAAAAGGTTGATCTCTAAGCTATCACACTTAATCATCACCTGAAAAACATGCTATAATAGGTCAACTAAAAGTTGGTGAGCTCGTAGAGTTTGAGACTCGATAATAGTTTGCAGGATCGTTTAAGGGTTGGTCATTTACAACACAACATACAATGAGAAGAGTGAGTTAGAACACTTAACAGATCAAATAGGGAACTAGCAACCAGTCACATTTTGATAATAAGAAACACAAGTAATAAAGAGACGGAACAAGAACAATAACAATAACACAAGTGTTTGGTTTTCAAGAATGTCGTATATTGCTCTCAAACTCCTTACAAGTGTTTGTAAAGCATAAAAGCATAAAATATACAAAAGGACCTAAGATACTTTGCAGGAACGGTTTATGTCACTTAACACTTTGTTTTTCTCTCAAACTCACTTGAACTACACTCGGATGAAGGCAGAGTCTATAAGAGTTGATAACAATATAATAAGTAGTAATGAACACAGAAAGATAATTTGCAAGGTACTTGCATATATTGCTTCTCAACTCAGAATGTTACAAGACTCTTACAAGCATGGATTATGAGTTACAATGAGAAACTATATGTAATACTACCTACAGCCGGATATACTTTGATACCAGCTGGGATCCTATAACTAAAGCAAATACTACAGTGCTAAAGTTAAGGTATATTAGATAATGTCTTATCTAAGATATGGTAGTCATGACATGTCCATGACTTACCTTTTCTCACCAACTAAAGTTGGCAACTGTGCTACCTAACAAAAGGTGAACAATAGAATAAAGTAAGGTCAACTATATGGCTTCTGAGAAAGTGCCTTGTAGTATCTCAGAGGTCTATAGCGGATTGTCAGAGACCATACTTATGTCTACCGGTTCATAGCAGTGTCTTTCGAAGGTTAAATGGCTTTGGAAAAACTTGTTCTTCCGAAGCCACTTATACTTCGGAAGAGGTTGCTTCTTCCAAGGCTTTAAGGACTTTTGCTTTTCTTCAAACTTCGGAAGTAGTCTTTTGATCTTTACTTCTTAGACTTGATCTTCGGAAGGGAATACTTCTATCTTTGGAAGCAGAGTTTATCTTCGGAAGTTGATCTTTTAATTAAACTTCGGAAGATACTCTGTCTCCTTTGGAAGTCTATTTTAGCTTCGGAAATCGTCTATTATCTTCACCAAAATAAACTAAGTGAAATGGTTTTGGTTGCACCAGCCTTCTACTTGATCCAACAAACTCCCCCTAGGCTGATACTACCAAAACTTCACTTGTTCCTACTTCTCAAAGCTTTCAGCACTAAGGAAAGCAAATATTTATATGTCTCTTTGTTCTTCCCGGATGTAGTGCTGAGAAGCTTGTACAGATCATTTGTTGACAGGAATTCCAGTCTGTCACCTTAAATGATGTGCACCTTTTGTTGTGTCCCTCTGAAAAGAGTAAGTTGATGGGAGCTATAATCATATTCCCATCTAACTATAGGTTCCAATTCAGGACCCTCCACCATCAGTAGAAAGGTTGTGCCTTTAGTGGGAGATCTATCCTTGTCTTCCTTTCTTCTCAGTTTCAACTCTTCTTCAACTTGGCTTTTGCAGTTAACTCAGCAAGATGAAGACGGCTAAGATAATTTTTGATATGAGTAGCCGTTTTAGAGTTGGAGGGATTAGAGAATGGTTTCTCTGCTAACTCAGCAATGTCAAACCTGCTAGAGTGTAGCAGAGAGGTGGCATTCAGCCTGTTGACTTCACCATTCTCTCTTTCCACCACAAAGTTGTGAGAAGCTTCATCGAACCTCCACTGGATTTTTTCTTTCTAGGCACAAGAGACTGACTAGGAATCTTGTCCTCTTTCTTTATATCCAGTAGAGTCACCAGCTTTCTTCTTAGTCTTTTCTCTTCATCATTTATTGAATCTGAGTTGAGGCCTAGAAGTTTAGCAGCATGGTCCATTGTTCCTCTGGACAGATCAAGAAATTGTCTCTTGTGAGCAAACTTGAAAATCTATTAACATAGGTTAGTTTGACAGAGTCTTCCTCACAGGAGATGTCGCTCAAAGTTGTGTAGTTGGTGAGCTTAGTCTTGATAGCCTTAAACTTTTAAATGGAGAGATGTTTGGAAGGCTAAGGGGATGGTTTGGAAGGTTGTTGGGTAGGATGTGGTCTAGTGGTTCTGGTAAGTGTTTTGGGTTGAAGGATGGGTAGTTTGGGTGGTTGAGGTGAGGAAGTGGGTGAAGGTAAGAGTGTGGGTTCAGGAGTGTGAGGTTCAGTTTTGATGGTGGATGGAGAGGATATTGGTTCGGGTTAGGGTTGAGTGGTTGGTGTGAAGGTCATCCCATGTACCCTTCTATACATATCTCTTCTTTTGCCCAAACGAATGTCAGCCTTGATTTCACTGACAATTCGTTGGAGTGTCCTTTCAGACATGGGACCCACCTCCCTTCCAGAGAAGCCGTGAGCCCGGAGATAATCTTTCATCCAGGCTTTCTCATCTATCTTCTTGGTTGCAGTGACCATTGCTTTTTCCTCCTTCTTTTTCTCCCTCAACTTTTCTCTTGAAGCCCTTTTTCTTCTTTCTCCAATTGATCCTGCTCTTTGTTGAAGAGCCAAGGATCGTTTCTTCATTATATGGAGACAGCTCTTGAAGAGAGAAGCCTCTGGAGGTTAGGAAATCTATCCTTTCCCTCCTAAGTTGCATGTCATCTTCCCTTTGTTCCTTTTCCTTTTCTTCCTCTAAGGCCAACCTTGCTGCTTCCTTCTATAGCCTGGTTGCCTTTTCCAGATCTACCAACTCCTCTAATGGTAGCAGAAGTGTTTCTTCATTGGCAGCTCCAAGCTGAATGAGCTGGTCAATGATCTCTTCTCTTCTTTGGTTATTGACAGCCTCCTGGTTGGCTGTAGTTGCTTTTGTACTGGCAGCTAATAGCTTCCCAATTGAAAGTCTTCCTTTTCTTTTTAGCTTTTCAATCTTTTCCTCTTCCTGAAGCTCTTCCACAGTCATTTTCTTCTTTCCTTTATTATCCTTTGAAGAGCTTGACTTTGGTGGTTCTTGGAGAGTGGATTCGGATTGTGAGAGAGGCAGAGAGGGTGTCTGAACAAGAGGTTGATCCAGAAAGTCCTCACTATTCACCTTAGATGCTAGTTCTAGAATTGCATCTGTGATGATTAGATCCTCGGACAGTGAGAATAGTCCTTCCACAGCTTCCATTTCAACTTCGGAAGATTTAGGTGTTCTTCAGAGTCTTTGACTTCAGCTTCGGAAGTTTGAGGGGGTGCAGATTTTGTCCCGATTGTTTCAGTTGCTGGGCCATCAGTCCTTATTTCCCCTTCGAATTGAATCTCAGGTTCCATTTGGACCTTAAGTTAACCAACTTCTTCTACAGTGGTCGAAGGTGCACTTAGCCTCTAAAGCTCTTCAGCTCCGAAGTACATCATGGTTGCATCAGGGCTTGGCTGATTAAGAGAGGATCTCAACAGAAACTTGGAAAAGAGTTTGTAAAGATCTATGAGCATCCTTGGATCAATTTGCAGTACAACTTGGGATGGCTCAGAGAAAGTTGTAATGTGAGCCAAATATTTGGAAGTAAAAGTTTGACTATGTGGTTCCTCAGATGTTTGTCTCTGAACATTCTCCCCCTTTTTGGTAGCATCATCTTGAGAGCTAGATGATCTTGAGGAAGAGATCAAGGAGACCTGAACAGGTACATGCCTAACAAATCTCTCAGTCTGTTTCTAAGCTAGTTGAGCCTTGAGATTGTCAATCTCAAGTTGCTGAGTGGCAGACCTTTCTTCTAAAGTCCTAACCTTGGATTCAAGGTTTGAGACTTTAGATAGTAGGTCTTGTATGAGGAGTTGCATGCTTCCCTCATATTCTTTTGAAGATCACGGGGAGATGAGCTAACATACCTAGTATGTTCAGCCTCACCACCAGATGTGGTTTCTTGGCACTCTGGTTTCCCTTGCTTAATGATGTCTCTTTCCGAGTCATCAAAAGGCATGGTTGCCGCAGATTCAGTCTCAGAGATGTTACCACTGTCCATAAGGTCCATTGAGGCACCTTCTATAGTTGCAGCTGAATCTGCAAGAGTCCCCTCCACATCAGTGGGACTCACCTCAGTAATGGGTTGTTGATGGGGGGCTAGAGATAAGAGATCTTTCGAGGCTCTGTTGATCTTTGAGAGAGTGTTGTAGATCAACGTCATTGTGTAACACCCGGTTATTTTAAAGTCAAGAAAAGAATGAATAAAGTGAAGAAAAAGAAGGAAAAGAAATAAAACCCAAGTCCGGGGTAGAAAGTGTCCAAAAGGACAAAATGTTTGAAAAGTGGGTGTAAAAGGCGGTATGGCCGCCCATATGTCACATACACCATTGATCTTCAGGTTTTAGAGAGAGAAAGAGCAGCAAATTCTCGGTTTCGAAGGAAGAACAAGAAAGAATTCGAATTCAAGTAAGAATTCATGCTTTTATGGTGTTCTTGACTGGTCTTATCCTCGGTTTATGCTTATGTGTGTTTTTATGTGTTCGGGTATGCTTTTTTATGGGTTTCTAGGAGGTTGAATTCAATTTGCAAATGAGTTTGGAAGAAGCCATACTCAAGAGCTGCAAAGGTGAGTTCTAGGACCCCTCTTTTACCTGTTTTAACTAATTTTGGGGATGGAATTGCACGAATGTATGTTTTCATTCATTGGGTTTCGGACTCGAATGTTTGAAAGTGTGTATGATGATGTTATGTTTGCTGATATGTGATTATGTTCATGTTTGCTGATGTATGATGATGTTTCTAATATCTAGAATGTATGATGTAAGCTTAGAACATGATGAATGGTGAATTGAAATCTGATGTTTAAGGCTCATATGTTAAGTTTTAGAATCTGCATAAGTGATGAAACAGGCCAATGCGGATGACGTCAATGCGGATGAGCATTGACTAAGTATGGAAATGCGGATTAACAAAGTAAGTCAATGCGGATGAGGTCAATGCGGATGAGCATTGACTAAGTATGAAAATGCGGATGAACAAAGTAAGTCAATGCGGATGAGGTCAATGCGGATGAGCATTGACTAAGTATGGAAATGCGGATGAACAAAATAATTCAATGCGGATGAGATCAATACGGATGAGCATTGACTAAGTATGGAAATGCAGATGAGCAAAGTAAGTCAATGCGGATGAGGTCAATGCGGATGAGCATTGACTAAGTATGGAAATGCGAATGAGTAAAGTAAGTCAATGCGGATGAAGTGAGTCAATGAGGATGAAGTCAATGCAGATGAACATTGACTGAGTATATGAAATGCGGATGAGTTAGGCAAATGCGGATGAAGCAAATTAAATGCGGATGAAGTAAATCCAATGCGGATGAACAATAAGGCCAATGCGGATGAACTATAGGAAATGCAGATGAACACTTAGAAAAATTCTGACTTTTTGGGAGAAAAAGGAATATTGTAGGCTTTGACCTAGGAGATTCCCGAGGGTTATGTAAGTTGACTTTTGGGGTCATAGATGGCATGATGGGCATGTAATGATATATGCTTGATGCTTATGCATGATGATGATGATGTTGCATGGTTATGCATGATGTATGTTATGTATGTATGATGCCCTGCATGATGATGTATGAATGATATGTTTATGTTTCTTATAATGATGTATGATTATCTTTCCTATGACTTTACGTGTTATGATAATGAATGAACCAAAGTATTATGTAACGTAAAATGAAAGATAATGAAAGAGGAACATGATGAATGCATGCATACATTAACGAACGAATGAATGTAAGAAGGCTTGCAAGCAAATGTATGGAGGTGCACACCCTATGTAGGTGTTAGCTCAACGGTGTGCGGGTTAGCTACCCCAAAGGATGCACATTGGGGTCCAATCCTTATGATTGACCATATGAATGGGATCCTTGCCGCTTGCCCTAGGTACTGGAGTCAGCTTCGTGCATAATGTTCGAGGTCTATGAATGACCTCAGGCCCAGTTACGTGCTTCGTGCACAATGTTCGGGGTATTGCATATGGCATTGATCCGGAATGAAAGAGAAAATATAAATGGTGAATGTACTTGCCCTAGGTACTGGAGTCAGTTTCGTGCACAATGTTCGAGGTCTATGAATGGCATCAGGCCCAGTTACCCGCTTCGTGCACAATGTTCGGGGTAATGTACATTTCAGTGGAAGTAATGAATGAACGAATGAAAGTTAACGAATGAATGATGAAGATAATAATTATATTATCTATGTGTATGTGTGATGTATGATCACGAGCAAATGTAAAGTATAGTATGAATTTGAAAAAATGTATGTTTTATTTATAAAACTAGAACTCACTCAACACACTAACTTTTATGCATTTTCTAGTTGGCAGGTGAGCATTGCTAAGGATGGCACGGAGCAGCTACTTGGCATTTTGAATGACATTCTTTTGTTAATATGTTTGCATTGTAATGCGAACGAATGATTTTTTTGAATGAACGCTTGTATTAACTTGCAAAAGCATTTGTAATGATATGAAAAATTAGTTTTATGTTTCCACTGTAATGTTTTAATGAATGATTAAATGTAAAGTATATGTTTTATGTGCGATGATTTACTAGCTGTAAGCGTCCCGGAAACGGGGCCTTACACATTGCCATGGAGGGGCGTAATCTCGTCATTAGTTTTGAAGAGAAGGTCAGTAGATAAGGAAGTTAAACCTACTGACCCGGGACTTTGATCAATGTCTACATGCATTGAGCCTCTGGTGGGGTTGTCCCTTGTTGGCTACTCAAAAGAGTATAAATACTCATCTTGAGGGCTGTTGGCTTGGGTTTCAGGCTCATGGGTTTGAGACTGAGGAGACTCAAAACCCAAATTGAGGTTAAATAAGAAGGATGGTGAGACTTCAGACTGAGTGGGAGCCCATTGTTCCATTTTAGTCTTTTTAGATTGAACAGGAGGAGCTTGTTCAATCAGAGTAGATTGAACAAGGGTTCATTTGGGGCGTCTTTGGTAAGTGATGGTAATGGGTTGAGAAGGCAGAGTTGGCATTATGGGGGTAGTTGCTGGTGTGGGTTCATCACCTGTGGGGTGAACAGGGATGTCACTAGGAGCTATGTGCTCAATCATACCTGGAAGCAGAGAAGTGTACCTTCCAGTGAAGTTGGTGGATACCTTCTTCAATGCCTTAAAGATGGTTGGCCTCATGTGAGGGACAGTCAAAGCAGCTGCATAGACAAGTTGACTCTTGTCCAGTTCACAGTTGATTATATGCTAAAGAAATCTGGGATACATAAAGAACGTTTCCCTCTGGAGATTTCCATTAAGGTTAGTCAGCACAAATCTGGAGTAGTTAAATCAGAGGCTTCTCACTAGTCCATGAACCAAACACCCTAGTTCATAAGGAATTTGATCCCATCCGCCAGATTTGTTGGACAGGCAGTGAAGAACAACATGCAGTAGAAACTTCCAGTTGTAGGAGAAGTTGAATTTGTAGACTGTGGATCTGCTGACGTCTCCACCATATCCCATTTGGATATAGGTGTTGTCCAAATCTGATTTGGGGAACTTTGTGGGTGCACCCTCATCGTGAAGCTCAAGATGCTCCCTGATGAGTTGTTCTATAATGACCAACTCTTGGCCACAAATGCTCGAACGAATTACACGATTCCCATTTAGGGTTTCAATCTGACCATTTTCCCAGAATTCAACCATATGGTTGGAATAAAAAGTGGGGATAACGGTTAGGGCAGTGTAATACGTTGATTGGGTAAGAAAGGAGATGATTTCAGAGAAGTCAGCATCTCTTGAAGAATCAAGAAGTGTGACTTGGTTGTGCTGAGGGTTGATTGCCATTTGAGAAATATGAATGTGGATGAATTTGAGCTTGAGTAAATTTAGAGTGAAGGAAGCTTTTAGGACAGTAAAAATGAGGTAAGAAAATGAGAGTGAACAGTCGAGATTATTTAAAGAGGGTGGAAAGGCGGTTAATGGGGTTAGGATAAGGTGATGGGATGTTTTAATAGATGAAATGACAGTGGCGGTAAGGTTTAATTCAGTTAAATAATCCGACATCATTAACAAAATCTTTACCTTTTACAGTGTGGGGCCCAAGAGCTTTCCGTTACATAGTAAAATCTCTCTTCCGAATATAATCATTTCGGAGGTGATTTGTCTTCCGAAGGCAATTTCTACTTCCGATGGCAAATCTTTGCTTCTGAGAGTAAAGGTTGCTTTCTGAGTGGAGAGTTTTGTAAGCTTCAAAAGTAGATCTGATATGTAATCAATCGCTTCTTCCGAGACTAAAAACTCTTCCGAGAAGAAAATTATCCTTGGAGAAATTTTGCTTCGGAAGTTATGCAAGATATCTTCCGATGGTTAATTTCTCTTCGGAAGGATTTATACGCAGAGAACATTTTCAGAGAGAGACCTTTTGTAACAGGACTTAGATTGTATTGACATAAGACATTACACAATAAAAATATTTTCAAAAGAGGTAATCTAATCAATGTTTATCATCCCAATAGTTGTTATGAGATACTTAAATCTCTGCTAATCAAAAGCTTTGGTGAACAGATCAGCATATTGTTCATTGAATCAACTTTGATTAGCTGGATTAGATTTTTCTCATGAATATCTTTAATGAAATGATACTTGATATCAATATGCTTTGTCTTGGAGTGCTTCACCGGATTTTCAGTGATGTAGATAGCACTATTGTTGTCAATATGGATAGGAGTGCTCATAAAGTTGAACCCATAGTCTAACATCTGGTTCTGAATCACAACAGCTGAGCACAGCAGCTAGCAGCAGTAATGTATTCAGCTTCAAAGTTGATGTAGAGACACATGATTGTTTCTTGCATTGCCATGAGATGATCCTTCCACCAGAAATTGACATCCTCCTAATGTTGATTTCTTGTCAATGTTGCAGCCACCATAGTCACTATCAGAGTATCCATAGAGATTAAAATCACTATTCCTTGGATACCAGAGACCTAGTTTGGGTGCTCCTTTCAGGTATCTAAGGATTCTCTTGGAAGTAGCTAGGTGAGACACCTTTGGAGCAACCTGATATCTTGCACAGATGCATGTCGCAAAATGATATCAGGTCTACTTGCTGTGAGATATATCAGAGAACCAATAATTGCCCTATACTGATGTTGATCAGTATTCTCCCCCTTAAGGTCAGGACAAAGATTATGGTTTCTGGGTATGGGTGTCTTGGCTGGCTTACAATCGTTCATCTCAAATCTCTCTAAGATGTCATTGACATACTTGGATTGATTGATGAAGAACCCTTCTTTCAATTGCTTCACCTGAATTCCAAGGAAAAAGTCCATTTTTCCAATGGAACTCATCTCAAACTTCTTCTTCATAATGCTTTCAAAGTCCTTACATATTTGGTCATTTGAAGAACCAAATATGATGTCATCAACATAGACTTGAACAAGCAAAATGTCCTTTCCAGACTTCTAATGAAGAGAGTCTTGTCAATGGTACCTCTAGTGTAACCATTCTTTAGAAGAAACAGAGACAAAGTCTCATACCACAGCCTTGGTGCTTGGTGCAGCCCATATAGAGCTTTATCCAATTTGCACACATAGTTGGGGTTGTGGGTCTTCAAATCCTAGAGGCTGGCACATGTAGACTTCCCTATCTATATCCCCATATAGAAAAGCACACTTGACATCAAGTTGGTAGACAATGAAATTCTTGAATGCAGCATAAGAAAGGAAGATCCTAACTGCCTCAAATGTTGCAACAGGTGCAAATACATTAGTATAATCGATTCCTTCCTCTTGGGTGTATCCTTAAACAATCAGTCTTGCCTTATTCTTGATAATCAAGCCTCTATCATATCTCTTGTTTTGAAAACCCATTTGGTGCTTATAGGTACTTGACCAGATGGTAGCGGACATAGGTTCCAAACCTTTTGTCTCTTGAATTGAAGCAATCCTCTTGCATCGATTTAACCCAGCTACTATCTTTCAAGGCATCTTCCACCTTCTTGGGTTCCATCTAAGATAAGAAGCATGGGTACAAGCAAACATTCCCATGATGAGTCTATCATCTTGTTCTCACACCTTCAGAGACATCCCCTATGATGTTTTCAACTACATAAGTGTTATGAATCCTTAACGAGGAATCACTTCTAGCTGCAAAGATAGATCCAGATTGGACATATTTTGCTCAGGAGCTAGACTACTTTGTCCAGCTGTTGTTTCAAGTCCATTCAATGAGGACTGATTGAATGAAAAAGAAACATCATCTATTTTTGGTTATGAAGTAGCATTAACAGTTGCGTGCTCCTTCAAGATGCTACTTCCATTAGCTTGGTGTTGTACAGGTTCACCTGATGAACTATCAAGATCACTGAGTGAGTTACTGGTTGAAGCTCCACTAACTTGTGAGATGGTTATGCTATCAGATCTGCCAATAGTGAAAGCTTGGTTTGTTGTAGCTCTTGGAGAATTTGAAATAGGTGTGGGTAACTCAAACATTTGATTATCTTCAGAATTTCCTTGAGTACCTATTTCAGCTGAAACATTCTCACAAGATGGTTTAGAATAGTTTGGAAACATTTCTAAATCAAAAATATGATTAGGTCCATTCCCCCTAACACAAGGAGTGTGCTCATTAACAACAATATTGGATGACTCCTCAGATTGTTGATTCCTATTGTTGTATACTCTATAAGCTTTTGAGCTAGATGAGTATCCAACAAAGATAGCATCATCCGACTTTTCAACGAACTTTGCCAAATTTTCTTTTGTGTTAAGTATGGTACACCTGCTGCCAAAGGACCTTAGAAAGCCAATAAATGATGGCCTCTTGTTCTATTGCTTATAAGGGGTTTTTCCATGTGGCTTAACTACAAGAACTTTGTTTTACACATAGCATGCAGTGCTGACTGCCTCTGCCCAGAATGTTAGAGGTAGTTTGGAATCAACTAAATAGTTCGAGCAACCTCAATAAGTGTCCTGTTCCTCCTCTCAACAACACCATTTTGTTGAGGAGTTCTGGGAGCACTATATTGTCTGGTAATCCCTTTTGAGTTATAGAATGAGTCAAGAACGAAGTTCTTAAACTCAGTCCCTTGATCACTTCTAATTATCTTAACCTTGTGATCAATTTGATTTTCTATCTTAAGAATTACAGATTTTAATGTTTTAGCAGTTTTATCTTTAGTTCTTAAAAAGAATACCCATGTAAATCTTGTAAAATCATCAACTATCACAAGGAAATATGATTTCCTTCTAATGATCATTATACTTGTGGGACCAAATAGATCCATGTGCAATAAGTGTAATGGAGTAGTGATGGAGCTAACACTTTTGGACTTGTGAGATGCCCTGTGCTGCTTCCTTTTTAGGCATGCAACACAGTTATCTTTATAGAAAAATTCCTTTTTAGGCAAACCAAGTACCAAGTTATTTTAGCCAATTTATTCATTGTCTTAATATTCATATGATACATTCGTTTATGCCATAGTGTTGACTCATCACAGTCAGCTTTGGAAAGAAAGCATGATACTTCACCCATTGGGGAAGCATTGTTCATATCAAGCTTGTATATATCCCCTTTCCTAGGAGATCTAAGAAGCACCAATTCCGGAGGAATTGTCATCCCTGGTTTGAGGATAATGCACTCATGTTCTATGAAAAGCATTTGGGGCTTTTGATCACAAAACTGGTAAACACTTAACAGATTGTGTTCAAGCTGTTTGACAAAGTGAACTTTGTAAACTTTTAATTTTCCATTGGATATACTTCCCTTGCTAGAAATATATCCTCCGGCCTCACCTCCAAACTAGACAGGACCTCCATCATAATGTTGAAATTGTTGAAGGAGAGATCTGTTCCTGTCATGTGCCTAGAGCATCCACTGTCCACAATCTAAATGTTGTTATTTTTGTCATTTGGATGTCCCTGCACATAAGATGAGATGATTAGTTTTGATTGGAAACCCAAGCCTTGTTGGTCTTGGGTTCTTCCAATGATAGTGACATAATTGAACTAAAGGTTAAGCATGGGGGTTCAATGGATGTCTTTGAAGAATAGGTTTTGGTTGCAACATCCTTCTTGATCTTCCAATCCATCCTTTGGTTGATCAAAGAGGATGAACATGTTGAAGCTTTTGCAGCATGGCATTCTTCCAAAGCCTCTTTCTTTTTGGAAGAGCCTTCACAACATTTTCTTCCAAAGCAATCTTCTTCTGGGATGGTTTCAAGGGAACTTTCTTGTTCTTCTGAACTTTAACAGCTTTAGCTTCCGAAGCTATTTTCCCTTCGGAAGAAGGATTTTCTTCCGAAAGAACCTTGCTTCGGAAACCAACTTTCCCTTTTTCATCACTTGAACCATTTGATAAGGTTCAAATGTGAAACCTTCCATGAATCCTTATTTTCTAACATTATTTGCATAGTGTGTGCTAGTATAATTGTAGTAACAATCTTTAGCCATATGGTTTTGCAGACCACACATTATGCATGCAATGTTAGTCTTTTGGGAATATGAGGATTGTTGTTTCTTGTGCTTTTTCTTTTAATCAACAACCTTTCCCTTTAACTTATGATCCTTTGGTAGGATAGGAGTGCTGGTACTACACTTCTTTCCTAAATCAGAAGCACCTACCACTTGGAATCCAGCTGAGATGAATACACCCTTTTGTTTTAGGTCAATTTATAGCTTAGACTCAACCACTTTCTTTGCAGTTCTTCTTGTATCTTTAGCTCTGCTTCTTCTGGCTTTGGTGGTAAGGATTTGATCTTCACTGGGAGAGGTAGGTCGTTTAACCTGTTCCTTCCCTGTGGTGGCCACTATTATTGCATTATTCTTCAACTCATGTGAAGATGGGTCAGCAGATGGGACCTCTTGCTCTTCAGTACCACATCTTGGTTGTCTAATATACTCATAAGAGTGTGGTGGAGCAATTTCATTGGTCCCCAACCCTCCTTTGTTTTGATAACAAATTTTGGAGTGGGAGGATGATGCAATAATAATTTGGAAGTTTTGCTCAGAGATAGCATACCTCCTTGCTTAAGCCTCAGCAGTGACAAGCTGGGCTTGAGCCTCAGCAGTGACAAGCTGGGCTTGAGCCTCAGATAATTTGGATACTAAATCCTTTATTTGAGTCTTGTAGTTTGTGTGTTCATGTTTTAATAAGGACACAGTTTTCTCCAACTCTTCAATTTTTCTTGATAGTCAGATTCAGCCTTTTTAAAATCAGATTTCAAGATATTTAAAGACTCAATATCAGGTTTATTTCTATATTGTAGTCCTGATATAGTTTAACCTTAGCAATACAAGTAGGAGTACAGAGATGTTCATATACCTTGTTATCATCTGTTCCAGCCATGAGTGCTTGAGCAGGAGTCACATCCTGTACCATGAAGCTCTAGTCAACTTCTTGAGCTATTGCAGTTGTTTCAGTTGATTTTCTAGTGGGCTTTGATGTAGAGGGATGTGTGGAGGCCTGTGGGGTTCCCAGATTTGTCTTGGGAGCCTTGCATTCCCTTGCAAAATGACCAAGTTGGTTACAGTTGTAACATTTGGACTTGGTTTTGTTAAACCCAAACTTGCTGTTAGTTAGGTTTTGAGGGAATTGCCTTCCAGTTCTCTTGAAGAACTTCTTCGCTCTGTAGGTTAAAAGAGCCATCTGTTGGACAATGTCCACATACTCTACATCATCTGGACTGAAGCACTCTAGATCATCAAATCAGTATTGAAAATCACTAGAGTGTCCACTTCCTGAGACAAAGGCACAATTGTACTGAAAGGAACTATGCTTAGTCTGTTGAGACCTTGGAGTCTCAGGGAAGGTAATGCATGGTCCAGATGAGCAAGATGGGCTGGTTAAGTCAGGTAGTGCTGAGGTTATGTGGGTCTTGAGCCTTCAACAACCATCAAAGCGTTGCTAGCAGGAAGACTCAGGGGTCTGCTTGTTTGATGGCCCCTCTTGCTCTCCATCTCCAAACGGTATCCATCAAGGATGCCATATAGTTCAATCATGGTGAGAGTGTTTAAATTCTCTGTCCTCTTGATAGAGACACAGTAGAATGTCCAATCATTTGGAAGAGCACTCATGAACTTTCTTGTGAGGTCTCTAAGTTCAGGAGTGATTCCCACAGAATGAAGAGAAGAAATAAGATCTATATACCTGAAATACTACTAGCTGAGAGACTCTCCAGCAATATAGGTGAAGTTCTCGAACTGCTGCTTCAGTGAGTCTTTCTTGGAGTCATTGGAGCTTGAGTACATTTGAGCAAGTGCATCAAACAGTTCTTTGGCAGACTTACAATGATCAAACCCCACCATGATGGAGTTGGGTATTGCGGTCATAAGAATAGTCATTGCATTGCTGTCAATGTCTATCTTCTTTCTGTCCTCATCAGAGTAATCTTCAACAGCCTTCTCTATCATGGCACCGTTCCACCAGGTGCTGCCACCTTGGGTTTATATGTGCCATTAACGATAGAGTACTACATTATGCTATTTTGGTATCTGATGAAGCCTTTTATGCGTCTGCTCCAAAACCTGAAGTTTTTAGGAGTAATGATGGGAGCTTTAGTCATAGTTCCCATCTCTACTTTAGACTTATTAAGGGCCATTTTGAGTGAGTTGTAAGGAGGAGTGAAAAACAGGTTGATTTAGATGGTAAGATCTTACAATCAAGAGCCTAAAAAGCTCTGGTACCAATTATAGGAATGGTTTATGTCACCTAACACTTTGTTGTTCTCTTAAACTCACTTGAACTACACTCGAATGAAGGCAGAGTCTATAAGAGTTGATAACAATATAATAAGTAGTAATGAACACAGAAAGATAATTTTCAAGGTACTTGCATATATTGCTTCTCAACTCAGAATGTTACAAGACTCTTACAAGCATGGATTATGAGTTACAATGAGAAACTATATATAATACTACCTATTGCCGGATATACTTTGATACCAGCTGGGATCTTATAACTAAAGCAAATACTACAGTGCTAAAGTTTAGGTATGTCTTATCTAAGATATTGTAGTCATGACATGTCCATGACTTACTTTTCTCACCAACTAAAGTTAGCAACTGTGCTATCTAACAAAAGGTGAACATCAGAATAAAGTAAGGTCAACTACATGGCTTTTGAGAAAGCGTCATGTAGTATCTCAGAGGTGTGCAATGGATTGTCAAAGACCATACTTATGTCTACTGGTTCATAGCAGTGTCTTCCAAAGGTTAAATGGCTTTGGAAGAACTTGTTCTTCCGAAGCCACTTATACTTCGGAAGAGTCTGCTTCTTCCAAGGCTTTAAGGACTTCTGCTTTCCTTCAAACTTCGAAAGTAGTCTTCTGATCTTTAATTCTTAGACTTGATCTTCGGAAGTGAATACTTTTGTCTTCGGAAGCAGAGTTTGTCTTCGGAAGTTGATCTTTTAATTAAACTTCGGAAGAGACTCTTTTTTCCTTCAGAAGTCTATTTTAGCTTCGGAATCTTCTATTATCTTCACCAAAATAAACTAAGTGAAATGGTTTTGGTTGCACCAACCTTCTACTTGATCCAACATACTTTATATTACATCCTACAGCCGGTCATACTTTGAAGGCCAGTTGGATACATGATCTAAACAACAACAAAATCAATGTAGAGTTAAAATGCAGATTGTCTTTTGACTAGTAACTATGACATGCCATAGCTCACATCCTAATATATTACAAAAAAGATAAAGGTGCATAAAGTAGAAAGTAATAGACTCAATACCTCAATATACAGTTTACCAAAAGCACGAACCTTTCACCAACTTGTTAAAGTTAGTGAGTCAAACAGAATTGCTGCGGAAATATGGTCGAACTTTATGGTAAAAGGTACATCAGATAAAGCATGTACTCAAAAGTCTTAGGAAGAAATCTGTCTTCATGAGTTGGCTTCGAAAGACTTTATCTTTAAAGCTTCCAAAAACTTCATATTTGGAGTCGGAAGATATTGATTTTGGCATCGGAAAATTTCACACTTAGAATATTTTCTAAGGCATAGTGTGAAACTTCTAAAGCATTATACTCATTACTTATGTGCATGCATGCTAGATAGAATTTGGATGTTTTGGGTTGCATCAGCCTTATATGAATCCTTACAAACTCCCCTAGGCTGATGCTACCAAAATATTCAAAAACTTTAGATAGTGATAGTCCTCATCGTATTGATGACCAATCTTTTCTTCATTAGATGGTCAAGATCACTCAAACTCTCATAGTGTCTTCTCATCTTAAAGAGATCATGTAGAGGTAGATTAAACATGTCTTGCTATGTTTAGATATCTTTAATACCTTGATCTCTGATAACATGCCATCTTTCTAGATTAGTAGTGTAAGTTCAGGATAAGACAGGTCTTCCTAATACCAGAGGAGCTACTTGGATTGGAGTTGGTGGAGCTTCCTCTCGTTACACATCCTTAGGATGTTCTGACTCATCCTGAGGTTTGGAGATGAATGCTTCTTTCTTTTTCTTCTTAGACTTTGGTCTAGAAATCATCCTTTTTCTCCTTTTTACACCTTTGAAATGAGAAGACTAGCCTGTAGCACCTTGTTGTTCATCTTTGTCTTTCTTAATTGGGTTTTCCACTCTCACAGGATCAAATTGAGAGGGGACATAACCATGATGTGGATCAGAAGATGAAGCTTGCTGGGTTTCAGCAGGAGGTCCAGGTTGTGTTGTCTCAAAAGTTTCAACCTTTACCTCCACTTGAGGGACCTGACTTGGTGGGGAGAGTAAGTCAACAAGTTCTCCTCTTTTGATCTTTTACTTGATCACCCTAATGTTCTCATCCATAGTGGATAGAGACATAGGGCCAAGTGTCCTTCTAAAGAATCCATATAGCTTCAAAAAGCTCATCATCCTCTACATAAACAAACTTCTTTTGACTCTTCTGGATGATGGCTCTTGTTTTTGCAGCTCCTTCCCTCATCTTCCTTTTTGCCTTTCTTTCTTTGAGTACTTCAAGTTCAAGTTGCTTGAGATACTCATATAGACCTGTGGCACTCAGGTTTTGTTGATCCTGTCAGTTTCTTTGTCTACATGAGGTTCTTGTGGAGCCAAAGTCTCTTGTACATGACTTTCTTGAACTGGTGAGAGAGTAGGAACATGTTTTAGAGCCTTTTCAATCTCTTTTCTTCCTTAATCTAAAGAAACAATCTTGCATCCTCTTTCTCCTTATTCTCTTGACAATTCCATGTCAGCTAGTTCATCCAGTTCTTCTAAGGGGAGGGAGATAATATTGTCATAAATATAGTTCTTGGTTTGTATGTAAGCAATCTTGACTACCCTCAACTCATTATTTTGAGTGTTTGGTTTGAGAGCAGCCCTAATTGCAGATTCCATAAAGCCAGCAGATCCTGTAAAGGAACATTTTCCTTTAGCTTCTTTTTCCTCTCTCTCTCTCTCCTTCTTAATCTCCTTAGGAGTCATTTTCCTTTTCCCTTTGTCACTCACAGACCTTTGTGACTCAGGGTGGAGAGAGCTTTGGCCTTCATTGCTTGGAGTAGCATCCAAGCTCTGGCAAGAGAGAGGTTGAGAGGTAGAAGGTGTGCGTTCACTATCCTGTGTTGCTAGGATGTCACCTTGAGCAATGAGCTCTAATATTTTGGAGACAAGGGCTATTTCTACCCCAGAGAAGCCAATAGTTGGCTTCTTCAAAATTTTAAAGATGTCGGCTTCATTTGTCCTAATTTAAGAACATTACTTGTTTCCCTTAACTGTGAGCCTAGTTCATAGTTAAGAATGTGTTGAACATATCTAGGAAACATATAATATTCTAAGGAGTCCAAGTTAGCAAGCAAATTTGTATAAACAAACTGAGAGTACCTGAACTTGACCCCTAAACCATCCCATGCACTATGAAGGAAAGATCTTTAGGAATTTGGTCCCATCCCCCATGCTTGTTAGACAAGCTGTGGATGACCAAATGAAGCAAGTACTTCCACTAGGAGGAGACCTTCCCTTTCCTGAAGGTCTTGATAGAGAAATCTCCTTCATAGCCCATCTGCTCAAAAGAGTGGCTTACATCTTCTTTAGGAAAGTACAATTCACCTTCCTCATCATCTAGCTGAAGGTGGGTGTTGATGTAGCAGACAGTGCCTTCTCCCCATCCATAATGACCTCTTGACAGGTATTTCAAAAATCAAGCAGATGATCCTCATAAAGAACAAGATCAATGGTAAGGGAGGTGGAGTAGTTGGACAGAGCTAAACATTAACAAACCTTTGAGAAATGAGGATCTTTCTCAGAGTGTAATAGAGTAACCTAGTGTTGCCTGTGTAATTGCATGGAGAAGTTTGGGTCATTTATGCGGATGAGGTTGGTGTAAGGCCCCGTTACCGAGACGCTCATAGCTGGTCAATCATTGCATATAAAACATATAATTATATTAACTTGAAATAAATGTTGCAGCAGAAACCTTAAAATAACTTTATCATTATAAATTCATTTGCAAAATAATACAACATTCATTACACAATTTCCTTTGTTCGCATTACAATGAAAAAAATTTAACAAAACAATGCCATCCAAAATGCCAAGTAGCTGCCCCGCGTCATCCTCAGCAATGCTCACCTGCCAACTAGAAAAATGCATAAAACGTCAGCGTTGCTGAGTGAGTTCTAGTTTTATAATAAAACATACTTTATCTTTTGTTTAAATCCGTTCTTTACTTTCATTCAGTCATAACCGGTTTTAGAATGTGATCACACATCATACGTACACACAGATAATATTTATTATATTCATCATCGTTCGTTTCGTACATTTATTATATTTCATTTCCAACTAGGTCCTGTCATGTGCTTAACCCACTTGTAGAGCACCAAGCAATTCATCTAGGGTTAAGCGACTAGGACCCCATACATATGGTCAATCACAAAGATTGAACCCATGTGTGCATCCTCATGGGGTATTTATCCCGCACACAGTTGAGCTGACAACCACTCTTTAGGTGTGAACCTCCATACATTTTCTTAATCACATGGAATAAGCCCTAGTGTGCATCCTTATGGGGTAGCTAACCCACATACGGTTGAGCTAACACTCCTCATTGAGTGTGAACCTCCATACATTTGCTTGCAAGCATTTCTTTCGTTCGTTCATCATAATGCATGTATTCTTTCATTTCGTTCCTCTTTTCATTATCTTCCACTTTACGTTACATAATACTTTCATTTCATTCATTAACATTCAACATAAAGCCATTGGAAAATAATCATACATAACAAGGAACACAAACATAAACAATCAACATCATCATACCAGGCATCATACATACATAACATACATCATACATACCATCATGCATAAGCATCAATCATACATCATAACATGCCCATCATAACATCTATGACCTCAAAAAATCAACTTACATAGCCCCCGGGAACCTCCCAAGTCAAAGCCTACATTTCACTTTTCCTCTAAAAAGTCAGAAACTAATCTAAGTGTTCATCCACATTTGCTTTTTTGTTCATCCGCATTTGTCTTAGTTCATCCACATATGTCTTAGTTCATCCGCATTTGTTTTAGTTCATCCGTATTTCCTCAGTACTCATCCGCATTTCCCTTACTTATTCAATGCGCATCCGCATTTCCCCAATACTCATCCACATTTCCCTTACTTAGTCAATGCTTATCCGCATTAACTGTTCAACCGCATTGGCTTTCCATCCGCATTGACTTTCCATCCACATTTGACCTTACATCCGCATTTGTCAACACTTAAGCCGTTTTCTAAACTTAGGCGTATGAACTACTGCTTGGGCGTATGAACTACTGCTTGGGCGTATGAGTAGCCTAGGGCATACTGTTCATCCGATTAAATTCCCAGATCTCATCTTTCATGTTCTAAGCTTACTTCTTACATTCTAAGCCTTAGAATCACAACTATAACATCATCAAGCACGAACATAGCGCAACATCACATCATAACAGCAACATACACATAGCAGATCATACGGGTGTAAAACTCAGTTCTATAAAAACACAATGCCATGCATTTCCAGCCCCAAAAATCAGTTAAAACATGTGAAAGAGGGGTTCTAGAACTCACCTTTGCAGCTCTTGAGTATGGCTTCTTCCAAACTCTTTTGAAATTGAGTTCAACCGCCTAGAAACCCACTAAAACATATAACCAAACACACACAACACACATGAGCATAAACCTGAGGACATAACCGGTTAAAAACACCATAAAATCATGAAGTATTACCTTGAATTTAAATTCTTTCTTGTTCTTCTTTCTAAAAGCGAGAGTTTCAGCTCTTTTATTCCTCTCTCTCTAAAATCACAAATCTGAATGTTGTAAGAGTAGAGTGGGCTGCCATGCCCACTTTACACCCACTTCAAACCTTTTTGTCCTTTTGACATTTTTTACCCTCAACTTGGGTAAATTGTCTTTTCTTTCTTTTTATTCACTTTATTAAGACTTTTTTTTACTTAAAAAAAGATAACTGGGTGTTACAGTTGGCCATTTTAGATAGCTTTGAGGTGAAGGAAATGAAGAAAGAGGGGGAACCATTGGATTTATACATAAAATGGATTCCAGACAAAGTTAATGAAAGAGGACAAACTCTGAAATCTAAATGTCAATTCCACCTCTAAAAAAGTAGTTTGCTTTGTTCCCAAAAGTAGTTTTCTTGGAAGTTGTAAATCTTCCAAAGGTAATATGACTTTGAAAGTTTTGAGAAGAAAGCTTCCGAAGCCAAAATGACTTCAGAAGAAATGTCAAAGATTTTTTTTAGAGAATTTTGCTTCGGAAGAAATTAACCTTCGGAAGTTGTAAAAACTTCTGAGAGTTAGTTACTTTCGGAAGAAAGAGGTTCTTTCAAACATACAAGTACTTAGAAACAAGTTTAAGCTTCGGAAGATACACTGGAGATTTCTTCTGAAGGTAAATGTTTTGTAATAGTTATTTGCTTTAAAGATTTAAATTTCTTCCAAAGGTAAAAACATATTTTCAAAAAGAATTTTACTTCCAAATCAAACAAGGGCTTATGAAAGATGATAGATATAGACAAATTAGGACACGAAAAATTTAAATATAAGATATGATTAAGTTTTAAGAAAAAGCTACTCAAAGTTAATTATCCCAATAACTGATACAAGATATTTGAATCTTTGTTCATCAAAAGTTTTAGTGAACATATGAGCATATTGTTCATTTGTGTTAACCTTGACTAGTTTGATTAATCTTTTCTCAAAGTTATCTCTAATCAAATGATACCTGATATTGATATGTTTTGTCCTTGAGTGCTACACAGGATTCTGTGTAATAGAAATGGCACTATTGTTGTCTATGTGAATGGGAGTCTCCTTAAAGTTGAACCCATAGTCTAGCATCTGATTCTGAATCCAAAGCACTTGAGCACAACAGCTTACAGTAGCAATGTATTCAGCTTTAGCAGTTAATACAAAGACACATGATTGCTTCTTGCATTGCCATATGACAACCCTTGCACCAAGAAACTAACATACCCCTGATATAGACTTTGCAGTCATATTGCATCCACCATAATCACTATCTATATATGCATACCGATTGAAGTCAGAATTCTTTAGATACCAAAGGCCAAGTGTTGAGGCACCTTTGAGATATCTTAAAATTCTCTTGACAGTGATAAGGTGTGACATCTTTAGGTTGGCTTGATATCTTGCACAAACTCATGTGGCAAACATGATATCAGGCTTACTAGCTTTAAGGTACATAAGAGACCCAATCATAGCCCTGTAGAGGTGTTCATCCACACACTCCCGCTCAAGATCAGGCCCAAGGGAGTGGTTTCTTGCTATAGGAGTCTTAGAAACCTTACAATAAATCATGTTGAATCTCTTGTGTATGTCTTGAACATGCTTTGACTGACTTATGAAGATGCCATCTTCAACTCTCTTCACTTGAATTCCTAGAAAGAAATTGAGTTCCCCCATGGCACTCATTTCAAATCGTCACTCATCAACTTCTCAAAGTCTTTGTAGAGCTTTGGATTAGTTGAACCAAAGACTATGTTATCTACATACACTTGAACTAGCATCAAGTCGTTTTCTATTACTTTGATGAAGAGAGTTCCATCTACAGTACCTCTTCGGTATCCATGCTTGCAAATATACTAAGATAGAGTCTCATACCACTTCCTTGGTGCTTGATGCAACCCATATAGAGCCTTATCAAGCCTGCAGACATAATCTGGATTATCAGGATCTGTAAAGCCAGGTGGTTGTTTGACATACACCTCTTCATCAATCACCTCATAGAGAAAAGCACACTTGACATCAAGTTGGTAGACCTTGAAATTCTTGGATGCAACAAAAGCTAAAAATATCCTAAAAGCTTCTAGTCTTGCTATATGAGCAAATACATCTATGTAATCAATTTTCTTCTTCTTGTGTGTACCCTTGAGCAACTAATCTTGCCTTGTTTTTGATGACAAGTCCTTTATCATCCTTCCTATTCCTAAAAACCCATTTGGTTCATATAGTGTTTTTCCCATGAGGAAGAGAACATAGATTCCAAACCTTTTGTCTTTTGAACTAAAGCAGCTCCTCTTGCATAGCTTTAACCTAACTTCCATACTTTAGAGCCTCATCAATCTTCTTAGGCTCTATCTAAGATAAGAAACAAGAGTGAAGACAAACATTTGCATCATTGGTTTGTCCTTCTGTTCTTACTCCTGAATCAACATCTCCAATGATGTTTGAGGTGGGATGAGACTTGTGGATCCTTAGCTGAGGAATCACAGCAAATTGCTAGAAGAGATCTAAATTAGAGAAATTTAGATCTGGCATTGAGGTTTCTCCTACCACATCAGCACACTTATCAAGTAAAACTTGATCCAATGAGTGTGTGACATCATTGATGTTGTCTTCAATGGAGTGGTTGTCAGCATCATGAAATTCTTGATCACTTTCACCACCACCATGATCTTCTACATTTAAAGTTTCTTTATCTGGTTGTTGAGCCTTTGAGCTGGAATTTGAAGACATCTCTGGATTATCAACTGAATTTGTCATTATTGTGCTGATAGAAACATCATTTGTAGAGTTAGTTACAACTGGAACTGAATTAGTGTTACTTGAGGGTCTTATCAGCTTAAATCTTGGATCAGGATCACATGGGTAATATATCTGTAGATCCTGAAACATTCTTACAAGATTTGTTAAAACAATTGATAACTAAATCAAGATCAAATTGATTCTCAATATTTAAGTTTAAATTCTTCAAAATCTCAGAGGTCTCATCCTTAGTTCTAAGAAAGAAGACCTATGTGAATCTTCTAAAGTCATCTGTGATCACCAAACAACAAGAGGTCCTTCCTAGAATCATTACATTGATCGGGCCAAAGAGATCCATATGTAACAAGTATATGGAGTAGTGATGGGGTTCTTTCCTTTGGCTTATGAGTTACCTTATGCTGCTTCCCTTTCAGGCATGCAACACAATGGTTATCAGTTATAAACTCTTTTTTTGGCATTCCAGTTACCAAGTCATTCTTAATTAGTTTATTTATGTTTTCAAAGTTTACATGGCACATTCTTTTATGCAAGAGGAAAGACCCATCACTATTTGTGTTAGATAGAAAGCATGAAACTTCTTGAGAGGGAGATGTTTCTTGCAAGTCCATCTTGTACATGTTCCCTTTCTTAAGGTCTCTAAGCAGGATATGCTCATGAGGAATAACCACTCCAGGCCTGAGAACATTGTACTCATGCTCAGTAAACAACATGTTATGACTCTGATCACAAAATTAAGATACACTCAGAAGATTGTATACAAGCTCCTTGATAAAGTTTACATTCTCAATGCTGAGCTTACCATTAGTGACCTTTCCCCTTCTAGTAATGTAACCACCAGCATCTCCTCCAAAAGCAACTGGCCCTCCATCAATCTTTTTAAACATTTAGAGTAGTGACCTATTGCTTGTCATGTGCCTGAAACACCCACTATCAATGATCCATATATTCTTGTTTGTCTTTAGCTATTCTTGCACAAAAGAGATAATTAGTTACATTTGGAAACCTAAGCCTTATTTTTCATTGGTTTATCAAAAGAAGTTGAAAGTAATGCAACAGTGATAGATCCTATAGTCATGTTTTGAGGATCTTTTGTTGTTGTTGATGAAGAACTTTCAATCATTTGATCTTTCTTTGACTTCCACACCACCTTTGGATGCCTAGACTTGACCTTCAACACTTCGGAATTTTTACTGACTTCGGAAGTTTTGATGACTGAACCTTCGGAAGATCTTACTAGCACTACAACAGGCTTTAGTGCTTCGTAAGTATTCCCTTCTCCCGAGACCAAATTTTCTTCCGAAGGCAATTTTCCACTTGCCTTCATCTTCATTTTGGAGCTTCCGAAAGGAAAAGTCTTTCCTTTCGAAGCTTGCTTCTTCTTGAAACTCTTAGAAGTCTCTTTCTTGGTCATGTGGAGAGTGCCTTTTGGATTGTAAGGACAATCCTTAGCATGATGAGAGGAACTCTCACACATAACACGTTCTAACTTCTTCTTTCTAAGAGCCTTCTTTTGTGAACAAGGCTTAACTTAATCACTTTCCTTCTCCATCTCTATCTTTGCAGATGCAGTGAAAGTCCTTTTAGGGTGAGGACTTCCTTTGGAGTTGGATGGTTCAGGTTGTGCAGTAGTGGCATACAACTGATCAACCTTCTTCTTTATGTTGAGATGAGTTGATACTGAACAAGAACTCCTAGTACTAGAGTTCAAGTTAGTGTCTTAATCTTTACCACTTTAAATCCTATAGAGATGAAAACTTGAATCTGCTTAGAGTTGAAGGTGGTCTTGATCTTTTGAGCCTTCTTTGCTTTCTTTTGCTCTTTTTGATCAAGTTCTTTCTCATAGACTTGGTCATCATAGTCTTCTTTCTCTCCTCAAAAGGTTAGTGGCCTTTCTTAGAATCCTCTTTTTCACTCTTCTCAAAGGCATTCTCCACTATCACTTCTTCATCCTTTTCAGTAAAAAGGTCTATGAGAGGAAGCTCATCTTCACAAGTTCCATACCTAGGAGATCTTAGACAAGATGGTGTAAGAAGGAGCTATCTCACTAGATCCTAGTCCCTACTTATTCTGATAACAAACTTTTACATGCAAGGATGATGATATAATATTCTTGAAGGTCTCTTCTTCAAGAACACATTTTTCTGCCATGGATTTGCTAATCACAAGCTCAGCCTGGCATTCAGTCAACTTGGTTATGAGATCTTTGATCTGAGTCCTGTAGTTGGTGTGTTCATGTTAAGAACTAAATGGTTTTCTCTAAGTCCTCTATTTTTAGTTTATAGTCATTTTCAGATCTTTTGAAATCTGATTTTAAAATATTCAAGGACTCAAGATCAAATCTATCTCTAAGTTGTACAGAGATGTATATATGTACATATATATATATATATATATATGTGTGTGTGTGTGTGTGTGTGTGTGTGTGTGTGTGTACGTTGTGATTTGCCAGTAAGTTTGGTAAGTCAACGTATAATTTTCTTAGATTAAATCATTAAGTTTATTTGTAAGTTTTGTCAAGTAATAGTATACATTAGAGGTTTTTTTGACTTATATTAGTAATGTGAGTATGTTATAACTTATGATATCTATATGTTTATTCACTAAAATCTAGGTTATTACCGATAGTTTCTATCGTGAAGTGTCTACTTGTAAGTTGTAATATGGCATCTAGATAAATTATAAGAATTGTATAATGATCAACTCTAACTCCCAAGTGTAAGCATGAAAATCAAGCTCCAATCCCACCCTATAACCCATTTAAATTTGTGATTTATTTACTATATTCATTGTAGCACAATTCTAGACAATTGTTCGTATCTTGGTCGGATGGGGTCCATAACTAGTTATTAATAGGTGTTCGTATATGCTTTGGAAAACTAAGACACTAAGCTAACTTTTGACACAAAATAATGTTTTTTGGTTAAGTATTGACAAATTTATGGCCTTGTAAAGTCGGGTCAACATTTTGTAAAAAAGTTACTTTTGACACTTCATTTTCTTTTGCGCTTTTGGGAGTCTAAATCTCCATGAAAAATTACGAGACCATTTGGGTTTGAAAGAAAACATGTTGAAAATAGCTCTAGGCTCAAGAAACACCTCATTTGGTTTATTTTTGACCAACTAACATCCTCTTAAAGTCGGGTCTATAAATCTGTCAGGTTGTTGTCCATGCTGGTTTCACAACCTTGTTGTCTTGTCTTCTAAGTTTTTAACTAAAGGTTGAGTATCACACATGTTAAAGCACATTAAAACTAAGTATGAAAAGTATCTATTTCATTTTTCAGATTGTGGTTTAAGTGTGTGTTTCGAGTGATTTTAGTTCTACAACATATGTGTAATCCTAAAGACCTTATTATGACCAGTTACATGTTCTTTCTGGACTTGATTTTCTAAACTATAATGGACCTTTTTGCTGACTAATATATCATTTAAAAGGTTTATTTTAAGTGATTTTAAGTTCATACCTGTTGGTAAGTTCTGTTCAAGAAGAAATGCGCGTTAGAGGTCCAAACCGTGCTCTCGTTTCCTCTTCTTCTCACAATCGCAATAGCAACAGGGAGTTCTTATGGCTGAGTTTAAGTAGGGATTTAATAGGATTGTGGTGTGATTATGGTCTTCTATAGTGTGGGTTATATAAGAGGTTTAGTGTGGAATCAAATCATGAGATGCTAAAGCATCTTTAAATAACTTTTATTTAAAATTTGGTCATTCTTGGGCAACAACAACAACAACATTTTTTAGTAGCATCCCAGCAGCATATCACATCCTTTGTACCTAGTTTTTGCCCTCTTTTACCATCATGATGTGAAGTTTATGCATCTCTTTTACCCCTTGGTTCATGGCCAATTTATTCTACATGTATAACGGTTCTCTCTACCTCTTTAAACCAAGGATTTGATGGTTTTTAGGTGATTTGATGTTGTCCAACAACCTCCATCAAGCAGCAGGAAGGGACCAGTTGCAACTCTTTTTGGCCAGCCATGAAATGATGTTTTGTTGGTTTATTACCCACTAGTTTAAGGTTTAACCTCCCTTGGTATCTAGCATTATTTATTGGGAGTTTTAAGAGTGTTGTGGGGTTGCTTTTAGCCTTAATAAATCAAGCATCATAAGGGCCTGAACATGGTTTTCCTCTGGTTCTTTAATTTGCCAATTGATGTTAATGGAGTTGATGAATTATGCTTGATGATTTTTCTTATGCAATCATTAGTTACATTCAGTTTCTAAAGTCCATTTTATGTGATTTGATTGTGATTGTTATCACTGAACCAAGTTGTATTAAAATGCGTTGTTGCATATAAAGTAAGTCCCATATTGAATTATTTATGAAGCTTACGACTTAGTAAGTGCATTTAGGATTTCCGAATGACGAGAGAGATATTTCAGGTTACTAGAACCGTCGCATATTGAATTGGTTATTTAAAAGCATTGCATCAAGGTTCATAGTTTCATTCATGAAATACTAACAAATGTCATGTTGCATTAAACTTGGTACATTGACATGCTAAGAATTATGCTTAATGATGAAACGTTCATGCAAAGGTGGTAACTTCATGCATGATTACTGCACAAATGATGTGTTAAAGATTATTATTTGCTATCATCATGAATCATCACATAATGACATTTATGCATGAACCTTCTCAATATGTAATTACGTATTTAATCTAATACTTAATTAAGTCCAAGGCACATTAGCTAATAAATCAAAGTTAAGTAAATATATTATGGATTAATGAGAGTTAGAGTTTTGAGCTTAATATGTTGGGCTATAAAGTTACTTGAAAATTCATGAATGTTACAGTCTCCCCTAGTTGAGAGAATTTCGTCCCGAAATTCAAGAGGTAAGATTGTTGTTGATTCTGTCCGAGAATAGATGTGGGTACTTAGCTTTCATGTGATCCTCGTGATCCCACGTAAATTCGGGGCCACGCTTGGAGTTCCATCGGAACTTTACTATGGGTATACAACTTCATTTTGTTTTCTTAATCTCTCGATCCATAATTTCAATTGGTTTTTCAATGAAATGAAGCTTGTTATCAATATGAATATCTCTTATCGGTATGTGTAACCCTTTATCAGCTAAACACTTTTTTTTAAGATTCAACACATGAAAAGTGTTGTGTACTCCACGAAGTTCTTGGGGTAGTTTAAGTTTGTAGGCTACCAATCATGCTTTCTAGAATCTCAAACGGTCTGACGCACCTAGGAGCAAGTTTACACTTCTTTCCAAAATGGACGTTACCCTTATAGGGGACCTTAAGTAATACCTTGTCGCTGACTTGAAACTCTAGCGATTGCGATAGTTCTCTGCATACTCTTCTGTCGATCTCTTGAAGCTTGAATTCTTTCCTGATAAAGGCAATCTTATCAGTAATTTCCTGAATGATTTCCGGCCAGTAATTTATTGGTCACTGACCTCTGCCCAACAAACATGTGACCGACATTTGTGGCCATATATGGCTTCAAATGGTTCACACTTTATAATGGTATGATAACTATTGTTATAAGATAATTCGACTAAGTGTAAATGGGAGTCCCAACTGCCGTCAAATTCGATCATGTAGACCCTGAGCATATCTTCGAGTTTTTGGATGGTACATTCACTTTGTTCATCGGTTTGGGGATGATAGGCAGTACTCAGGTCTAGTCATGTCCCCAATGCTTTTGGTAGAGATTGCCAAAACTAAGATGTAAATCGGCTATCCTAATCCGAAATGATTGAGGTCGGTAACCCGTGCCTAATAACAATCTCGTTCACACAGACATGTAGGGTTGTAACCCTTTCCTTTCTACTCAATGCATCTGTGATAAAGTTTATATTTCTAGGATGGTACTTGATTTCACAATTATAGTCGTTTGCCAATTCCTCCCAATGACGTTGCCTCATGTTCCACTCTTTTAATAAAAATGTGTTGAAAACCCTTATAATCAATAAAAAAAGGTGCATCTTGTACTATATAACTAATGCCTTAATAGCTTAAGTGCAAACACCATCGCCCCCAATTCCAGATCATGAGTTGTGTAGTTTTTCTCGTGCACTTTTAGTTTTCAGGATACAAAGGCTATAACTTTATTTTTCATTACATTAATACACAGCCCAGTACCTAGTGTGATGCATCATAGTACACAACAAAGTTGTCGGTTCTCTTGGGAAGGGGTATGATCGATGCATTGCATAACTTCTGTTTAATAACTAAAAAGCAGACTCTTGCTTATCACCCAATCAAATTGCTTATCTTTCTATGCTAACGCGGTTAATTACTACACTATACTTGAGAAATTTTCAATGAAACGTCAATAGTATCCAGGCAAACCTAGGAATTGATGTATTTCTGTTGAATTTGTTCATGCCTCTCATTTTTTATTACTTAAACCATTGATGGATCCACATGGATACCCTTCTCATGGACAACGTGTCCGAGAAATTGCACTTCGTGAATCCAAAATTAACATTTAGAGAATTTGGCATACAATTGTTCGTTTCGAAGTAGCTTTAAAATTTAACTTCAAATGATTCTTATGATCTTCCTTGGACTATGAGTATATCAAGCTCACTTGAACTACACTCGGATGAAGGCAGAGTCTATAAGAGTTGATCACAATATAATAAGTAGTAAAGAGCATAAGAAGTAATTTTCAAGGTACTTGCATATATTGCTTCTCAACTCAAAATGTTACAAGATTCTTACAAACATGCTGTTATGAGTTACAATGAGAAACTATATATAATACTACCTACAACCAAATATACTTTGATACCAGTTGGGATCCTATAACTAAAGCAAATACTACAAAGCTATAGTTTAAGGTATCTCAGATAAAGTCTTATCTGAGATATGGTAGTCAAGACATGTTCCTGACTTACCTTTTGTCACCAACTAAAGTTGGTAACTTGTACTATCATAAAAGGTGAATAGTGGAATAAGTATGGTCAACTACATGGCTCTTTGAGAAAGTGCCATGCAGTATTAGAGGTCTACAGTGGAGTGTCAGAGACCATACTTATGTCCACTGGTTCATAGTAGTGTCTTCCGAAGGTTAAATGGCTTCGGAAGAACAAGTACTTCGAAGCCACTTATACTTCGGAAGAGGCTAGTTCTTCCAAGGCTTGAGGACTTCTTCTCTTCATACTTCGGAAGTAGTCTTCTGATTTATTCATCTTGGACTTGATCTTCGGAAGTAAGTTCTTGACTTCAGAAGTAGAGTTTGTCTTCGGAAGTTTGATCTTTCACTTTGTCTTCGGAAGAACTCTACTACCTTCGGAAGTTCCACTTGGCTTCGGAAGCCTCTGTAAGTAGCACCAAAATTTGTCTAAGTGATTTGGTTTTGGTTACACCAGCCTTCTTCTTGATCCAACAAACTCCTCCTAGGCTAATGCTATCAAAACCTCACTTGTTTCTGCTCCTAAAAACTTTTAGCACCAAGGAGAGTAGATATTTGTCAGTTTCCTTGTTCTTTCTTGATATGGTGCTGAGAAGCTTGTACAAATCCTTAGTTGACAGGAACTCCAGTCTGTTACCCTGAATGATATGTACCCTTTGTTGTGGCCCTCTGAAAAGAGTTAGTTGATGGGAGCTATAATCATATTCCCATCTAACTATAGGTTCCACTTCAGGACCCTCTACCATGGTAGAAAGGATGTGCCCTTGGTAGGAGGTCTTTCCTTGTCTTCCTTTCTTCTCAACTTTAACTCTTCTTCAATCTTGGCTTTTGCAGTTAACTCAGCAAGATGAAGACTGCTGAGATGATTTCTGATGAGAGCATCAGTTTCAAAGTTGGAGGGGTTGGAGAATGGTTTCTCTGCTAACTCAACAATATCAAACCTGTTAGAGTGTAGCAGAGATGTGGCATTCAGTCTATTGACTTCACCATTCTCTCTTTCCACAACAAAGTTATAAGTAGCTTCATAGAACCTCCACTGGAGTATTTTCTTTCGAGGCAAAAGAGACTGACTAGGAATCTTGTCCTCTTTCTTTGTATCCAGCAGAGTCACCAGCTTTCTTCTTAATATCTTCTCTTAATCATTCAATAAGTCTGAGTTGAGGCCTAGAAGTATTACGGCATAGTCTAGTGTTCCTCTAGGTAGATCAAGAAATTGATCTCTTGTGAGGGAACGTGAAGATCCATCAACATAGGTAATGTTGACAGAGTCTTCCTCACAGGAGGTGTCGCTCAAAGTTATGCAGTTAATGAGCTTTGTCTTGATTGCCTTGAACTCCTCAAGGGAGAGATGTTTGGAAGACTGAGAGGATGATTTGGAAGGTTGTTGGGTAGGATGAGGTGTAGTGGTTCTGGTAAGTGTTTTGGGTTGAAGGATGGGTTGTTTGGGTGGTTGAGAAGATGGAGTGGATGAGGGTAAAAGTGTGGGTTTAGGGGTGAAAGGTTCAATTTTGATAGTGAATAGAGAGGAAATTGATTCAGGTTGGGGTTGAGTGGTTGGTGTGAAGGTCATCCCCTGTACCCTTCTATACATCTCTCTCCTTTTGCCCAAATGAATGTCCGCCTTGATTTCACTAACAATCCGTTGGAGTGTCCTTTCAGACATGGACCCACCTACCTTCTAGTGAAGTCGTGAGCCCGGAGATAGTCTTTCATCCAGGCTTTATCACCGGTCTTCTTGGTTGCAGTGACCCTTGCTTCTTCTTCCTTCTTCTTCTTCTCCTTCAACTTTTCTCTTGCGGCTCTTTTTCTCTTTTTCTCCATTTGATCCTGCTCTTTGTTGAAGAGCCAAAGGATCGTTTCTTTATTATGTGGAGATAGATCTTAAGAGAGAAGCCTCTTGAGGTTAGGAAATCTATCCTGAACCATCCTGAGTTGCATGTCAGCTTCCCTCTGTTCCTTTTCCTTTTCTTCCTCTAAGGTCAACCTTCCTGCTTCCTTCTATAGCCTGGTTGCCTTTTCCAGTTCCACCAACTCCTCTAATGGTAACAGGAGTGTTTCTTCATTGGCAGCTCCAAGCTGAATGAGCTGGTCAATGATTTCTTCTATTCTTTTATTGTTGACAACCTCCTGGTTGGCTGCAGCTACTTTTGTATTGTCAGCTAATAGCTTCCCAATTGGAAGTCTTCCTTTTCTTTTCAGCTTTTCAATCTTCTCTTCTTGCTGAAGCTCTTCTGTAGTCATTTTCTTCTTCCCTTTGTTATCCTTTGAAGAGCTTGACTTTGGTGGTTCTTGGAGAGTGGATTCTGATTGTGAGAGAGGCAGAGATGGTGTCTGAACAAGAGGTTGATCCAGAAAGTCCTCACTACTCACCTCAGATGCTAGTTCCAGAATTGCGTATGTGATGATTAGTTCCTCGGACAAAGAGAACAGTCCTTCCACAGCTTCCAGTTCACCTTCAGAAGATTTAGGTTGTTCTTCCGAGGCTTTAACTTCAGCTTTGGAAGTTTGAGGAGGTGCAAATTTTGTCCTAATTGTTTCAGTTGCTAGGTCATCAGTCCTCATTTCCCCTTCGAATTGAATCTCCGGTTCCATTGGACCTTAGGTTGACCAACTTCTTCCATAGTGGTAGAAGGTGAACTTAGCCTCTAAAGCTCTTCTGCTCAAAAGTACGTCATGGCAGCATCAGGGCTTGGCTGATCGATAGAGGATCTCAACAGAAACTTGGAAAAGAGTCTGTAGAGATCTCTGAGCATCCTTGGGTTGATTTGAAGTACAACTTGGGATGACTCAGACAAAGTTGTAAGGGGAGCCAAAAGTTTTGAAGTTGAAGTTTGGCTTTGTGGGTCCTCAAGTGTTTGTCTCTGAACACTCTCTCCCTTTTTGGTAGCATCATCTTGAGAGCTAGATGAGCTGGAGGAAGAGGTCAAAGAGACCTGAACAGGTACGTGCTTAATAGATCTCTCAATCTATTTCTCAGCTAGTTGAGCCTTAAGAGTGTCAATCACAAGTTGTTGAGTAGCAAACCTTTCTTCTAAAGTCCTAACCTTGGATTCAAGGTTTGAGACTTTAGATAGTAGGTCTTGTATGAGGAGTTTCATGCTTCCCTCATCTTCTTTTAAGAATCACGAGGAGATAAGGTAACATACCTAGTATGTTCAGCCTCACCCCAGATGTGGTTTCTTGGCACCTTGGTCTCCCCTGCTTAATGATGTCTCTTTTAGAGTCATCAAAAGGCATGGTTGCCACATATTCAATCTCAGAGATGTTACCACTGTCCATAAGGTCCATTGAGGCACCTTCTGTAGTGGCAGCTGAATCTGCATGAGTCCCTTCCATAACAGTGGGACTCACCTTAGTTATGGGTTGCTGATGGGGGCTAGAGATAAGAGGTCTCTCTAGGCTCTGTTGATCTTGGAGAGGGTGTTGTAGATCAACTTCATTGCCATGGACGGATGTTATCTCTTTATCAGTTTTGAAGAGAAGGTCATTGAAAGATAAGGAGGTTAAGCCTACTAACCCATGACCTTGGTCAATGTCTACAGGCATTGAGCCTTTGGTGGGGCTGTCCCTTATTGGCTGCTCAGAAGAGTATAAATACTCATCCTGAGGGTTGTTGGCTTGGGTGGGCTCATGGGTTTAAGACTGAGGAGACTCAAAACCCAAATTAGGGTCACATGAGAAACTGAGTGGGAGCCCATTGTTCTACTCTAGTCTTTTTGGATTGAACAGGAGGAGCTTGTTCAATCAGAGTAGATTGAACAAGGGTTCGTTTGGGGCTTCTCTTGTATGTGATGGTGATAGGGTGAGAAGAAAGTGTAGGCATGTGGGGGCAGTTGCTGGTGGTAGTTCATCACCTGTAGGGTGAACATGGATGTCACCAGGAGCTATATGCTCAGTCATACCTAGAAGTAGAGAAGTGTACCTTCCAGTAAAGTTAGTGAAATCTTCTTCAAAGTTTTGAAGATGGTAGGCCTCATTTGAGGGATAGTCATAACAGTTGCACAAGCAAGCTGACTCTGGTCCAGCTCATAGTTGATGATGTGCTGATGAAATCTGAGATACATGAAGAATGTTCCCTCTGGAGATTTCCAATAAGATTGGTCAGCACAAATCTTGAGTAGTTGAAGCGAAGACCTCTCACCAATCCATGAACTAAACATCCTAGTTCATATGGGATTTGATCCCATCCCCCAGATTTATTTGATAGATAGTGGATGACAACGTGTAGGAGGAACTTCCAGTTGTAGGAGAAGTTGAATTTGTAGACAGTCGACCTGCTCACGTCTCCACCATATCCCATGAGGATGTATATGTTGTCTAAATCTATTTTGGGGAACTCTGTAGGAGCACCTTCATAATGAAGCTCGAGATGCTCCCTGATAAGTTGTTCAGTGATGACCAACTCTTGTCCACAAATGCGGGATCTTATCACATGAATCATATTTAGAGTTTCGACTTGACCATTGTCCCAAAATTCAGCCATTTGATTGGAGTAAACAGTGGGATTAACGGTAAGGGACGTGTAATAAGATGATTGGGTGAGAAAGGAGATATTTCTGAGAAGTCAGCATCTCTTGAAGAATCTAGAAATGCGACTTGGTTGTGCTAAGGGTTGAGTGCCATTTGAGAAAGGTGAATGAGGATGAATTTGAGCTTAGGTAAAGTTAGAGTGAAGAAAACTTTTAGGGCAGTAAAATTTAGGTAAGAAGATGAAAGTGAATAGTCGGGATTATTTAAAAGAGGGTGGAATGGCGGTAATGGGGGTTAGGATAAGGTGATGTGATGTTTTAGTGGACGAAAGGACAGTGGCGGTAAGGTTTAATTCAGTTAAATAATCCGACATCATTAACAAAATCTTTGCTTTTTACAGTGTGGGGCCTAAGAGATTTCCGTTACATAGTAAAATCTCTCTTTCGAATATAAAATCTTTGCTGATCTATTCACCAAAGATTTTCAAAGGTAATTTGTCTTCCGAAGGCAACTCTTACTTTCAAAGCAATAACTTTGCTTCCGAAGGTAAGGATTGCTTTCTGAATGGAGAGATTGTATAAGCTTCAAAAGTAGATCTGATATGAGATCAAACGCTTCTTCCGAGACTAAAAACTCTTCCGAGAAGAAAATTATCCTTGAAGAAATTTTGCTTCGGAAGATATGAAAATAACTTCCGAGGGTTAATTTCTCTTCGGAAGAAATTTATACTTATAAAATTTCAGAGATGTTTTGTAACAGGCTTAGATTGTATTGACATAAGACATTGCACATTAAAAGGTTTTCAAAAGAGGTAATCTAATCAATGTTTATCATCCCAATAGCTGTTATAAGATACTTAAATCTTTGTTCATCGAAAGGTTTGGTGAACAGATCAACGTATTGTTCATTTGAATCAACTTTGATTAGTTTAATCAGATTTTTCTCATGAATATCTCTAATGAAATGGTACCTGATATCAATATGCTTTGTCTTGGAGTGCTTCACCAGATTTTTAGTGATGGAGATAGCATTGTTGTTGTCAATATGGATAGAAGTACTCATAAAGTTGAATCCATAGTCTAACATCTGATTCTGAGTCCACAGCAGCTGAGCATAGCAACTTACAGCAGTAATGTATTCAGCTTCAGCAGCTGATGTAGATACACAGGATTGCTTCTTGCATTGCAATGAGATGATGAATGATCCTTCCACCAAGAAATTGAAATCCTCCTAATGTTGATTTCTTGTCAATGTTGCAGCAACCATAGTCACTATCAGAGTATCCATAGAGATTAAAATCACTATTCCTTGGATACCAGAGACCTAGTTTGGGTGCTCCTTTAAGGTATCTAAGGATTCTCTTGGAAGTAGCTAGGTGAGACACCTTTGGAGCAACCTGATATCTTGCACAGATGCATGTCGCAAACATGATATCAGGTCTACTTGCTGTGAGATATATCAGAGAACCAATAATTGCCCTATACTGATGTTGATCAGTATTCTCCCCCTTAAGGTCAGGACAAAGATTATGGTTTCTGGGTATGGGTGTCTTGGTTGGCTTACAATCTTTCATCTCAAATCTCTCTAAGATGTCGTTAACATACTTAGATTGATTGATGAAGAACCCTTCCTTTATTTGTTTTAACTGAATTCCAAGGAAAAAGTCCATTTTTCCCATGGAACTCATCACAAACTTTTTCTTCATAATGCTTTCAAAGTCCTTGCGCATTTGGTCATTTCAAGAACCAATATGATGTCATCAACATAGACTTGAACAAGCAAAATGTCCTTTCCAGACTTTCTAATTAAGAGAGTCTTGTCAATGGTACTTCTAGTGTAACCATTCTTCAAAAGAAATTAAGACAGAGTCTCCTACCATAGCCTAGGTGCTTGGTGCATCCCATATAGAGCTTTATCCAATTTGCAAACATAGTAGGGTGCTGTGGGTCTTCAAATCCTGAGGTTGGCACACATAGACTTCCCTATCTATATCCCCATATAGAAAGGCACACTTGACATCAAGCTGGTAGACAGTGAAATCCTTAGATGCAGCATAAGCAAGGAAGATCCTAACTGCCTCAAGTCTTGCAACAGGTGCAAAGACATCAGTATAATCGATTCCTTCCTCTTGGGTGTATCCTTGAACCACCAGTCTTGCTTTGTTCTTGCTAATCAAGCATCTATTATCTCTCTTATTTCTGAATACCCATTTAGTGCCTATAGGTACTTGACCAGATCGTAGCGGACATAGGTTCCAAACCTTCTGTCTCCTGAATTGAAGCAACTCCTCTTGCATTGATTCAAACCAGCTACTATCTTTCAAGGCATCTTCCACCTATTTGGGTTCCATCTGGGATAAAAAGCACGAGTATAAGCAGACATTCCCATGATAAGTCTGCCCTCTTTATCTCACACCTTTAGAGACATCCCCTATGATGTTCTTAGTTGGATGAGTGTTATGAATCCTAAGACGAGGAATCACTTCCAGTTGCAGAGATAGATCCAGGTTGGACATATTCTGCTTAGGAACTTGAACACTTTGTCCACCTATTGTTTCAAAGTCATTCAATGAGGACTGATTGAATGAATGAGAAACATCGTCAATGGTTAGTTGTGAAGCAGCATAACAGTTGCCTGTTCCTTCAAGATGCTACTTCCATCACCTTGGTGTTATGTAGGACCACATGATGAGTTTTGAGGATCAATAGGTGATTCACTTGTTGAAGCTTCACTATTTCTTGACATAGTTATACTATCAGATCTCTAAATAGTGGAAGCTTGATTTGTTATAGCTCTTGGAGAATTTGGAAGAGGTCTGGGTAGCTCAAATAATTCATCAGCATCAACAGAAGCATTAGCATCATTTTGAGCGCCTGTTCCAATTATTATCACAAGATTTAAAATATTTTGGAAACAATTCTAAATCAAAAATATGATCAGGTCCATTCCCCCTAACACAAGGAGTGTGCTCATTAACAACTATATTGAAAACTCCTCAAATTGTTGATTCTTAATGTTGTATATCCTATAAGCTTTAGAGCTAGAAGAGTATCCAACAAAGATAGCATCATCCGACTTTTCAACAAATTTTGCCAAATTGTCCTTTGTGTTAAGTATGGTACACCTGCTGCCAAAGGACCTTAGAAAGCCAATGAACGGTGGCCTCTTGTTCCATAGATCATAAGGGGTTTTTCCATGTGGCTTAACTACAAGAACTTTGTTCTGCACATAGCATGCAGTGCTGACTGCCTCTGCCCAGAATGTTAGAGGTAGTTTTGAACCAGCTAACATAGTTCGAGCAACCTCAATAAGTGTCATATTCCTCCTCTCAGCAACACCATTTTTTAAGGAGTTTTGGGAGCACTATATTGTATGGTAATCCCTTTTGAGTTATAGAATGAGTCAAGAACGAAGTTCTTAAATCAGTCCCTTGATAACTTCTAATTATTTTAACCTTGTGATCAATTTGATTTTCTATTTTAAGGACAAAAGATTTTAATGCTTCAGTAGTTTCATCTTTGGTTCTTAAAAAGAATACCCATGTAAATCTTGTAAAATCATCAACTATCACAAGGCAGTATGATTTCCTTCCAATGCTCATTATACTCATGGGACCAAAAAGATCCATGTGCAGTAAGTGTAATGGAGTAGTGATGGAGTTAGCACTTTTGGATTTGTGAGATGCTCTATGTTGCTTCCCTTTCAGGCATGCAACACAGTTATCTTTGCAGAAAAATTCCTTTTTACGCAAATCATGTACAAAGTTATTTTTAGCCAATTTATTCATTGTCTTAAAATTTACATGACACATACGTTTATACCAAAGTGTTGACTCATCACTATCTGCTTTGGAAAGAAAGCATGATACTTCTCCCATTGGGGAAGCATTGTTCATATCAAGCTTGTACATATCCCCTTTCCTGGGAGATCTAAGAAGCACCAATTCTAGAGGAATTGTCATCCCTGGTTTGAGGATAAAGCACTCATGTTTTGTGAAAAACATTTGGTGCTTTTGATCACAAAACTAAGAAACACTTAACAGATTGTGTTCAAGCTGTTTGACAAAATGAACTTTCTCAACTTTCAACTTCCCGTTGGATATACTCCATCTGCCAGAAATATATCCTCCGATCTCACCTCCAAATTGGTCAGGACCTCCATTATAGTGTTAAAACTATTGAAGGAGAGATTTGTTCCCTGTCATGTACCTGGAGCATCCACTATCCACAATTCAGAAATGTTATTCTTGTCATATGGATGTCCATGCACATAAGGTGAGATTGTTAGTTTTGATTGGAGACTGAAGCCTTATTGGTCTTGGGTTATTCAAATGATAGTGACATAATTGAACCAAAATTTAAGCATGTGGGTTCAATGGATGTCTTTGAAGAAGAGGTTTGGGGTGCAACATCTTCCTTGATCTTCCAATCCATCCTTTGGGTTATCATAAAGGATGAGCTTGTTGAAGCTTTTGCAGCATGGCATTCTTCCAAAGCTTCTTTTTTTTCGGAAGAAGCCTTCACCATCTTTTCTTCCGAAGCAGTCTTCTTTTGGGATGGTTTCAAGGGAGCTTTATTGTTCTTCCAAACTTTAATAGCTTTTGCTTCAGAAGCCATTTTCCCTTCGGAAGAAGAGTTTTCTTCCGAAAGCAACCTTGCTTCGGAAACCAGCTTTCCTTTTTTCACCACTTGAACCATTTGATAAGGTCCAAATGTGAAACCTTCCCTGACTCCTTCTTTTCTAACATTATTTTCATAATGTGTGCTAGCAGGATTGTAATAACAATCTTTAGCCATGTGGTTTTGCAGGCCACACATTATGCATGCAATGTTAGTCTTTTGGGAATGTGAGGATTGCTGTTTCTTGTGCTTTTTCTCTTCATCAGCAACCTTTCTCTTCAACTTCTGATCCTTTGGTAGGACAGGAGTGCTGGTACTACATTCCTTTCCTGAATCAGAAGCACCTATCACCTGGAATCCAGCAAAGATAAAAACACCCTTTTGCTTTGGGTCAATCATCAGCTTAGACTCGGCCACTTTCTTAGCAGTTCTTCTAGCAGCTTTAGCTCTGCTTGTTCTGGCTTTGGTGTTTAGGGTTTGATCTTCACTAGGAGAGGTGGGTAGATTTATATGTTTCTTCCTTGTGGTGGCCACTATTATTGCCTTATTCTTAAACTCTAGTGAAGATGGGTCGGCAGTTGGGACCTCTTGCTTTTCAGTACCACATCTAGGTTGTCTTATGGACTCATAAGAATGTGGTGGAGCAATTTCATTGGTCCCCAAACCTCCTTTGTTCTGATAACAGATCTTGGAGTGGGAGGATGATGCAATAATAGCTTGGAAGTTCTGCTCAGAAATAGCATACTTCCTGGCTTGAGCCTCAGCAGTGACAAGCTGGGCTTGTGCCTCAGACAATTTGGATATTAAATCCTTTATTTGAGACTTGTAATTGGTGTGTTCATGTTTTAATAAGGACACAATTTTCTCTAACTCTTTAGTTTTCTTTTGGTAGTCAGATTCAACCCTTTTAAAATCAGATTTCAGAACATTTAAAGACTTAATATCATATTTAATTTCCATATTGTAGTCCTGATATAATTTAAGCTTAGCTATATAGGCAGGAGTACATAGATGTTCATATACCTGGTTATCATCTGTTCCGGCCATGAGAGCTTGAGCAGGAGTCACATTCTGTACCATAAAGCTCCAGTCAACTTCTTGAGCCATTGCAGCTATTTCAGTTGACTTTCCAGTGGGCTTTGATGTGGAGGGATGTGTGGAGGCCAGTGGGGTTCCCGGATTTGTCTTGGGAGCCTTGCATTTCCTTACAAAGTGACCAAGTTGGTTACAGTTGTAACATTTGGCCTTGGATTTGTCAAACCCAAACTTGCTGGTAGTTGGATTTTGAGGGAATTGCCTTCCAGTTCTCTTAAAGAACTTCTTCACTCTATAGGTTAAAAGAGCCATCTATTGGACAATGTCCACATACTCTACATCGTCTGGACTGAAACACTCTAGATCATCAACAGTATTGAAAATCACCAGAGTGTCCACTTCCTAAGACAAAGGCACAACTATCCTGAAAGGAACTGTGCTGAGCCTGTTAAGACCTTGGAGTCTTAGGGAAAGTGATGTATGGTCCAGAAAAGCAGGATGGCTGCTGCTGGTAAGTCAGGTAGTGCTGAGGTTGTGCGAGTATTGAGCCTTTAGCAACCATTAAGCGTTGCTTGCAGGAAGACTCAGAGGTCTGCTTGTTTGGTGGCCCTTCTTACTCTCCATCTCTAGGAGATATCCATCAAGGATGTCATAGAGTTCAGTCATAGTGAGAGTGTTCAAGTTCTTTGTCTCTTGATAGAGACATAGTAGAATGTCCACTCATTTGGAAGAGCACTCATGAACTTTCTTGTAAGATCTCTGAGTTCAGGAGTGATCTTCATAGACTGAAGAGAAGAAATAAGATCCATGTACCTGAAATACTGCTGGCTGAGGGTCTCTCCAGCAATATAAGTGAAGTTCTCGAACTGCTGCTTCAATGAGTCCTTATTGGAGTCGTTAGAGCTTGAATACATCTGAGCAAGTGCATCAAACAATTCTTGGCAGACTTACAATGCTCAAACCCCACCATGATGGAGTTGGGTATTGCAGTCATAAGAATGGTCATAGCATTGTTATCGATGTCCATCTTTTTTCGGTCCTCATCAGAATAATCTTCAACAGCTTTTTCTATCATGGCACTGTTTCCACCAGGTGCTGCCACCTTAGGTTTATACGGGCCGTTGACAATGGAGTTCCATATTTTGTTGTCTTGGTATCTGATGAAGCCTTCTATTCTTCTGCTCCAAGACCTGAAGTTTTCAAGAGTAATGATGGGAGCTTTGGTCATAGTTCCCATCTCTACTTTAGATTTGTTAACGGCCATTTTGAGTGAGTTGTAAGGAGGAGTGAAAAACAGGTTGATTTGGATGGTTAGATCTCATAATCAAGAGCCTAAAATGCTCTGATACCAATTGCAGGATCGGTTAATGTCACTTAACACTTTGTTTTTCTCTCAAACTCACTTGAACTACACTCGGATGAAGGCAGAGTCTATAAGAGTTGATCACAATATAATAAGTAGTAAAGAACACAAGAAGTAATTTTCAAGGTACTTGCATATATTTCTTCTCAACTCAAAATGTTACAAGACTCTTACAAGCATGTTGTTATGAGTTACAATGAGAAACTATATATAATACTACCTACAACCGAATATACTTCGATACCAGCTGGGATCCTATAACTAACGAAAATACTACAAAGCTATAGTTTAAGGTATCTCAGATGAAGTCTTATATGAGATATGGTAGTCAGGACATGTACCTGACTTACCTTTTGTCACCAACTAAAGTTGGTAACTTGTACTATCATAAAAGGTGAATAGTGGAATAAAGTATGGTCAACTACATGGCTCTTTGAGAAAGCACCATGCAGTATCAGAGGTCTACAGCGGAGTGTCAAAGACCATACTTATGTCCACTGGTTCATAGCAGTGTCTTCCGAAGGTTAAATGGCTTCGGAAGAACAAGTACTTCGGAAGCCACTTATACTTCAGAAGAGGCTACTTCTTACAAGGCTTAAGGACTTCTTCTCTTCATACTTCGGAAGTAGTCTTCTGATTTATTCATCTTGGACTTGATCTTTGAAAGTAAGTTCTTACTTCGGGAGTAGAGTTTGTCTTTGGAAGTTTGATCTTTCACTTTGTGTTCGGAAGAACTCTACTACCTTTGGAAGTTCCACACTTGGCTTCGAAAGCCTTTGTAAGTAGCACCAAAATTTGTCTAAGTGATTTGGTTTTGGTTGCACCAGCCTTCTTCTTGATCCAACAAATATGTATTGATAAAAACAATCACAAATTTATCAATATAAGGCTTATAAACTCTATTTACGATGTCCATGAATATAACCAGTAAATTTATCAAACCAAAAGGCATGACAAGAAACTCTTGAATTATCAATTGATGAAAACCCAATCGTAGATCAATCTTCGAGTAGAAACTAGAACCTTGAAGTTGGCTAAATAAATCACCAATTACAAGAAGTGGATATTGATTCTTGATAATTAGCTTATTTAACTCTCGATAGTCGCTACACATCCTAAAGGTTTTGTCTTTTTTCTTAATGGACAAAACTAGAGCTCCCCATGGAAAGAAACTCGATCTTATAAATCCTTTATCCAATAATTCTTTCAATTGATTAGATAGATCATGTATCTATGATGCTGCTAGACAATATGATGAACATGCGATCGGTGCGGCTCCCGACACCAAATCAATTTGAAATTCGACTTGCCTAGGTGGTGGTAAGCCGGACAAGTATTCGGGAAATACTTCTGGATAATCGCTGACGATAGGTATGTCTCCAAGTTGGTGTTCATTATGCTTCTTCTCCATAACATGGACTAAAAATACGTGGTACCCTTTTTGTAAATTCCTCCTTTGCATGCAAGAAATAACTTTCATGGCTTTCCCTTTTCTTTCTCTTGAACCACGAGGGTTTCTTCTGACAAAAGTGGAATACAAACCAAATTCTCAATGCATACCACTTCTACATGGTTCCTTGATAACCAATCCATGCCTATGATGATGTCAAAACTACCAAGTTCAACAGGTAATAAATCGATGCTTAAAGAATGACCGCTCAAAAACTAGGGTACACCGGTGAACAACTTCATTAGTTTATACTAACTTCCCATTTTCTAGATTTATTGTGTATTTAGTATCTAATTTATTAGCATCAATACCCAATAATGGTCTAAAGTCAGTTCAAACGAAACTCAAATCGACACCCATATAAAGAAGAATATAAGCATAGAGATTATTTACTAGGAATGTACCAATGACAATACTAGGGTTCTGGCGTGCATCACTTGCTCCAATCACGAATGCTCTGCCCCGACCTTGGTTGTTATTTTGACTTTAGAGAAGTCCTTGCTTTAGTGCTTTGGGTCTTCACATTCAAAGCACCCTCGATTGGTCATCCCTCCCGTGGTGTTGGTTTGGTAGTTTTGCGTCAAATGGCCATGCTACTTGCATTTCCCATGATGTGTACATTTACCTAGATGATGGAACCCACATTTGTTACACTTTGGGCGGGGTCTGTTATAATCCTTTGGTTCCGTGGCGCTAGCAACAAAAACCTTCATAGTGTCTTGTTTCTTGACATTTTGTTTTCAAAACTTGTTGTTTGGTTTTCCAGTCCACTTTCTCTTCTCTTAAGACTTCTTTCCTCCAATTCACTTTTTGCAAACAACCCATCTAGAATGACATCATCTCTTAGTTTGTGGGCCAAGTCTATGGCACTTTTAACATCAACAGGATTTGATGAAGTTACAATTCCTCGAATTTAGGTTACCAGGCCCCAAAAATACCTTTCAACTCATTTGTGTTCTAGTGTGACCATGCATTGCACTAGAATTGAAAGTTCATTGAATCAATTAGTATGGCTAACCACGTCATCACTGATCATTTTCAATCTTTTGTGATTCATTTCGAGGATAGTACTCCTCAATCATTATGGCTTTCAGGTCATCCTAGGTGAGTTGATGAGCAACTTCCCTTCCAAGGATTTTGACTTGAGCGTTCCACCATACCAATGCCTTAGCTCTGAGAGTGTAGATGGTATACTTAACCATCATTCGAATGCATAATTAATGATGTCAAGCACAGACTCCATCATCTCGATCCACCTCATACTACCCACGACATCCTTGGTTCCATTGAAATTGTGTGGTTAACAATTCATAAAAGACTTATATATGCAACCCTTTCGTGTATGGCTAGTTTTTGTATTGTCAAATAAGTGGTTATAAATTGTGAAGTAATAGGCACTCACTTTTGTACTCTAGATTTTGTGCTTTTTGCTCGTTGTACCTTTAAAATTGTTCTCATTTCCTCTTGCATCTTCGACAGTACCACTACTGGTACCTCCTCCATTCTTGGCATGGTTTAGCTTCGTACTGGGTGATGGTAGACGTCACACGCTGATTGACAAGTTGTTTCAGGTCAAATTCCTTTAATGTATTTATTGTACGATTGACTCAACATAATTATATTGGTATCGGTTTGAAATTTAAACATGTGTTTCTAGTCAAGCTTTTATACAAATTACATCCTATTTGATTTAATTGAGTTGAATTTATCTAATGTTATTAGCTCTTTTTTGTCATGCATCATTAGTATATTCTATCAATAAGATTGCTTATATAACTGATTAAGACATGCTTTTGTTTAGATGCATTTCTGTAATGTTCTTAATAAGTTTACTATTCCTTCGTTTGATTTTTGGATACAATTTAAAAATGATATTTAATGAGAGCTCATTTAAACCATTCTCATTGATGAACTTTTGCTTAGGTTGGTTGCCCTTTTTCTCAAAAATATATATATAAAATCTTAAGGTTGCAACCAAGAGCATGACCTGGTCGATAGACCAACCCTGGTCACCACTCATCTGCTTTTTCTTAATTTTAGTAGAACCAATAGTATGTTGACACTAACCATATTTCCTTGATTATTTATTACTGGATTTAATTTAACATTTAAATTCCTTTTTAATAACTCTTACATGTTACTTTTATTAAATAAATAGAAATGTAAGTTTTTTTATTATTTAATAAATTTAACCATTAGACGAATGTATCAAAATAGAATAACTTTTTTATTGTCTTAACAGAATAAAAAAATCTTAAGTTATATTTATTTAATAATACTTTGATTTGGGTTGGATTGGGTTGTGAATAAGAGTGAAACTTTGAGTTTGGTTAGGTTATGTAGGTGAAAGAAAGAAAAATTAAATTTTTAATAGAAGGTTTGGTTGAGTTAGATTGTGAACAGGGATAGTCTTACTATTTGTGTAGATTTTTGGCTGACTTTGAAAGAATTTCATAGTCCTAAATCTTTCGGTCCTACTATTTGGAATATAAAAGGGGAGATGTTGGTAATTAACAATGTTTTGACAGTTTAATTTCATTATCAGCTTGTTTGTTGCCTACGTACCAAAGTTTTAATTGCTAATCATGAAGGATTTTGTTCTCATTTAGTTAAGCTTCGTTTTGGTCCTCTTGGATCTTCCGGTCCTAACATGGTGGAGCTTTTAAGGGGGCCAGGGCCCCGACCCCGATGTTTTTTCACTTAAAAATGAAATTTGTGCGCATTTCGTCTGAAAATTCAATAAGTATTTAGTACATCCTTCCTAATATAATGATAAAAGAAATTTATGGGTCCCATGACTTTCAACCCTCGTTGAATTTTACCATCTATTAATCATAGAAAGGGAGAGGTTTGTAATTGAAAAAAAGATAAGAAAGGAGATACAAACCTATACAAAATAATTGCTAGACAATAGAACACTGCATCAATTGTGCCATAAACTTTATTTCTCTCGATGTCAAGGTAGGCATTCTTTTGTGCATTGTTGCAATTGGTTGCATGGCTGTTTATTAATATATTTGGTTTCATACTTATTTTTGGTTATTTTAATAGAACAAAAACATGGGTTATTTATTGACCAAAACATTTATTAAACAAAGAGACGCTTTTAAAACATGAAATATAACATGCAACATTTCGAGAGGGGCCCTTTGTCTTTATGTACATGATTAACAATCTTAATAGGTTGTGTTGAATGTAACACCTCTTTTCAAAACTTAAATATAAACACATACAAGAGAGTATACGAGCATTGTGAGGTCAAATACATACATATACGGTATACGTTAGAAACAAACATACTTTGATTACATTTTACCAAGGAAGAATGGAGGCATGGAAGACGAAACATAACTAGTGTGTTTAATCAAACCATTGTTAGTGTGACAAAGTTTCTATAGTTCCAAACACCAATAACATTAATTTTTTTATCACTTACATACATTAGAAACAAACAAACTATAATTACATACTCCATTTCAAACTCCCAACTTCTCCATCCATCATCAGCAGCCTCATATTCATGTTCACTAGCCTTTCTGGTGATTATCATCCAAAATGTTGAAAACTTCAAGTTCCAATGTTCCTTCATGGCTTCCATGGTGCTGGTGGCGGCGGTGGTGTCGGAAACATGGGTGGCACCGCCGAGAAAATCGTGTTCTTATCGATTTTAGAAGTTGTTCTGTCACCAGAGAGGGCTACCAGGGCTGCAACTAGACCAGCATTGCCAGCGAGTGTGGGCTCCGTGTAATTGTAGTTCGTACGCACGTCATGGAATCCATCACGCTTGTCGGGCCCCGCGACCATAGCTCCAACGATAGTATTGGGATTGGGTTTTTTAGAGTCTCTCCACTTGTATCCTCCTTTACAGTTGTACTTGATCTTGTTCTTGGGAATCGACGCGCCTCTATGGTGGACACGTTTTGGGTAGTGATTGCCAAAACCCACAAGATAACTCATCTTTCTTGGGTTCTTTCCAAGAATATAGTCGATCTGTGCATCATAGAAAAGACACAAATTTTAAACAGTTAAGATTGATGCATTTGGTTTTGAGCTGACTCGTTAACAGATAAATATAATTTTGATTTGACCCATTTACTGCATACCTGACTTTCAGCAAACTCGCGAAGCACATCCGTTGAGTAGAATTTGGTCCACAATACCACCCAGGAGTGTCTGCAGCATCTAGATAGTCACTAAAGAGTGTTGCTAAAAAGGCTGCATTAACAACATATTGAAGGGGCTGCGGTCTCCCATGGTTTAATTGGATCAAACCTCCTGCCATACAAACCGATAGCACATGATATATACTTACTAATACAATCATATTGACTTTCTTGCACCTATGAATTTTACTACCTCTTGTTCGGTTGAAACTTGTGAAATATGGTAAGTAAGAACACATGATTATGCTCGTCTGGTTATGATACGTCTTCAATGTTTGTTCATATGGATATCCAGGACTCAGAAATAATCTCAATCGAGTCAGCAACACCTACAAAACATCGTATAATGACCTTGCTTATTAGAAAAATTGAGAACGATAAAAAAAAAAAAAAGAAGATAAAACCTTACTTGAGCTCCTGTAAGCTTATTGTCCCAACTGAGTACGCCATAATCAGGCCCACCCCAAAACGCACCAGCATGCTTGGCTAGGGTCGGGTGACTAGCAAGGTAAAGATAAGATTGATTTCCAGTTGCATAATACAACCAAGCTCCACCCCATACAAACTCATCCCAATACATACTCGAATTGTAAAAAGTTGCAGCTTCTACACCACCTGCGCTATATGAACCGCGCTGATTTCTAGCAAATTTCCAAAGGGTCTCGGCCCCGTGGACCAGTTTCTTGGAATACACCTTGTTGTCCTTGAAAACAATGGACGCAGAAGCTAAAGCAGCTGCCATTTCAGCAGCAAGATCCGAGCAACCAGAACAAACTGTTACGGGTCGTGCATAATCGATGTCCTCAGGTCGCATCCAACAACTATGATCATTAGGATCATCTGTACCCCCTGATGTATCACCTGACCCAACCTGTTAATTAAAAAAAATACAATTGTTGTTAGAACATACACTTGACAGCTATTACAGTTTACACCGAAAGAATATTTCAAGAAAGTTAACCTGAGACACAAGTTGACTTATAGTGTCAGATGTAGAATTAAATGTTTTGAGAAAATAATCAGTGCCCCATTTTATGATTTCTTTAACATGGTTGAGCTCTCCAGCAGCTTCGTATTTAGCACTATATTCGATCACACTCCAGCTTAACATGGTCATGGCAAAGGCTTTTGGGAAATGGAACTTAATTGCATCCCCAGCATCATAATACCCGCCCACTAAATCTTTAATAACAGCACCTGATTTGTCTGATTTCCCGTCATTTAAACAGGAATTACCCCTCCACGAAACATTATTATGCCTTGGGAGCTTTCCAGCTGCAAGAATTAAAAGAAAGAAACCATAAGAATCACTGTATGGTGTAACTTTATCACCTTAAATTCCACTAGTTTTATGCTTTTGTTAAACAAAAGAGAAGCTTTATGATAATTCGACATTCTTATTTACTATGCATGAAACACATGGCTTTACTGTTTTCTAAATCAAATTTAGAGCATATGCAATCATGCAAGGTTCTGGACAAAACTTTATCCTCAGCGCCGCCACGTCACACCACATCAGATTTTAAAAATCCATAACAAACCCCTAAAGTCATTTCTGCATACAATTATCCACACATGTTAAACAAGATTATACTTGGTAAAAAGTAAAAACATCACGACCAAGAATGAGTGTGGGACCAACATCCCTTCCTCCCTAGCCATTTGTGAGGAAGAACAAAGCTCGTCATTAACGAACCTAAGCATTGCAAAAAGTCACCATACAACATGCACCTATCCTTGGCCCTCCGTGAGCACCCTAACGCAGGTGTTCTCAATACAATCAAACACTACCACACCCAAAAGAAATTCTTGACTAACACATACATAACCTGTCCTTGTCACAAATTAACTTCAATAACTAAATCAACTCAAACAAGAGCAATAATCTAATAATACTCTAATAATTATCATCACACCCAACCACATAATTTATCAAAAACATAACCAACAGCCAACTTATCACAAAACTATTTATTTAACATGCTGTTCAGATGTTCATATTAAGTTAAGATATATTATACACAGTGCAAATATGCAATTTATATTGTCTGACAGTTACTTGTTTGACCATCCAACCATTTTACATAATCAACAACAAATCTTACCATACAAAACACTCTTAATTAACCAAACGACCACCAACAACTACAATTGTGGATAAAGAAACATAGATCTAGTTGCTAAAACAGAAACAAGACTTACACTTTTGGGCATTGAAGAACATGAGAGCTTTGTGCAGTGCAAGAGTGTAATTATCGGGTGGCGGAGGATGCTTATGATGCCTGGGCACATTCTTGACAATCACCGTAATAATCCCAACAAGAAAAGCCGCTGCAAGAATGGATCCCACCGTCCAAACGAAGATCTTACGGCTGACAATGATGCACCCCAGATCCACATACCTCTTCTTCTTCTGTTCTCCGGGGCCCAAAAGCCAGCTCTGTTGCGTCTCATCCAGCGGTCGAGAAAGCGCCGCCCGGTCCAAATCATTCAGGTTCCGGCTCCGGTCGTCGTCCGTCGCCGAGTCCGCCGTGTTGATCTCCAGCGGCCCACCCCACGGATCTCGACCGTACATGCTCATCGCTGCGATTGAACGTCAATTCAGCTCAATCGGAGTGAGACCCAGGTGGATATAATGAGGGTTTTGTAGGGAATCGAGCACCGTCAAATTGAATCTTTTGATGTAATCGATCGAAACCCAGATGGGGGATGAAGATGAACGATGGATTATGCGATTGAAATGTGAATCGGTTTGGGGGTTGGATGGAATTTGACTGCTTGAAACGTAGATTTTTGGGTGCTGTGGGTGAAGTGATGAAGAGAGTTTGGTTTTGGACCATGTGATGCCAGGAAGAGTAAAGTGGCAATAATGGAGTGTGAGTGTGTGTGTGTGTGTGTGTGTGATAATTGGTTTGTTAATAATTGGTTTGTTAATTTTATTATTGTTATTCTAATGTTGGATTATTTGCTGGTCTTTTATGAACCGGTTATATTAGTCTCTCAAGAAATTATATAATATTTTTTATTTCTTTAAAATATTTAGGGTAAGTACGCCGACAGCACATGAGCTGTATGGACAACTTGTATTAATTAAAGGGATAATAAAAAAACTGTCCAAATATTTGAGTGAAAAAGATATATCAAAGGGGAGGTACCCATCAAGAAAATAAGAAGACACCAAAGGGGATTTAATGGAAACATAACCAATAGTCAAGACATCGTGCCAATGTGACATTACGGCCCTAACAGGAACATCGCGCCCTTACCATTTTGTATTATTTCTTCCGACCCCGCCACTATCATGGCATCACATCTAACCCAACGGTAACACATGTATGTATCGAAAGTTAATAATTAAAAGTAAAAGATGAAGATGGATATAACATAGGTTGAAAGATAAGATTAAAGATAGAGGACGAGTATGGTGATGTAAAGCTAAGGCTACAAAATACGATGAAAGATAAAATGGATAAGAACTGGTTTAATAAAGTCTCAACGCGATCTACATAAGTTATGACATCTAAGACGTAAATTTAGCATTAATAAAAAAAACTATATATATTGGAGTTTATGCAAGATTTCACCACCATATTTATCAAGAGCACCATCCCGAATGTTACAATGTTAGGTGTGTTAAGCAAGCCGTGTTTGCAAATTAACTGGTTGAATCCGACACGAACACGAATATTAAACAAAATTGAACACAAACCAAACTTAAAAATCAAGTCTTGACACATAAATTTGATCAGAACACATTTTTTATGGGTTGCCACATATACAACCCCTTTAACCCGAAAAATTTATTTTATATTACTTTACATATATATATATATATTATATATATATATATAGATATATATATATATATATATATATATTATATATATATATATATATATATATATATAATATATATATATATATATATATATATACACTATGAATTTACAATAGTACAACAAAAATACAAAAAAAATACGTTTAAATTATAAAACTTTAATCTAATTTCTTTTTTATGGTTTAACTTAGCTTTTCCTTCCCAAGTTGTGTCTGGAACTCCGCCACGATCCAAAATCTAAAAATGTTACCACTAAAAAAAGTCGCAACGATAGTCATTCGGGAAACTGATTGTAAATTCAGGTCACAACAACGCCACATATTTAAAAAACCTAAAACAACATACCATAAACCTGGTATGATAGCAGACTCAAGTCCAAGATGTTATATCAAAACACAAAAAAACATGTAGCAAACAACCTTGCTATGTCGTAAAACCCTAAAGTGTATTTAGTCATAAAAGTAAGCTTCACTTCTTTGTAAAACCTCAAAATGTACTCCGTCATACAAGTCATACTCTGTTATAAAAGTAATTGTCACTTTATTATAAAACTTGAACGAGTCCTCTGCCATAAAAACAAACATCACAACGTATAAATACAAACACAATTAATGATAAACAAAACATGAATTGAAGAAAAACTTATAATTGCAACATTAGAAAAAAGAAAGAAAAAGTTGAAAGAATATGACAAAGATAAGAATACTAAAAGTTTTATGGTTAAAATAAAAACAACAAAAATTTACTATCTCCTTTTAAGTGCATATATTATAAACCATGAAATGTGACGGGGTAATTCATTGTATTTTTGAAGAATAAAAAGATCTGGATTAAAAAACCAATAAAAAAACCTTAAAAATGTTTGTAAGGTTCGTACTTAAAGGTTGATGCAACCAAAGCAACCAAGAGCTCTCAGTATGCATGCATGATATACATAGTAGAGTTCTTTCAAAAGTTTTACACAACTCAAAGGAAATAAGCTAAGTGTAAAATCTTTCGAATCCAAATGACAAAATCTTCTGAAGCCAAAGATGAAGTCTTCCAAAGCTTCAAAGACAAAGTCTTCCGAATCCGAAGACTGATCTATTCCAAGATAGAGAATACATGCTTTCTCTGTTCACCTTTTGAAAAAAAAGCTAAACAACTTTCCGATGTCAATCTGAAAACTCAATAACTTAGATAAGTTAGTGAAAAGGTACATGCTTTTGTCAACTATATATCATGGTTATTGGTCAATAACTTTCTACTTTTATACCTATTATCATTTTTGTAATATATTAGGATGTGAGCTATGACATGTCATGGTCACAAGTCAAAAGACAATATGCATTTTGACTAGACATTGATCTTGTTGTCTATATTAATGTTTCTAGTTGGCTTTTAAAAAATAGCCGATTATAGGATGTAGTATAAAGTGTCTCAGGTTCTTGTATTTATCTTTATGTTTTATAACACTTGTAATAGAACTTGAAAGCAATATAGATCATTCTTGAAAACCAAACTTATCTTGTTTTTGTTCTTTTTTGTGTCTCATACTTACTTGTGTTCATAGTATCATCAACTTAAACTCGATTCCCTATTTGATTTGTAAGTGTTCTAAGTCTCTCCTCATTATGAAACTAATTATATTGACCACCTCGGTCCTGCAATTGGCATTAGAGTTTTTTAGGCCCTTGATTGTAAGATCTCACCATCTTAAATCCCTTTAGTTTCCCAAATCACTTAACAACTCCAGTGGTAACTCTTACTAAGGTTGATATGGAAACCGATACCATGACAAAATCTCCATTGATCACTCCTGATGACTTTGATACTTGGTGCCAAATAATGGAAGGCTTCATCAAGTCTCAAGATAGAAGGATGTAGGGATCTGTTGTCTCAAGACCTCATGTAGCATGCATCTCTTCAGCTATTGGTGGTGGTGGCATGATCACAAAGAAAATGGCTGACTTCTCAGAAGAAGACTAGAAGAAGATTGATGTAGATTAGAAAGCTATGACCACCCTCCAACCTGCTATTTCAAATTCTATCTGTAGAGGCTTCAAGAAGTGCAAAACTGCTAAGCAAATATTGGATGCACCGAAGCTTATGTATGAGGGGTCTAGTGAAGCAATAGAGAACAAGAAAGACCTCTTGAAGCAACAGTTTGAGAACTTCACCTTTAAGACAGATGAAACCATAACTCAACAATACTTCAGGTATGTTGAGATTGTGGATACTCTAATGGATGTTGGAGTAACTCTTGAGAATAGGGATATTATGAGGAAGTTCATTTCCTCTCTTCCCAAACAATGGACACACTATTGTGTGGTCATTAAGAGGATTGAAAACCTTAAGACCCTTACTCTCACTGAGTTGTTTGGTATCTTCAATGGATACCCGATGGAGATGAACATGCAAAATCCATCTGACAACTCCAACAATCAATAGAGTTTAGCCCTTCATGTGGTTGAAAGGGATTACAGAGAACCATAACATCATCTCATCTGCTACTTGAAAACTCACAAAAGGGTCCTTTCATCACCTTCCCGGAGACACCAAAAGAGAGTTGCATCCAAGAAAGCCCATTCCAAGAGACAAGCTCTTCTCAAGCTTTTATGTCTATTGATGAAAGTAGTGGCAACCTCCTCTTCACTCTTGAAAACTTAGACTGTATCCGTGTAGATGATCTAAAATACATGGAGATAATCTAGAAGATGGCTCTTCTCACTCAAAGAGCCACAAACTTCTACAAGAGGACAAACATGAAGTTTCCTAGCAATACAACTAGCGGAAAGTTTAGGTTGGACAAAAGCAATGTAAAGTGTTACAACTGTAACCAAATATGACACTTTGCTAGGGATTGCAAGGCACTAAGGACAAATGGTGCCTGATGTGCTTCAAATTATACATATAAAACACCTCAATTACACATCAATTATTCTAAAAAATCTTACTAAAAATGATGATTTGATACTTAAATCATTCATATTGTGTTTTTAGGATTGGAAAAGACCAAGATGAATAAAAGGAGCTTAGCTTATATAAGAAGAAAATTAAGAAAACCAAGCTTTGGAATTCAAGCATATTTAGCATGGGGTCGTGCTTCATGAGGCACACCCCCATGCCCAGCTTGAAACACACCCCATGCTAATATCAACAACCCCCCATGTTTGTTAGTCTGACAGGATAAAAAGTACCGTTCCCCGACCCGATGCACGGGGGCATGCCCTAGGAGGCACAACTCCAAAAAGCCTATAATAGGACTTTATTTGTACTCGCACGATAAGATCTGAGCGTACGAGCTAATCAACTTTTACGTACATTATACTCGCACGAGGTCGTGTCTTTTAGGCATGGGGCTGTGCTTAAACACTCCAAAAAGCCTATAATAGGACTTTATTTGCAACTTTGAGAGTAGCTTTGGAAGGTGAAGTGTTGGTATTCCCTCTCGGGAACCCAGCCTTTGGAGGTCCTTAGAAGGTTTTGGAGGTTCATTTAACACTTAGAAAAATCCTGCGATCGTTTAACATCATCCATAGTGGATCACCGTTTGATTGTTTTGATTTACCGATGATTTTATTACTATATTTTATCTTTGTTGTTATGTTCAAGCTGATTATGAGCTAAACTTCATGTGTTATCCTAATTTAATGAAACTTATGTAATTTGTGATGAACTAATAGTGTGATTTATATTATGTTAATGTTACGATGGTCTTGGAAAAACTTTTGGTGGGTAGCATCTACATTTGAACGGGAAGTTATAACTTTATGATTTGTAATTGTGATTGTCATATATGGTTATATATGTATGATCAACTTTTATTTGCAAAACCGGTCTTCATAATAAATCCATGGCTAATTAACTAGGATGGTTATTAGATTCATATCACCATAACTTTCTGATCATTTGCGGGTTCCCTTTTATTAGTCTGAGAAATCTATAGTAATTGTTATGGTTTTCTAAAATTAATGGTATGTTAGAAAGGAACCTGATCAACTCTTATTTTAAAATTAATTTATGTTTACAGAAATCGTATGTCAAAAAGGTTATAAAAGATTTACCTACATTACTACGGCTTTGATCTAAGCAATAAACTGAACCTAAAGTGATCCTAGTCACTACAGAGCGAATAGACAAGAAATCGCACCGGCTTACCTTTATAAACATTAACATAATTACATTAATTAATATCTTTAATCACACCACCAATTCATCATAGTTACATAAGTGTAATCTAAATTAGGTTAAAAATCTTACTTCACTGAAAGAATAACTAAAATTCTCAATCTATCTTTATTTATTGTTATTTTGTTTAACTTGTGATTTCCAATACGTAAAACTGAAAGTCAATTATGAGGGTTGTTGAGTAGGCTTAGTGTGTTCACAGATTGATACTCGGTTCTTACCAACACTATATTATCACACGACATGTACACTTATTTTTGTGTGTGTGTGTTTTAGTATTAGTAATAACCAATTAAAACTGAATTTGTGTGAAAAACCTTTATCAAAATATATATACACTCTGCATCGCATCAGTGCCCAAGCACAACCCAGACCAAACTAAATTTATGGAGCTCCACACACAGAGAAGCTCAAGTAGTAAGCTACAATTGTTGTTGAAAAAGGAGGCTTTGATTAGAGTTTTCAAGTTGAAGATGCATCTCCAAACCAAGCACTGATGGTTGATCATGAAGAAGCCAATGTATTGGAACATCTTTATACCCCTAAATGTATTGCTTAAGTTAATAGATATAGATCCTATAACTTAGAGATGAGATTTGACCTAGAGTCCTTAAACATTTTAAAAGCTTATTTTAAAAGAGCTGAAGATGATTATCAACTTAAAATAGAAGATCTAGCAAAAATTATTTCAACTCTTAAACATGATCACACCAACTACATGATTGAAATCAAAGATCGAATACCAAGTTAACTAAATGCCAAGCTGAGCTTGTGATCAGCAAATCCTAAGCAAAAAAATGTGTTATTGAAGAAGAGACCTTCAAGAATATTATATCCTTATCTTTGAATGCAAAGGTTTGTTATCAGAAGACTGGGATCTACTAAGATAGCTCCTTCACACACTCTACTATGTGTAAGATCTCTAAGGTGTGGAACTTGTCAAGATGAGCTTCCCCTTATACACCCTATTAAAGAAGAGGATAAAGATGAAAATGAGATAATGAAGGATGAATCTGAGATGATTGAAGATAATCATCCTAATAAGGATCACTATTCTCCTGAGGAGAGGAAAAAATCAAGGATGACCAAGTCTAAGAGGAAGAACTTGATCAGAGCAGCCAAGAGAAGATCAAAGAAGGCTTAAGAGATCAAGGCTACCTTTAGCTCCAAGAAGAAACAAGTCTTTATCTCTGTAAGATTTGAAGTGGTTAAGGGTGAAGACTTAACTATGGACTCTAGTACTAGGAGTTCTAGTTCATTCCCAACTCATTCCTGTGAAGAAAAAAAGGTTGATCAACTATGTATCACTGCTATATAGCCTGAACCATCTAGTTTTCACCCTAAGAAGCCTACTGCATCATCTGAGAAGATGAAGATGGAAGTGGAAAGTGATCAAGCTCAACTTTCTACTAAAAAAACTCTTAGAAGGCAGCGTGTTGATTGCATCATATGTGGTAGTACTTCTAATCTTGTCAAGGATTGCATCTACAATCCTAAAAGTACAATCCACATGACCATGAAGAAGACTTCTGAGAAAAAGAAGACATCTTCAGAAGGAAAGTCCTTTCCTTTCGAAAGCTCCAAAGTGGAAAGGTAGACAAGTGAAAACTTGCATTTGGAAGAAAATTTGGTGTCAGAAGAAAGGAATGCTTTTGAAGTACTGAAGCTTGCAGTGGTGAAAGCAAGATCATCTGAAGGTCTACCTCTAAAACTTCCAAAGTCATCAAAACTTCCAAAGTGTTGGAGGTCAAGTCTAATCTTCCAAAGATTGTGTGGAAGATAAAAGAAGACAATATGACTGAAACTTCATCATCAACAACAACAAATGATCCTCAAACTATGAATATAAGATCAATCACTGTTGCATTATCTTCAGTTCACTTTGACAAGCCCAACCAATAAGTCTTGGGTTTCCAAATGTAACTAACCATCTCTTTTTGTTCAGGTCAACTAAAGACCCATGAAAATGTATGGATCATTGATAATAGTTTTCTAGTCACATGACAAGCAATAGCTCCTTGCTTCAAAACTTTGAGAAGATTGCTGAAGGGCCAGTTGCTTTTGGAGGAGATGTAGGTGGTTACATTACTGGAAGTGGCAGGGTCGCAAATGGTAAGCTCAATATTGAAAATGTAAACTTTTTTAAGGAGCTTAGGTACAATCTACTAAGTGTATCCTAATTTTGTGATCAGAGACACAACATGCTCTTCATTGAGCATGAGTGCATTGTTCTCAAGCTGGGGTGGTCATTTCTCAAGAGCATATCCTGCTCAGAGCCCCCTAAAAAGAGAACATATACAAGATGGGTTTGCAAGAAACATCTCATTTAGGAGAAGTTTCTTGCTTTCTATCTAAAGCAAATAATGATGAGTCTTTCATTTGAAATAAAAGAATATGACATGTAAACTTTTAAAACGTGAATTACTTAATTAAAAATGATTTGGTAACTGGAATGCAAAATAAAGAGATTACAAATGATGATCACTATGTTGCATGCCTGAAAGGGAAGTAACACAAGATGTCTCACAAACCAAAAGAAAGGAACTCCATCACTGCACCCGTACATTCATTACTGTTGGACCAAAAGAACCAATGAGCCAGATCAGAAAAACCTTTAAGTCTCACAGACATCAAAACAACTGAAGTGGTCTACAACAGCTGAAGTGGTCTACAACAGCTGAAGTGGTCTACAACAGCTGAAGACAAAGTCTGAAGACAACTACTGAAAACAAAGTTTGAAGACAAAGTTTGAAGACAACTGTTGAAGACAAAGGTGTTTTTTGTTTTTTCTGCAGGAAAATGTCTGCGGTCTGCGGACCACATCTGCAGACATCTGCAACACAAGAGGCGGACCAAATATCTGCAGTATGTAATAAAGAGACTGTTTGTTTTTTAACGTCTGCAGACTACAAGAAAAAACTATTTGTTTTTTTAGCTTAAAACTTCATATGTGGTGTAATCATCTCAACAAAAACCCCACATTATAATCGGTCTTTGCTTCATCAAGAAGCTTCTGAAACATCTCATCTCAAGAAGCTCTCGTACCTCCAATTCAAGCAACTCTTCATCATCAATCTGATCTTGTTTGTTCAAGAACACCACCATGTTATGAACACCCACTTGTTTCGTTAACACCACCATGTCGATTCTCCGTCTCATACTCTACAGTAGCGCTGTTGATATTGATGGTGATTCTCCGTCTCGTACTTTTTGGCGACGCCGCCGCTGGTGGAAGCTAAAGCCATGGTGAGGGCAGCAAGGACGGTGGTTTTGCCATGGTCAATGTGGCCGATGGTTCCGATGTTGACGGTGAGGGTGGTCTTCGGGCGCGACAACGATGGCGGCGGTGGAACACGACGATGCCGGCGGTCTACGGAGTTGCGACGGTGGACGGTGGGACTGCCAGAGTGGGGGCGATGGGGCTGCGAGAGTGGGGCAGTGGATAGAGTGGGGAGGTGGTGTAGGGTTCAAATGGAAGAAGAAAGCCTTCAAGAAGAGGTTGTGAGGAGTTCAGAAGACCTTGTTCCACATCTTCTCCGTGCAGACGTCAGGAAGACGTAACACTCTGCGAAGTAAAAACCTCTTCCCATGTGTGCGTGCTCGCAGATGAAGAGGTGGGGAAGATGTTTTTTCAAAAAACAAACACCTCCAAAGTCTGAAGACAACAGCTGAAGACAAAGTCTGAAGACAAAGTCTGAAGACAACTGCTGAAGATAAAGTCTGAAGACCAAGTTCTCAGAAGTTGTCACAATAGCTGAAGTAGTTCTTTTCAGTAGTTGTGATGGTTTACTTTTCAGTAGTTTGTAATCAGTAGTTTTATTTTATGTAAAACATCTGAAATGTTTACACTTCAAATGTTATAACTTCAGTAGTTGTAATGTTAGCTTGTACTTAGCTTTTTGTGAAGGTGTCCTCAGTTGTTGTGGACATCTTCAGTAGTTTAGTTTACTTTTAGTTGTTTGTATAATTCAGTTAGCTATCACTATCAAGTGATGTCAGCTGATGTCACATTCCTTTATAAAAGGAATGTTGACCTAATTTCTTCGAAAGGAAGCGTGTGCGTGAATGAAAACATTCTCTTTGCAGAAAACTTCTCTCTCTATAACCGTCACTGTTTGATTGAATATTCATATTATTCTTGCTTAAATTTCGTCTAATTCTTGTGCTATTCTGTTGCAAATCTTAATCTAATTGATCAAACTAGATCCCGATCCTTTCAAATAGTATCAGAGCTGGTTAATCATTGACCGATTTAACAATTGATCATTGAAACTGCTCTTTTGATATCTAAGTTTGATCGAATTAGCAAATTTACAAGAATTGGTTATAGAGTTTGATTTTCTGTTGCTTCCGTGAATTAATTTGAGATTCGTCTTGTTTCAAACTGTGTTGTTGAGTTTTTGAGTTAGATCTGTTAAAATCTCATTGAACCCATTTGAATTGGTGAAAATGGCTACATCAATCAATGATCCTCACAATACTGGCTCCTCAACAAAGCCTCCGATGCTTGTTAGGAGTGAGTATAACATATGGCAACGCCGAATGCTCCATCACCTGTTTGTCAACAGTTCAGGTTGTTGGAAATTTGTGGTTCATGGACCATATAAGCCTATGGTGAGTAATACGGAAACCAATGAGATGGTTTCAAAGAAGAAAGAGCAATACTCAGATGAAGATCTAAAACTGTTTGAAATTGATGCTAAAGCCCATGGAATTCTGGCCATGGCACTGCCTAATGAAATCTATTCTAGACTTATGCATCATGAAACTGCTCATGACCTCTGGGTTGCTCTGAAAGATCAATTTGGAGGAACTGATGAGGTCTTGGCAAATAATAGAGAGATCCTTGCCCAGCAATATGAGACATTCTCTCATAGAAAGAGTGAGTCATTGACTCAACAATTTGAGCGATTCTCCTGTTTGATATCTGAGCTGAAAATGGTTAAACATGAATATAAAAACACTCAGATGAACAACAGATTCCTTAGATCCCTGCCTGAGAGATGGGACACATATACTATTGTCCTACGCTCCAGTGCAAATCTGGACAATCAATCTCTCACCTAACTTCATGGGAAACTGTTAACATTTGAAAGAGAGATAGAACAGAAAAGGAAACTGGCTTCATCTGGGAAGCTCACTGATGATTTTGTACCAGGGAATACTGCTCTGGTCGGTCATGAGTCAGAATATGCTGCATCAGAAAGTTCTTATGATCAGCATATATATTTCTCTTCAAACAGTGGAGATCCTACTTTTGTTGGTGTTGATAGTAATTCAGGGTGTAGTGGTGATAATTTGTGCTTTTTGATGGATGATTTGAAAGGAATTGCTGATGATGATCTGGAAGAGATGGATATTTTGAGCCAAATGGCATTAATCAATATCAGATCTCAAAAATTTTACAAAAGGACAAGTAGAAAATTTCCTGGTCTCTCTGGAAAAATCAAAGTTGGTTTTGACAAGAGCAAGTTGAGGTGTCACAAGTGTCATAGACTTGGACATTTTGCAAGAGAGTGTAGATCATCCGGATCTAACTCTTCTGCACCCTTTGTGACCTTTCCATGCAATAACTCACAAAACAAAGGCAACACTCTACCAGTTCTGGTCATCATTCACAAATTCAATCATCTCCTGCATATTTTGTCCCTCAAGGTCAAATGCCATATCCTTATCCTGTTTTTTCATGCCCCACTCCAGTCAGGTTCCTGCACCCATAGCTCAACAACCACATGTCTACCTGAGCCTCAACCATCTCAATCAAATCAACAATCTTAATCTCAATCACATCAAAGCTTTTTCACACCTGGAGTTATTGACTGGAGTAGCTTACCAGATGATCTTTCTGGTTATTCTGAACAAGTGTTTTCTGGTGCTGGTCAACATGGTGGTGAAAATCCTTTTGGAGATCTTGCTCTTATGGCCCTGGAGTCTACTGATGGTTCATGCTCAAATGCTTCATCATAACAGGTACCACAGGTATCTTCTGAGGCTAAGGCCAAGTTTGTTTTGAGTCATGCATAACTGCTTTTGTCTCATTTAGAAAAGCAAATATAGCTTTAATTAATCAAAATCTTGACCTAGGGAAAGTGATTTCCAAAAGAAAAGCTGAGTTTGAGTCTGTCTTAAAGGAAAAAGATGATGAGATTTACAAATTAAAATGCCAAATCACTGATGAAAAGGCAAAGGTAGAGGTCATTTGAGAGAATCATAAGAATCTCAAAGAAACACTTATAGCTACTCAAGTAGAGTATGAACGCTGGGTAACATCCTGCAAGGGGTTTGAAATGCTTCTCAACAAGCAAACAGCTTCAAATGTGAAGTTTGGGATTGGGTATAATCACACTGTACCTCCTACAGATTTTACTCCCAAGATAGAAGTAAAATTTGAAGGTGAAGCAATTCCCAAACCACATCATCATGTGTCTCATCCTCAGTGATAATCCAAATCAGAGGATGAAGTCAGTATTAGTACCTCAGCTAATCAATCTGCTGATGGTCTCACTGCTGATAAACACATGATCAAAAAAAAGCTGAGCACTTCAGGTGTTGTGTCATAAAGTATTCAAAGTACTAAAGGGCAGGTAACAACACCTGAAGAGCATTTCAAACCAAATGAAAACAAACATGGTTGGACAACTGCTGAAGAGTCTATCAGGAAATCCAAAAGTACTGATATAGAAAACTTCTGAAAAACAAATCTTCAATTGTTACAAATCCTTCAGTACTTAACATAAGTATTGAGAGGAGAAGAAAGTACTGAAGAACCACCTTCAGTAGTTCATCTTCTTCAGCAGTTGAACAACAGAAGATGGAGAAAAAGCCATGTGAAATATATGGTCTATTCAATCATCTCACTGATGAATGTTGGTACAGAAGGGTTCCAAATTCAACAAAGATAAAATCATTAAAAGAAAATTAAAAAATGAAAGATGAATTTGAAACCAAGTTTGTGCCACAATCATCTCAATCTGATAACCAAAGTTCTTACAAAAATCTAAAAAGAAGGAAGGGGTTTATCATAAAACAGCTGAAAATATTCCTCATGGAATATCAAAACACCAGACTAAGTCTGTGTCTTTCAAAAATGAGGACATGGTGAGTCACAGAACCAATAAAAACAAGTACTGATGTGTCTACTGAACTGAAGGCTTTAACAACCAATCAGACACAACTTGTATGATGGTTCAACATCTGTTAGGGAGAGTTAACCAAATAGATGTACCTGTGATTAAACCACTGAAAAGGAAAACTAAGCCAAAATCAAAGAATCCTTTTCAGCACCACCTCCACCTTCAAAGGCTGTTAATCATGACAAATCAGTTAGTATAAAATGTTGATCAGAACAGACCCAAACCAAATGGTTTGGGTCTTAAAAGCTAACTAGTTTGTTGTGACAAATACAGGGTTCTTCAGCATGCCATAGAAGCATCTGGTATGTGGACAGTGGAGGATCTATGCATATGACAGGGAGCAGTTCTCTTCTCATGACTACTCTCAAGGAAAGAAGGGATTTGTATCTTTTGGTAATGATGCTAAGGGTTACATCATCGGCAAAGGCTTTGTGTCAAATGGTGAGATAATATTTGATGATGTTAACCATGTGGAGAATCTCAAGTATAACTTGTTGAGTGTCAGTCAAATGTGTGATAAAGGGCATGTTGCACTTTTCACCAGTCAGAACTGTCGGATTCTGTCTTCCAATGTTTTGAGAATGATTGACAAGATATTGGATGAATATACTCTCCTGAAGGCCAACAGGATTGGAAGAGTATTGCCTTAGACTTATCAAAGAAAATTGATCTAAAAGGCCATCCATGTCTGTTCTCCAAGGCCTCTCCTCAGGAATCTGAACTATGGCACAGAAGGCTTGGTCATGTGAATCTTAAAAACATGAACCGGCTTATCCATCATGGTTTAGTGAGAGGTCTGCCATTAAAGGAGTTCAAATGTGATGTCAACTGTTCTGCTTGTTTAAAAGGAAAGCAACACAAAGTATCATTCCCTCCAATAGAAGAACCAAAGTCTAATGCCTGCTTGCAATTACTGCATATGGATCTTTTTGGTCCAGTAAGAGTGATGAGCATGGCAAAGAAAAATATTGTCTGGTAATTGTGGATGATTATTCCAGATTTGTTGGACTTTCTTCTTACATTCAAAAGATGAGGTTGGTCAATCATCATCTACTTTGTGTTGCATGTGGAAAAGCAGTACTCCCTTTCTGTCAAGTGTGTGAGGAGTGATAATGGCACAGAATTTAGAAACCACACACTTGATGAATTCTATTTCTCTAAGGGAATCAAGAGGCAGTATAGCATTCCAAGAACTCCTGAACAAAATGGAGTGGTGGAGAGAAAGAACAGGACCCTTATTGAAGCCGCACGATCAATGTTGGCTGATTCTGATTTGCCACTAACCTTTTGGGCTGAAGCTGTCAACACAGCTTGCTATGTGCAAAATAGAGTGTTAGTAAATCAGAGGTTGACGAAGACTCCTTATGAAGTGTTACATCATTTGGCTCCTCTGATTTCCTTTTTTAGAGCATTTGGGTGTCCATGTTACATTCTTAACACAAAGGATCCACTTCAGAAGTTTGAATCAAAGGTGGATGCAGGGTACTTTGTTGGGTATTCATCTACTTGCAAGGCATACATAGAGTTTTTAATTACAGAACAAAGATGTTGAGAAAACCCTGCATGCAAAGTTAATGAATCTCCAAAGGACAAAATTCCACAAAACCCTGTGGAGTTATTTGATTTGGACATACTGTATATGTTCCTTATCAGCCTCCAGCTATTGCAGATTCTGTGAATCCATCATCTCCTGCAACTACTCATCCATCTGATGGTATAGTTAAAAGGTTTAGTGATCACCTGCCCGTCTACTAACCTTGATGTTCCTGTAGCTTCAGCAGTTCCATCCACAACAAATGCTAATGAGATCTCTGATTCCTCTACTTCATTTGAATTGCCATCTCATCTAGGTTTCAAGAGTCTGGATCAACATCTGTTGCTGCTGAATCACCTACAAACACTTGCATAGATCTTATTGAGTACCAAAAACTGAAGAATCACCCTATGTCTCAGATCATTAGTGACATCAATGCTGGTGTCTCAACTAGAAGTCAATTGTCCAATTTCTGCTTTTATGCTCTCTTCATCAGTCAGCAAGAGCCAAAGAACTATCATATTGCATTAAGAGACAATGGATGGGTTGAAGCCATACAATTGAGCTTCTTCAGTTTCAAAAGCAGCAAGTGTGGGAACTGGTTCCTCTACCCAAGGTAAGTGTGCAATAGGCACTAAATGGGTGTTTAGGAATAAAACTGATGAAAAAGGTCAAATTGTCAAGAACATGCCAGACTGGTTGTACAGGGATTTTCACAAGAAGAAGGTATTGATTATGATGAAACCTTTGCCCCTGTAGCCAGACTGGAAGCAATCAGATTGTTCTTAGCTTATGCTGCTTTCCATAATCTTAAAGTTTTTCAAAGGATGTCAAAAGTGCATTCTTATATGGTAAAATAAAAGAAGAAGTTTATGTGTGTCAACCACCAGGTTTTGAAGATCGTAAACATCCAGATTGGGTGTATAAGCTTGACATGGCTCTTATGGGTTAAAACAAGCTCCCAGAGCCTGGTATGAAACACTGTCTAACTTCTTCTTCAAAATAATTTTACTAGAGGCTCCATAGATAAAACTTTGTTCATTAAGAAAGTAGGCATGCATAAGCTCCTTGTTCAATTTATGTAGATGATATTATTTTTGCATCCTTGATCCACAGTTGTGTGATGCCTTTACTAAGTTGATGCAACAAAAGTTTGAAATGAGTGCCATGGGAGAATTACAGTTCTTTCTGGGTTTGCAAATCAAACAAATGGCTGATGGAACTTTCATTCATCAGTCAATATACAAAGGATTTGTTGAAAAAGTTTGATTTACAAAACTATAAGCCCTGTTCTACTCTCATGTGCAGCACCACACAACTGGATGCTGATCAGAAAGGTAAAGCAGTTGATTAAACTCTTTACAAATGTATGATTGGTTCCTTGATGTACCTTACAGCTTCTAGACCAGACATTATGTTTGCAACTTGTGTCTGTGCTAGATTTCAGGCTGCACCTAAAATATCCCATATGATTACAGTCAAAAGGATCTTTAGATATTTGCAAGGAACTCAATCTCTAGGACTTTGGTATTCCACTGGGCACTCTTGCAAATTAGTTGCGTTCTATGATAGTGACTATGCAGGGTGTAAATTAACCAGAAAATCAACCTCTGGTGGATGCCAATTTCTAGGCAATTGTTTAGTTTCTTGGCAGAGTAAGAAACAAACTTCAGTTGCTACATCCCCTACTGAAGCAGAGTACATTGCTGCTGCAAGTTGTACATCTCAGATACTCTGGCTTCAGAATCAATTACTGGATTATGACATTACAGAGACTAAGATCCTTTATTGATGGATAGTGCTTCAGCTCTTTGTATTGTTAAGAATCCTGTCCAGCATTCTAGGACCAACATATTGAGATCAGACATCATTTTATCAGGGATTGTTATGAAAAAGGTCGGTTGATCCAAAGTTTGTTCCTAGTGCTGATGAACTTGCAGATATATTTACTAAGCCTTTGGATAGTGCAACTTTCCAAAATCTAGTGCTAAGGCTTGGTATGCTGCAGCTTGAATGATTTGACAACTACTGATGATCTCAGTTCACAAGTACTGATGAGCATTAGTATACAGCTGTCAAAAATAAGTACTGATAAGTTATTTTATCTTCAGCAGTTTTCATAACTACTGAAGACTAAATTACTTAAAATTACTAAAGTACTTTATTTGTTGAAAAGTACTGATGTAGTTACAACTTCAGATGTGGTTACAACTACTGATGTCTGTTCTAACAGATAAGTACTGATGACCAATGAAACATCTGAAAATAAGATAATTTGCTGAGTAAGTGTTAAGGTCAAATGAAACAACTGAGATTTGTGAATTGACGACAACAACTGATGAGCAATTTTACTCTTTAATTGTTTCAAACAACTGCTGTTTCATTTCAAAACAACTGAAGCCAAAACCAAGTCTTCAGTAGTTTCAAACTACTGATGACTAACACCAAGTCTTCAGTTGTTTACAACATCTGAAAGTTAAAACCATGTCTTCAGTCGTTTTCTAACAACTGATGACTAACACCAAAACTTTCAGTTGTTTTCTTTCAGCGTTTCATAACCTATAAATACCTAACCCTAACTTCAAACTTTTCATAAGTCGTTTTCCGAACGTTCATCTTCCATTAATGGCGACCATGCAAATCAAACACGACCAAACTGTGTTGCCTACTTCACAAAAGGCCTTTTTGACTAAGTTTGATGCTGCCATTGATCTGATGGTTGATTCCCCGTATCAAACTGCTTTTCTTCTGAATCCAACCATCTATCCTGATACCCTTCGCCAATTCTGGACAAATGTCACTGTCCGTACTGGTGAGAATGATGTTGCGATCACTCTCCAGTCGTTTGTAAACCAGAAGAAGGTGGTCGTCACTCCTGCTATCATTCGCCAAACCCTAGATCTGAATGATGCCACCTTCGTCACCAAATACCTGAAGGGCATCACTGATCTATCATTCATCAACCATGGGTATGAGGGCGACCTAAGTGCTACCACCATTCTGAAGAAGCACTTCTATGATGCTGAACGCCTAATCTTTCATATGATCAATGTCCGCCATGCCCCCAATCCTCTTCATGGGATCAAATGTCATCCAGTGGCAGTAGGTATTGTATTCTATCCTTGAACGCCAAAGCTTAAATTTTTCTGAAATTATATTTTTGGAATTAAAAGATTTGTAATGAAACCTGTGGCTAACAGATGGATATTATATCCAAGGTTTCTTATGGCCATAATCATAAATCAATTAAAATCTGATGGCCCTGTTGGCCTTGGAGTCCCTGCTGTGGTAGGTTTGCCAGAGGTATACTCCAGGCACAACTCTGACCCACAACTCAAGAGGCTGCCAAACTGCTAAAACCCAAGCAGAAGGAACCCACAGCCTCATCCTCCAGATCCAAAGTCCCCTCCACCACAATCCAAACAAACCAAAAAGGCTACTCAGGGAGTGAGTCCCCTGATGATGCCCCTGCAACACAAAGGCAGGATGACACTACGAGTAGTAATCCCCCTGTAGTTTCCAAGACTCTACCAGCTGAAACCGCTCAGATATCCTCTCAACAGGATCTTGATGCAACCAAAAATGGGGAAACGACATTACTGGAATCTCTCTCACTTGAGAAGATTGCCATTGAAGAGCACCATTCACCCCAGGTGCAATCCTCTTCACACTTATCTCCCACTGAAGCCACCCCTACAAGCCCAACTGTGGTTATTGCACAAGTGCTGACTCAACTACATTCCTCTAACCCTCCCCAGAAACCTATTACCACTGGGAAAACCTTAACAGTTGAGGGAAGGATTATAATGTGGCTGATAACCCACAACACAGGGATTACAGAGTTCAATCTCCCTGTGTAGAGGAGGAGATTCGAACATCTGGTGAGGCTGCCTCTTCTCCTTTGTTTCAGCACATGAACAGGATGAAGGTGGTATCATCTCTAAGATTTACCAGAGGCAACTGCTAATGAAGGACATAATCCTGAGGCAGGAAGTCCCCAGTTCCAAGAAATAGGGGCACATGTGAATACTGATCTACACTCAGCACATGTTCATCCTGATTTAATTAGGAGGTCAGATGATTCAGCAAAGACTGATGATGACCTGGGCTTTTTCTTTGATGTTCTAGCCCACAACACCATTCTTGAGATTGAGGTATGCAGACTACAAGAACTGCTTGCCAAAATGTCACAAGAATCAAGTCCATCTACCCAAATTCACCCACATATGGCAGTTTCTTTTGAAGCTCTCAAACAACACTGAGCCACTCCCAACAACTATGCCACCCGCCTTTGATTCAGGCACCATTTCTCAGGGACAGAACCCCTCTGAGCAAATGTTGCTGCCTTTCAATCCTCCTTACCTCTCATCACTTCCATAATCACTAACATTGTGCATCAAGCTATTGATGAGAGGCTTTCCTCAAATCTTCAAACCTTAGTTGATGTTGTTGTTTCTAAGAGACTTTTTGACATTCAACCCCTGAACCCAATGCAACCAAAAAGGGGGAGTCTAAGTCAGTGAAAGTAGACAAAAGAAAGAGAGTTTAAGAGGAAGAAGAAAAAGAGAAGAAAGAAAAGGAGATGATCACATACAAGAGAAAGAAGAGTGTTGAACAGACTTAAGATGAGAAAAAGTTAGAAGACCTGATCAAAGAAGCTGATGAGCAACATAGCAGATCTATGGATAAGATCATTGATCAATTCTCAGACAAGGTTTTGACACAACCAACTTGACTCTGAAATCAGAAGGCTAGAGATTCAGAGATTGAACATAGATGGCAAGTCGGAGTGAGAAAGAAAGGGAAGGCTGGAAGCTATGACATATCAAAGCATTTGGGAAGATCATCATTGAAGTGAAGTCATGGTCTAGAGATAGTATTTTGGAGATAACCACCAGAATCTGTTCTTCTGAAGTATTCAACAAAGGATTGATCATAGAAGCTCTTGATGAAGCTGGTGCTGGGAAAAGGTCTGATATGGCAAAGTTATCCAAAGCTTCACTCACAACCAAGATGCTAGAGCAGCCTGCACAATCTCCTACACTAAAACAACCAACTTCACAACCCTCAAAACCAACTCCTTTACCCAAGAAACCTACTCAACCACTACCAATGATGCACCCAAGAGGAAGAGAAGGGTGTTGAGGATGGAAGAAGAAGAAGAGATGATGAGGATGATAGTCTGCCAATCTCTGCTGTTCTTAAAATAAAGATGCCTGAGCCCAGGAGTCAACCAACAACAATCACACACTTGACATCCAAAGGCAAATGGTAAAAGTCAAACTTAAAGAAGAAGAACATCACAAACAACATGATGAGCAGCTGTTAAGGATGGTTGATAAAGAGTTTCCTAAGTCTTCATCCATACAAGCTAGAAGAAACATGCTCAGAGGTTGTATGCTCTCAGATACACATTTCAATATCAGAAAGAGAGAGTGAGAATTTGGCTTGACCCCAGAGTAAGTGATAGATTTCATAAAAAGAAGATTCTGAATAGATACAATGGCCAAGTAAAGAAGATTGTAGATGCTGTGATAATGCTGGACATTGTAGTCTCACCCTGGAAATCCTTGATGAATTCAAGAGAGCTTACAAGTCTAAGATGACTCCACAAACTTTACTAGAAAATAAAATGGTAAAGAAGGGGTTGATCTACAAGAAGCTTGAAGAAATAAGAAGAAATGAGCTCCAGTTGTTACTTAAAGGCACTCATCCTGATGAGTTTGCATACAGAGAAATAACTACTGTGGAGCTAAAGAATGGAAAGAATGTTAAGTACTTATCAGAGTACTATGGGCCTAAGTTCTTCTTTGAAAGTGAATCTGAGAACTCACAATGGAAGAACAAGTTGTATTCCTTGAGGCCTATGTCAGAGAGTCTTACAGACTCATCATTGGGAAGTAGGTCTCATGGATGGGATAACAGCTCTGTGTCCAATTCCCCAAGACAGAGTTCCCATTCTGTTGGACCAAAAGAACCAATGAGCCGGATCAGAAAAACCTTAAGTCCCACAAACGTCACAACAACTGCTGAAGTCCACAAAGTCTGAAGACACAAGTGCTGAAGACAAAGTCTGAAGACACAAGTGCTGAACACAAAGTCTGAAGACAAGTGCTGAAGACAAAGTCTGAAGACACAAGTGCTGAAGACAAAGTCTGAAGACACAAGTGCTGAAGACAAAGTCTGAAGACAAGTGCTGAAGACAAAGTCTGAAGACAAGTGCTGAAGACAGTCTGAAGACAAGTGCTGAAGACAAGTACTGAAGACCAAGTATCAGACGTTGTCACAACAGCTGAAGAGGTCTTCTTCAGTAGTTGTGACGGTTTTCTTTCAGTAGTTTTATGTTTTTCTTTTCAGTAGTTTTGTAAAACGACTGAAGAGCTTGTTCTTCAGTGTTGTAGTTTCAGTAGTTTCGTATCAGTAGTTTTATGTTTTATATTTAGCACTCTGATATTTCTCAGTAGTTGTGAACATTTCAGTAGTTTGTTAAGTTTTAGTTATTTTTGTAATAAATCTGCCAGATGTCACTATCCCGTGATATCAGTAGTGATTGCACTCTATATAAGGAGTGTCAACCTAATTGTAATCAGTGAATGATGGAGCATAAAGAAACATTTGATATTATTGAAACATTCCTTTTCACAGAAATATATTCTCTCGTTACAACCGTATTTGTTCTTATGCATACGAATATCAAATTCTTGCTATAATTTGTCTAATTCTTGTTTTTATTCCGTTGCGTTACACTCTAATCCGTCAAACTTGAGATCACTGATCCTGTAAAATGGTATCAGAGCAGGTTCATCATTGATCGATCTAATAATTGATCATTGAAACTGCTATCCAAGATCCAAGTTTGATTGAATTAGAATTTTTGCAAGAAACGGTTATAGAGATTAATTTTCTGTGTTTTTGGTCATTCATCCTGAGATTTATTCTTAGTTTTCATTGAGTCTTGTGGTCTGTGTAAAATCTTTTAAAAGCTGAATTAATTGTATTTGGACCTAAAATGACTACTCCTTCCAATGATCCTCATAATACTGGTTCCTCAACCAAGCCTCCAATGCTGGTTAGGAGTGAGTATAACATATGGCACGACGACGAATGCTCCATCACCTGTCTGTTAACAGCTCAGGTTGTTGGACATCAGTGGTACATGGTCCACACAAGCCTATGGTGAATAACCTGGAAACCAATCAAATGGTTTCGAAGAGGAGGGAGCAATACTCAGATGAGGATAGAAATTGTTTAAGATTGATGCAAAAGCCCATGGAATTCTGGCCATGGCATGCCCAATGAAATCTATTTGGGTTAATGCATTATGAAACTGCCCATGACCTCTGGAATGCCTTGAAAGAACAATTTGGAGGAACAGATGGGTCTTGGCAAATATAGAGAAATCCTTGCCCAACAATATGAGACATTCTCTCATAGGAAGGGTGAGACACTGACTCAACAGTTTGAGCGGTTCTCTTGTTTGATCTCTGTATTAAAAATGGTCAAACATGAGTACACAAATAGCCAGATGAATAACAGATTTCTCAGATCACTGCCTGAGAGATGGGACACATATACTATTGTCCTATGCTCCAGTGCAAATTTGGACAAACTATCTCTCACCCAACTCCATGGGAAATTGCTCACATTTGAGAGAGAGATAGAATAGAAACGAAAACTGTCATCATCTGGAAAGCTCACTGATGATTTTGTACCAGGAAACACTGCTTGGTAAGTCATGAGTCAGAGTATGCAGGATCAGAATGCCACTATGATGAGCATATTGATTTCACCTCAAACAATTCTAATCATGCCTTTGTGAGTGTTGATTGTCATTCTGGTAATAATAGTGACAATCTATGCCTTATCATGGATGATTTGAAGGGCATTGCTGATGATGATTTAGAAGAGATGGATATTTTGAGCCAAATGGCCTTGATCAATATCAGATCTCAGAAATTCTACAAGAGAACTGGCAGGAAATTTCCTGGACTCTCTGACAAAACAAAGTCGGTTTTGACAAGACCAAGTTGAAGTGTCACAAATGCCACAGGCTTGGACACTTTGCAAGAGAGTGTAGATCAACTGGATCTAACACTTCTGCACCCTTTTTGACTTTTCAAATAACAATTCACAATCCAAAGGGCAACATTCTGCAGGTTCTAGTCATTCATCACACCCTCAATCTCCTGCATATTTTGTTCCTCAGGGTCAAATGCCATATCCTTATCCCTGCTATTATATGCCACAGTCAAATCAAGTTCAAGCTCCTATAGTACCACAATCTCATGCACTACCAGAACCTCATCCATCTCCATCTCAATCACAACCTCATCACAGCTTCTTCACACCTGGAGTCGTTGACTGGAGTAGCTTACCTGATAACTTGTCTGGTCACACTGAGCAATACTATGCTGGTGCTAGTCAACATGGTGGTGAACACCCTTTTGGAAATCTTGCTCTCATGGCCCTGGAGTCTACTGAGGGTTCCTGTTCAAATGCATCATCTTCACAGGTAACTCAGTATCTTCAGAGGCTAAAGCCAAGTTATGTTCTGAATCATGCATAGCTGCCTTTGTCTCTATTAGAGAGGAAAATGTAGCATTAATAAATCAAAAACTGATTTGAGAAAACCATTTTCAAAAGAAAAGCTAAGTATGAGTCTGCTCTTAACAGTAAAAGTGATGAGATTTATAAGCTTAATGCTAATTAAATGATGAAAAGGCCAAGCTAGAGGTTATTCTGGAAGACCACAGGAGTCTCAAAGAAAAACTTGCAGTGACCCAAGTTGAGTGTGAACGCTGGGTCTCATCATGCAAGGGATTTGAATGCTTCTTAGCAAGCAAACTGCTTCAAATGTGAAGTTTGGCATTGGTTACAACCATACTGCTCCACCAACAGACTTACTCCTAACTCCATAGTTAAGTCTGAAAGTGAAAGCAATCTCCAAACCACATTATCGTGTGAGTCATTCTCCAATGATAATCTAAGATCAGAGAATGAAACCAGTGTAAGATCTCACAAATAAATTGACTGATGGTCTAACTACTGAGACTCATATGAAGCTGAGTACTTCAGATGTTGTTCCTCAATGTAACCAAGTACTGAAAGAGACCCAACATCTGAAAAGCATTTCAAATCAGTTGAAATACAAGGACTAACAACTGCTGAGGAATCCATCAAACAGTCTATTAGGACGGATGGAAAACAGTTGAATTACCAGTCTTCAGCTGTTACAAATCCTTTAGTACCTAGTACTGATAGGAGGAAAGTACTGAAGATCACACCTTTAGTAGTTTCCACTTTAGCAGTAAAGTGTCCAAGATGAAGAATAAACCATGTGAAATTTGTGGTAAATTCAATCATCTATCTGATGAATGTTGGTACAAAAAGGGTTTAAAGCTCCAAAAGGATGAGCTCATTAAACTAGAAATAAATAAAATGAAACTGAGTTTGAGACCAAGTTTGTACCACAATCATCTCAACCTGATAAACCAAGGCCTTACCCAAATCCACTAAGAAGGATACGGTTTATCAGAAGACAGCTGATATTGTTCCTCATGATAAACATAAGACTAAGTCTATGAAATCTAAGAAGGAGGAAATGGTGGGTCACAGGAACTCATCAAAAACAAGCTCTGGAGTGTCAAATGAACTGAAAGCTCGAGCTTCAAATCAGACACAACTTGTTATGATGGTTCAGCATCTGTTGGGGAGAGTTAACCAACTTGAAGCCACTGTGACCAAACCACTGGAGAGGAATTCCAGGTCCAAATCTATTTCAGCACCATCTCCATCTTCATCAGCTGTTAATCATGAGAAACCAGCTATGGTTAAATCTGTTGATAAAGTCAGTCCCAAAACCAAAAAGGTTTGGGTCTCCAAAGCTAACTAGTTTCTTATGATTGTGCAGGGTTCTTCAGCATGCCAAGAAGCATCTGGTATGTGGACAGTGGAGGATCCATGCACATGACTGGGAGCAGCTCTCTTCTTCATGATTACTCTCAGGGAAAGAAGGGATTTGTCTCATTTGGAATGATGCTAAAGGTTACATCATTGGAAAGGGATTTGTGTCTAATGGAGATATTAGATTTGATGATGTCAACCATGTGGAGAATCTCAAATACAATCTGTTGAGTGTCAGTCAGATGTGACAAAGGACATGTTGCTCTTTTCACAAGCTAGAACTGTAGGATTCTGTCTTCCAAGGTTGAGCCTGATTGACCAAGTACTGGATGATAATACTCCTGAAGGCCAACAGGATAGGAAGAGTATATGCCTTGGATCTGTCAAAGAAAATTGAGTTAAGAGGCCATCCATGCTTGTTCTCCAAGGCCTCTCTCCAAGAATCTAAACTATGGCATAGAAGGCTGGGTCATGTTAATCTCAAAAACATGAATCAGCTGATCCACAAGAGTTTAGTGAGAGGTCTTCCAATAAAGGAGTTCAATTGTGATGAAATTTGCACTGCATGCTTAAAAGGGAAACAACATAAAGTTTCATTCCCAACCATAGAAGAATCCAAGTCTAATGCCTGCTTACAACTACTACACATGGATCTTTTTGGTCCTGTGAAGGTAATGAGTATGGCAAAGAAGAAATACTGTCTGGTAATTGTGGATGATTACTCTAGATGTGTATGGACTTTCTTCTTGCATTCAAAGGATGAGGCTGCTCAGTCCATTATGAACTTGTGTTACACATTGAGCAAGCAGTATCCCTACCAGTTAAGTGTGTGGAGGAGTGACAATGGTACTGAATTCAAAAACCACACTCTTGATGAGTTTTACTTGTCAAAGGGAATCAAGAGGCAGTATAGCATCCCAAGGACTCCAGAGCAAAATGAAGTAGTGGAGAGAAAGAACAGGACCCTCATTGAAGCTGCAAGGTCCATGTTGGCTGTTTTGGTCTGCCACTGACTTTTTGGGTTGAAGCTGTCAATATAGCTTGCTATGTACAGAATAGAGTTCTAGTAATCAGAGGTTGATGAAGACTCCATATGAAGTTCTTTATCATTTGGTCCCTTTGATTTCATTCTTTTGAGCATTTGGGTGTCCCTGTTACATTCTCAACACAAAGGATCAACTCCAAAAGTTTGATTCTAAGGTGGATGCAGGGTATTTTGTTGGGTATTCATCCACTTGCAAGGCTTATAGAGTATTCAACTGTCAGACAAAGATAGTTGAAGAAACCTTGCATGTGAAGTTCAATGAATCCCCTAAGGATACAATTCCATAAAACCCTATGGAGTTGTTTGATCTGGACATTCTGCAATATGTTCCTTATCAACCACCTGCTGTTGCAGATCATATGAATCCATCATCTTCTGTAGCTAGTCATCCATCTGGTGTTACTGATGATGATGATGATATCAGTATCACCTTTTCAAGTTAGTGATCAACTGCCTGATTCAGCTAGACCTGATGTTCCTGTAGCTTCAGTAGCACAATCCATAACAAATGCTGATGAGATTTCTACAACTTCAACTTCCTTTGAATTACCATCTACTGATTGTTTCAAGGAAATGCTTCACCATCACCATCTGTTGCTGCTGAGCCTGCTACAAACACTTGCACAGATCTTATTGTGTACCAAGATCTGAAGAACCACCCTATGTCTCAAATCATGGTGATATCAATGCTGGCGTTTCAACAAGAAGTCAATTGTCAAATTTCTGCTTCTATGCTCTCTTCATTAGTCAGCAAGAGCCAAAGAACTATCACATTGCTTTAAGGGACAATGGAGGGTTGAAGCCATGCGCTTGAGCTTCTTCAGTTCAAGAAACAGCAAGTGTGGGAACTGGTTCCTCTACCTCCAGGTAAGTGTGCAATAGGCACTAAATGGGTGTTTAGGAACAAAACTGATGAAAATGGGCTTATTGTTAAGAACAAGGCCAGACTGGTTATACAGGGGTTTTCACAAGAGGAAGGTATTGATTATAATGAAACCTTGCCCCTGTAGCCAGACTGGAAGCAATTCGATTGTTTTTAGCTTATGTGCTTATCACAACCTTAAGTTTTTAAATGGATGTCAAAAGTGCATTTTTGTATGGGAAAATTAAAGAAGAGGTTTATGTATGTCAACCACCAGGTTTGAGGACAATAAACATCCTAATTGGGTGTATAAGCTTGATAAGGCTCTCTATGGGTTGAAACAAGCTCCTAGAGCCTGGTATGAGACATTATCAAACTTTCTTCTGGAAAATAATTTCACTAGAGGCTCCATAGATAAGACTTTATTCATTAAGAAAGCTGGGCAACATAATCTACTTGTTAAAATTATGTAGATGATATTATTTTTGCATCCTCTAATCCACAGTTGTGTGATGCCTTTACAAAGTTAATGCAACAGAAGTTTGAAATGAGTGCAATGGGAGAGATTACAGTTCTTTCTGGGTTTGCAAATCGAACAAAAGGCTGATGGAATTTTCATTCATCAGTCCAAATACACAAAAGATCTTTTGGAAAAGTTTGATTTACAAAAGTGTAAGCCCTGTTCTACTCCCATGTGCAACACCACACAACTGGATACAGATCAGAAAGGTAAAATGGTTGATGAAACACTTTACAGATGTATGATTGGGTCCTTGATGTACTTAACAGCTTCTAGACCAGATATTATGTTTGCTACATGTGTTGTGCTAGATTTCAGGCTGCACCTAAGGAGTCTCATTTGATTGCAGTCAAGAGGATCTTTAGATATCTGCAAGGCACTCCATCTCTAGGTTTATGGTATTCTACTAGACATTCTGGTAAATTAGTTGCTTTTTTTGACAGTGACTATGCAGGTGTAAGTTGACAAGAAAGTCCACTTCTGGAGGATGCCAATTCTTAGGCAACTGCTTGATTTCTTGGCAGAGTAAGAAGCAGACCTCAGTTGCTACATCAACTGCTGAAGCAGAGTACATTGCTGCTGCAAGCTGTACATCTCAGGTACTCTGGCTTCAAAACCAATTATTGGATTATGGCATAACAGAGACTAAGACCCCTTTATTAATGGACAGCTCTTCAGCTCTTTGTATTGTCAAGAATCCTGTCCAGCACTCTAGGACTAAACATATTGAAATCAGACACCATTTTATTAGAGATTGTTTTAAAAAAGGTCTGATTGATCCAAAATTTGTTCCTAGTGCTGATGAGCTTGCAGACATTTTCACTAAGCCCTTGGATAGCACAACTTTCCAAAACCTAGTGTTAAGGCTTGGTATGCTGCAACTAGAATAAGTGACAACTACTGATGATCTCAGCTCACAAGTACTGATGATCATTAGTTTATTATTGTCATATATATAAGTACTGAAGTATTTTCCCTCCGGAAGTTTCTTTAAACTACTAGAGCTTAACTTCTCAATACTCAAGTACTTTATTTGATAAAATAATTGATGTAGTTACAACAGCTGATGTAGCTACAACTATTGATGTCAGAAATACAAATACGTACTGATGTCCTATGAAACATCTGAAAACAGATGAAAAAACGTCTGATGAGTACGTGTTGAGGACAGTATGAAACAGCTGAAAAGCAATGAATTGACGACAACTACTGATGAGCCTTTTCTCTTCAGTAGTTTCCCAACTGCTGTTTCTTTCTAAACAACTGAAGCAAAACCATGTCTTAGTAGTTTCACAACTACTGATGACTAACACCAAGTCTTCAGTTGTTTACAACAACTGATGGTAAAACCAAAGTCTTCAGTAGTTTCCCAACTACTGATGACTAATACCAAGTCCTCAGTTGTTTCACACCTGAAGTCAAAACTGTCTTCAGTAGTTTATATAACTGATGACTAAATCTGAGACTTCAGCTGTTTCAACGTCTGACGGTTAAAACCAAGTCTTCAGGTGTTTTATAACAAATGCTGATCACACCAATACGGTCAGTCATTCAAAACCTCTGAAAGTTAATACCACGTCATCAGTAGTTTCAACAACTGATGACTAACACCAAAACCTTCAGTCGTTTTCTATCCCTACCTTTAAATACCTTATCCCACCTTCAGAGTTTTTCCTTTCTTCTCTTCTCAAACCTAACGTTCAAAAACTCTGTAACCTCTCTTCATCAATGGTGACCATGCAACTAAAACCATGACACAACTGTGTCGCACATCTCACAATATCGCCATACTGGACCAAGTTTCACAACGCCATTGATTTAATGTTCAGTCACCTTACAAAACGGCTTTTCTGTTAAATCCCACCATATATGCCGAATCTCTTAACCAATTCTGGACAAACGTCACTCCTGTCTCTAAGGAGAATGACACAGAGTCTCTTCAATCGTTTGTCCATCGTCAAAAAGTGGTCATTATCCAGATACTCTTCGCCAAACCCTCAATCTGGATGATGCCACTTTCCCACTGGTTATCCAAAGGGCACAATAGATCAATCATTTGCCCACCATGGATACCAGGGTAACCTGAGTGCATCTACCATATTGAAGAAACATTTCCAGGATGCCGAACGTCTCATCTTTCACATGGTAAATGTCTGCCTTGCCCCCAAGACTTCATCATGGGATCAAATGTCCACAAGGTGGCAACAGGTAATGTACTCCATCCTTGAGCAACAACCTTTAAATTTTTCTGAAATACTATTTTTAGAGCTCAAGGATATGGCCCAAAAACAACTTGCTAACGTTGGATATTATATCCTCGGTTCATAATGGCCATAATTGAAAAATAGCTTCAAGCTGAGGGACTTGTTGGCCTGGGAGTCCCTGCTACGGCTGTATTGCCTGAAGTATACTCCGGCACAACTCTGACCAATTACTAAAAATGGCTGCCAAGCTGCGCAAACCCACGCAGCTGGAACCCACAGCCACCACCTCCAAATCAAAGTCCCCACCAAACCCACTAAAAAGAAGTCAAAAAGGCTACTCAGGGAAATGAGTCCCTTGAGGATGCCCCTGCAACACAAACGCAGGCTATATCCACTGGTTATAACCCCCTAGTGGATACAAGGACTTCACCAGCCACAGCCGCTCAGGATTCCTCTCAAAAGGAGCCTGCAACAACCAAAGAAGGGGTACCCACTAATCTGGGATCTTCTCATTTGAGGAGATTGCCATGAAGAGCACCATTCTCCCCAGGTGCATACTGCTTTTACCCCATCTCCCACTGCAACCGCCCCACAAAGTCCTACTCTCATTGTTGCAAACGTGCTGACTCAGCTGCATGCTTCTCCTCCTCCCCAACAAACACCAACAAAGGGGAAAACCATAGCAATTGAGGAAGAGGATCAACATGCTTCTGACAGCCCACAACACCAGGGTTTAACTGTTCTATCTCCTGGTGTGGATATGCAGATACGAACATCTGGTGAGGCTGCACCTCTTCTGAATCAGCACACGATCAGAGTGAGGCTGGTAACATAGCTAAGACCTCACCAGAGGCAACAGCTGATGAAGGACATCGTCCTGAGGCTGGAAGTCCCAGTTCCAAGAAAAAGGGGCACATGCTAAAACGGTTTACACCCAGTGCATGTACATCCTGCTACAAGCAGGAGGTCAGGTGATTCAGCATCTGCTGATGATGACCTGGGCTTCTTTTATGATGTTCTGGCCCAGAACACAATTCTTGAGGAAGAAGTCAGTAGACTACAAAGACTACTTGACCAATTCTCTCAAAAAGCAAGTCCATTTGCCACCAACATAAACCCACAGATGGCACATTCACCTGAAGGTCTCCCACACACTCAGCCACTCAAAACTTCTGAGCCACCGACTTCTATTTCTGGCACTGCTTCTCAGGGACAGAACCCCTCTGAGCAAACAGTTGCTATCTTTCAGCAATCCCTACCTCTCATCACCCCAATGATCACAGACATTGTGATCAAAACCATGGATGAGAGGCTTCCCTCAATCATACAATCCCTGGTGGAGGAGATCGTGAGCACAAGGCTTTCTGCTACTCAAACCCTTGCAACCAATGCAACCAAAAAGGGGGAGAGTCAGTCAGTGAAAAACAAGAGAAAGAGCATAGAGGGGAAGAAAGAAAAGGAGACTGAGAAGGAAGAGGAGTTTGTGAAGGGAGCTGACATTGATCAAGTGGGTGAAAGTCACAAAGACTTTCATGTCACTATAAGAAGAGGAAGGTTGAAGGAAAAGAAAAAGAAAAACTCGAACTCGATGAGATGATCAAAATGGCGGATGCTACACACAGTAAATCAATGGACTCCATTATGATCAACTGTATAGACAGGGGTTCGATACTGCACAGCTTGACTCAGAGATTAGGAGACTTGAAGTTGAAGAAATTAACTCAAGATGGGCAAGTTATGATGCACTAGAAAGAGAAAGACTAGAGATCATGATCAGATTCATTGCAAAGTACCTTGGGAGATCATTGATCGAGATTAAGTCATGGACCAGGGACAGTATCTTGGCAATAACCATCAAGATCTGTTCGTCTGAAGCATACACTAAGGGATTGGTGATTGAAGCACTAAATGAGGCAGGTGCTGGGAACAAAAAGGAACTAGCAAAACACTCAAAAGCCTCACTCACTACAAGAATGCTAGAACAACCTGCAAAACCTCCCACTTCAAAATCACCACTACCACAACCCACTAAACCAATTCCTTTACCCTCAAAACCAACAGCCGATGATGCACCCAAGAAGAAGAAGAGAAGGGTGTTGAGGCTAGAAGAAGAAGAAGAGGATGATGAGGAAGAAGATAGGCTGCCTCTTTCCGCAGTCCTAACTTTGCCTAAAGCCAAACCTATGCCCATCACTCCCACCTCACAGATGGAAGCTGTGAGAGTAAAGATAGAAGAAGAACAGCAGCAAAAGCTTCATGATGATGAGATGCTAAAAAGCATAGACAAAACTTATGCTGCTTCTTCATCAATAATCAGTATGAAGAAAGAAGCTCTGAGACTGAACACCCTTGTTAACACATTTCATTATCAAAAGGAAAAGGTGAGAATATGGCCTGATCCTAGGGTGGCTCACAGAATTGTGAAGAAAGACATTCCTTCGAGATACAAGGGCCAAGTAAAAAGGATCGTAGATGAAGAGATCACAGTGGTCCTTGTAGTATCACCCTGGGAAATTGTAGAAGATTTCAAGAAGGCCTATGAAACTAAACAGCCACCCCAAAAGATGTTATAGAACAGAGTAATTAAAAAGGGGTTAGTCTACAAGAGGCTTGAGAACTTCAAACAAAAAGAGCTCAGTCTGTTACTTGAAGGTACTCACCCAGATGAGTTTGCATACAGACATATTACAACAGTTGAGCTCAAAAATGGCAAACAGGCTAAGTACATTTCAGAGCTGTATGGGCATGAAGGACTGTTTGATGGTGGAGCTGAAAATCTTACCATGGAAGAACAAATTATGTTTCTCAGAGCATACACCAGAGAATCCTACAGGCTTATACATGGAAGTAGATTTCATGGATAGGACCACAGCCCTGTGTCCAGTTCCCCAAAGTCAGGGCTCTTATCCATACTATGCCAACCAAATTTCAGAAATCTATTCCCAGGCCAGTGCTTAATTGGGTCATCTTCTTAGCTGATCAAGAAGGAAAAAGACCAATCTTATCGCCAACAATAAGTGGGACCTCAATAAAGTTAAGGTTTTGGCTGCATTGGTTCAGGGGGAGTTTGTTGGACCAAAAGAACCAATGAGCCGGATCAGAAAAACCTTAAGTCCCACAGACGTCACGACAATTGCTGAAGTCCACAAAGTCTGAAGACACAAGTGCTGAAGACAAAGTCTGAAGACACAAGTGCTGAAGACAAGTCTGAAGACATAAGTGCTGAAGACAAAGTCTGAAGACAAGTGCTGAAGAAAAGTGCTGAAGACAAAGTCTGAAGACACAAGTGCTGAAAACAAAGTCTGAAGACACAAGTGCTGAAGACAAAGTCTGAAGACAAGTGCTGAAGATAAAGTCTAAAGACAAGTGCTGAAGACAAAGTCTGAAGACAAGTACCGAAGACAGTCTGAAGACAAGTGCTGAAGACAAGTACTGAAGACCAAGTATCAGACGTTGTCACAACAGCTGAAGAGGTCTTCTTTAGTAGTTGTGACGGTTTTCTTTCAGTAGTTTTATGTTTTTCTTTTCAGTAGTTTTGTAAAACGACTGAAGAGCTTGTTCTTCAGTCGTTGTAGTTTCAGTAGTTTCGTATCAGTAGTTTTATGTTTTGTACTTAGCACTCTGATGTTCTCAGTAGTTGTGAACATTTCAGTAGTTTGTTAAGTTTAGTTATTTTTGTAATAAATCTGCCAGATGTCACTATCCCGTGATATCAGTAGTGATTGCACTCTATATAAGGGCTGTCAACCTAATTGTAATCAGTGAATGATTGAGCAGAAACATTTGATATTATTGAAACATTCCTTTTCACAAAAAATATTCTCTCGTTACAACCGTATTTGTTCTTAATGCATACGAATATCAAATTCTTGCTATAATTTGTCTAATTCTTGTTCTTATTCCGCTGCGTTACACTCTAATCCATCAAACTTGAGATCATTGGGAAGTAGGTCTCATGGATGGGATAACAGCTCTGTGTCCAATTCCCCAAGACAGAGTTCCCATTCATCCTTTGTCAATCAAACTTTCTGAAACCTCTTCCCTGGTCTGAGCTTAATTTGAAGATTTCTGAGCTGATCCAGAAAATGTTTCTGCAAATAAGTGGGACTTCAATAATCTTAAAGGTTTTGGCTGCATTGGTTCAGGGGGAGTTTGTTGGACCAAAAGAACCAATGAGCTAGATCAGAAAAACCTTTAAGTTCCACAGACATCAAAACAACTGAAGTGGTGTACAACAGCTGAAGACAAAGTCTGAAGACAAAGTCTGAAGACAAAGTCTGAAGACAAAGTCTGAAGACAAAGTCTGAAGACAAAGTCTGAAGACAAAGTCTGAATGAAGACAAAGTCTGATGACAAAGTTTGAAGACAACTGCTGAAGACAAAGTCTGAAGGCAAAGTCTAAACACAAAGTCTGAAGACAACAGCTGAAGACAAAGTCTGAAGACAACTGCTGAAGACAACTGCTGAAGACAAAGTCTGAAGACCAAGTTCTCAGAAGTTGTCACAACAGCTGAAGTAGTTCTTTTTAGTAGTTGTGATAGTTTACTTTTCAGTAGTTTGTAATCAGTAGTTTTATTTTATGTAAAACATCTGAAGTGTTTACACTTCAGATTTTATAACTTCAGTAGTTGTAATGTTAGCTTGTACTTAGCTTTTTGTGAAGGTGTCCTCAGTTGTTGTGGACGTTTTCAGTAGTTTAGTTTACTTTCAGTTGTTTGTATAATTCAGTTAGCTGTCACTATCAAGTGATGTCAGCTGATGTCACATTCCTTTATAAAAGAAATGTTGACCTCATTTCTTCGAAAGGAAGCGTGTGCGTGAATGAAAACATTCTCTTTGTAGAAAACTTTCTCTCTCTATAACCGTCACTGTTTGATTGAATATTCATATTATTCTTGCTTAAATTTCATCTAATTCTTGTGCTATTCCGCTGCAAATCTTAATCTAATTGATCAAACTAGATCCCGATCCTTTCAATTACACATGGATCTTTTAGGCCCCACTAGTGTAATAAGTCTAGGAAGGACCTTAGTTTTGACAAGAAGGCATAATGATCTTGTGAGAATTAAATGTTGTGTTTTATAAAATAAGAAAAAAATAGTAAAGATAAGATAACATAAAATCATAATGAGATATTTGAGTGTAATATTCGATTCACAAACCAAAGTTAATAGAATGACTTATCAAAGTATTATGTGCACCATACCCTTAATGAAGATATGCGTACCAAAAAGTGAATGTAAGGTAACATATCCATCAGTTAATTTGGATAAATACGTTTTCTAGATAGAACACCCCACAATACATGCACCCACTCTTCCAATATTACACGTATATAGTTACAGGGTTCAGACTGTGAGAGGATTTGAAAACTATAAATAACAATTGTAGATTGAAATTTGAAAATCCAGATAATTTAGACATAATGTCTTAGAATATGAATTGAGATTTGTGTGTGCATTAATCAAAATAAGTGTATACGAATAATCAAATAAGGCATATCACAAAAAATCATTTCTAAGCATAAAAAGGAGGTGAGAGGACTCATGTATGAGGTAACTATTTATAGTCTAGGTCATTCTATTTTTAATAACCTAATTCCCCATAACTATGGTTGTAATACCAATCTGTCACCCCAGACCGATAGCATAATGATTGAGGCGGATAAAAATGAATTGATTATTCATAGCACATGATACTTAAAGCATTGAAATATTATTACTTGTAAATATCATTAATTCTAAACATCATAACATTGTTCAGAAACCAAATACAAATCAAACATAATATCATGTCTTTTATTATTAACTAGGTCTAACAATCCTAGTTGTACAAGTAGCTGAAAATCCAAGTACACATCGTTTACCAAAATTATTTGAAAAATAATGTAGTGAGCAAAAAAATTAGCTAGTTAGTAAACAAAGGTTTGCATATGTATATATATAGAATAAAATTATTAAAATTATTTAATTCTTATAACATGTCAAGAATTATGTAACATTCTTGATTTATCATGCTTAACTCTTTTAAGGATTACAAAATTTTCATATGTAATCATTTATTGTTCAAGAACCTTTTTGCTGAAATTTCTCTCATGGTTCATACATTATGATTTAATGTGATATCTATTATTATAGTGTTTGAATATTTAAGTGATATATATCTAATAATTATTAATAATTAACTAATAATTATCCTATTTAAAAAACTAACAAACTAAAATCCTAATTTTAAAATACCCTAGGAATTTTGTTCTCCTTTTATACACTTTCTAATTTTATAAATTTTATTAATAAATATTAAAAAGTCTATCCTTACCTAAAATCCTAATTTTTCAAATATAGATAGGAGTCTTATTCTTATTATTTTTCACATCTAGAGATTTTTTAAAAACAAATTTCAACCCATAACATCTCTCTTGAAGATCAAAGAAGCTTTTCCTATCAAGTAAGTTATAGTGTTATTCGTGTTCATACATTCCAATTTTGTTTTATTAAAACTCAATCATGATAAGCTTAAATATAATACTACATAATATTTATGTGTAGTAATCATAGATCGAAGCTGGATTAGAATATCAAATAAATAATAAATTAACAAACTTTTGCTTAAACATATCAAACTTGAAATTTTGGATTTTGATAGATTCGCAGCGCCAACTTCACACAATGATATCTCCCTTATAAAAAATTCTTTTTAGATGATTATTTTCTGCAAAACTATATCCAGAGTCTTAAATTTTCAACCATATAAAGAACATCTTATAACTCATTGATTTAACCCCTCAATCCGCTCATGCAAGTTTAGTGCACGAATCTGTCCAAAGCTGTTAAAACCCTACATTTTGAAACTTTTTAGTAATTTCATGAATGCAATGTAAAGTAATGATTTTTATTATAAAATAATCTATATAAACATGTTTTAGGAAAAAAAATCCTAACTTTATTTATATTTTTAATCGTAACCCTCTACTATACAACTAGTTCATTCTCATCCTTGCTAGACTTATATTTCCACTTGTTCCCTAAACTTTCTAAACATAACAATCACACCTTTAACTTGGTCTACTATACATCTACAATCGTTTCACTGGTTAGGTAGTTATATGACAAGCAAAAGGTTCTGACTAAGGAAAGACATGGTACTTAAGTGGCGAAGATCCACTAACTCTTTTCTAGGAATCCTTATGTTGGATGTGCTAGTCTTGGATGATACATCTCTAGTATGCAACAAACACTCTGAACTCATTACATTAACAACCCCTCAACTATCAATAAATACTATAAACTAACTAAATAAACTTACTTAGGACAATCCTCACTCCAACTTACTACAAGTTGTAAGATCAACCTGCCTACTTTACAATGTGAGTTCATAGCCCCGTTTTCTTTTATATTTTAGGAGTGGAAACATGATTCTTATATCAAACTGAAAATTCAAATTCTAAAATCAAAACTGGTTTTTTTCATATTCAATGACAAACTTTCTAATACTAGTAAAACTAAAATGATTATTCATATTACTATATTATATGACACTTTTTACTACAAAGTCCCTTTATTTTCTAAAATCTACACAACTATTAACTTTGTGGAAACCACACAAGTATGTAGATAGATCTGTTGGCTTGACAAGCCTATTCGGTACTTGGTCGATGCATGCCAATCCATACCGAGCATCCTTTAAGTCAACACATTCATTTTCACTTTGAAGGAACTGGATGTTTGGAAAATTCATACTAGACAAACATACTATTAGTTTGACCTCTTATGTCAAGGGGATTAGACGGGAGGACATTTGATCACTACGGTTTGGTTATGGACTCTTGTATAATAGGTTCATTACTTATATTTTGAAGATTGTATATTGGTTTGTACATGATTGTTTCCTATATGTATACTTCAAACCTATGTTCTCAATAACCTTTTAGTTGATATATTTTAGTATGTTTTTAGGTAATGGAAACTAAGTTTGTTACTTTGCTAAGGACAAAGTTTAGTTGGACCTTGTTAGACTTTGAATAAAATAAAAACTTATTTTTTTGGCTTATTGAATCTAAAATTTGATGCAATCAACTATTTGGTTTTAATAAGTAATTTCCTATAATACTCTTTATCCTTGTCTTATGATTCAATTTCATCACGCCCTTGGTATTTCCATTTTAACTGGGGGTGTGAAAACTTCTAAGCCAATTGTGAAACATAAAAATCAAACTATACATATCAAACCTAGTCACTGAATTGATTCCGTTCGTGGACGAAGTCTTATGATTAAGGCACTTGAATAATCAAATAGGGTGGGTTTGTCAAACCAATATATATATATAATATATATATAATATATATATATATATATATATCATTTTTTTGTGATTTGTATAAAGTAGTGATAGTGTTTGAATAAGGCTTATCTAACTATGAACACACATTACAAGTAATAACACAACATGCATTGAATTGAATTTGCAAGAACAGATAAACAAATCTGATTGAATAGAGTCAAATGATTTTTCGTAAGTTATAAAACACAAGAAAGGGGGTATGAAAACTAACTTGTTAATTGCAAGTGATTGAGATAATAAAATGCTAGAATAGACACCAAAACATATTCTAACGAGTTAACCTAAGGATCAGTGTCTTAAGTTAAATTAATAACATGTTTAAAGTCTAAAAGTTGATTTGGGATACTAGGGTTTCCATTTGGAATATAGGGTTTAATAAATGATTTAAAATGGTATAATTAGTTTTGTTATATAACTTGATTAAATAAATTATAATAAATTGATCACATAGTATGATATGAATTATTTAATTATGATTTATAATTGACGGGGTATAATGATTAAAATTTACTTGAATAAAATGTTTTGTTTATGTTAGTTTTATAAATAAAATTAAAATACTAAAGTATGAAACGTAATTAATTTAATAATTAATTATTTAAAATAAATTTGATTTTTAATAGATTTTGATTTAAAATAATTTAAAACAATACTTTAAAACATAGGCTAAAAAGTAAATATAAAATTACATGTAAAAATAGTTGCTAGAAAATACTTGTTATCACAAACATGTTCGTATATAGAATATATGTGTTTTTCAACGAATTTGGCACTAGTTATGCACTCACTACCTCTAATAAGAATTATATTTAACTAGGCACATTGAGAGGGAATTGGTCTAATATTGGTCATCTTGTATAAGTATCTTCTTCAACAAAAGGTTAACAAATTCAATTATATCTAAAATAATTATGTACCAATTAAGAAAACCATAAGATCTTACAGCTCACATCAATGCATAAATATGTTAATAACCTCTTCATTGGTGAATAACATCTTACAGCTGCAGCATCATCATCATCAACAACAACAACATTAGAAGCACCACCACCACCACCAACACCACCACCACCACCACCAACAACAAGAACACCAACAACACCAACACCACCAACACCACCAACAACACCAACAACACCAACAACACCAACAACACCACCAACAACACCAACAACACCACCAACAACACCAACACACCAACAACACCAACAACACCAACAACACAAACAACACAAACAACACAAACAACAACAACACCAACAACATCACCAACACCACCAATAGCAGCAGCAATAGCAGTAGCCAACATCCAGGAGCCACAACATCAGTAGCAGCCATAGTAGCAGCAGCAACAACAACAACAACAATAAAAACATCAGTTGCAGCCGTAGCAACAATAACAACAACAACAACAACAACAACAACAACAACAACAACAACAACAATTCAAGTCTACCAAAAATGTTTGAGTAGCTGTAACACCCTGAATTTCTATTTAAACGAAAGGAAAAGAAAAGTACATAAAAAGAATAGAAATTATGCACAAGTGGAGGGGAAAAAGTGTACAAAGTACAAAACTTTTACTTTAAGGTTTTAAAGGGGCATGGTTGCCCATTCTTTCTTCTTCACTTTCTTCAAGCGGCTAAAAAGAAGAAAGAAGAGAGAGAAGCCCCGTTCTAGAGAGAGAAAGTGAAAGAAGCAACTTCAAAGGTAAGTCTTCTCTTATATGAGCTCAGTTTCAGCTAGGTTTCGAGTTCTTGACCGAAGTTCTGGTTGTTTATTGTTTGTTTTCGGGATTCAAGAGCTGAATCGAAGGTAGGTCTCGAACTTGAAGTGTATTGCTCAAAGGCTGCTCAAGGTGAGTTTCTAGAACCCCTCTTTTACTAATTTTCAACTGATTTGGGGCTATTATGCATACTAAGTAAACATATTGAAGGAAACCGTGGGTTTACAACTTTATGTTCGAAATGATGTATGTATGTATGTATGTATGTATGTTATAGTGTTGATTATGGGTTAGTGATGATGATTAGCATGTTTAGATGGCCTTAGTATGTTAGATCTATGTTTGGGTATGAGTAGAATGGCAATCGGGTGAAATTGGTAGCATAGAAAATATTTTAGAATGTTCTGATAAACATGAACAGTGGACCATGCGCCCAGAGGTGGCTCATACGCCCTAACAGTGGCCCATGCATCCAGCATGAGAGGCCAGACGCCTAAGTTTTGGCCATGCGCCCAAGGGTGGGCCATGCACCTAAACAGTGGCCCATGCGCCCAGCATGTTGGCCCATGCGTCTAAGTGTTGGCCATGTGCCCAGAGGGGTCCATGCGCCTAAACAGTGGCCCATGCGTCTAAGTGTTGGCCATGCGCCCAAGTGTTGGTCATGCGCCCAAATAGTGCCCATGCGCCAAGTGAATGAAACGGCTAAGTGTTGATGCCCCTAAACAGGTGCCATGCGCCTGCATAGTGCCAATGCGCCTGAACAGGGCAGAAGCGCCCAAATAGTGCCATGCGCCCAGATTGGTTTACACTTAGAATTTTTATGCTCATGCACCTGGAAGGTCCCATGCGCCCAATTTGGACTTGAGGTTTCTAAGTGATTTCTAAAGGGTATTATGGGGAGATAGGCCTGGTTATGATGTGATGGCTTATGTTTGATGTGCGTTATGTATGTATAATGTTGCCTGTATGGTGATGGTGTATGTTTATGATTATGTATGTTCGTTATTATGTGTGTATGTCTTCCCTTGGCTTTGCGTTGAACGTTATTAAATGTAATGAAAGTATTATGTACCGTAAAGTGGAAGATAATAAAAAGAGGAACGTAATGATAGAATGCATGCATTAATAAAAGAGAAAGTATAGAAAGGCTTGCAAGCACATGTATGAGGTGAGCGACTCTGTGTCGCAACAGACTCGAAAGAGGTCCTTGTCACATACATCGGTACTATGTCAGTCTTCGGACATGAGTCGGGGGTATTGCATGAGACAGGATACAGATCGCGTACTCCGGTACTGTGTCAGTCTTCGGACATGAGTTGGGGGTTTGTGAGCAGGTCCCGGCACAGTATCAGTCTTCGGACATGAGTGGGGAGTATTGCATATGAGGAAAGTGACGGATGATGAGATCCGTGTCACGTATCCCGGTACTGTGTCAGTCTTCAGACATGAGTCGGGGGTTTGTTTATCAGGCCCCGGCACAGTATCAGTCTTCGGACATGAGTTGGGGATATTGCATGAGACGAGATAATAAGGTGAGCGACTTTGTGTTGCAACAGACTTGGATAGAGTTCAATCCCTATGATTGACTCGTATGGGATCTTTGTCGCGTATCCCGATGCTGTGTCAGTCTTCAGACATGAGTCGGGGGTTTGTGAGCAGCCCCGACATAGCATCAGCTTTCGAGCATGAGTCGGGGATATCGCACGAGACAAGATTCGAGTAATATAGAGTAATGAGCAAAGAGATGAATGAACGAAAATGAATTATCGTAATAAAGTACTGAACAGGATTCTTGTCATTCGATCTCCGTAATCGTGGCTGTGTGCCACGAAAAGGGTAAAGTCTGACCGGATCTAGAAAGAGAAGTGAACGATAATGTAATACGTTTAAAGAACAAAGTTAATGAACGTAATGACAAGATAATAATGATATTATCTGTATGTATGATCACGAACGATTGTAAAGTATAGTATGATTTGAAATAAAGTAAAGAACGGTTTTAACAAAGAAAAGTATGTTTTATTATAAAACTAGAACTCACTCAGCGTCACTGACTTTTGTATGCATGATAGTTGGCAGGTATTTGTTGGTGCTGAGGAGTTGCAGGCATGGATGCATAAGCTACTAGGAGCATTTTAAGGCTGGCATCCGTATTTTGACATGTCTTTGTATTTTGAGATGAAAACAAATGTTGTAAATGAATGAAATGACATGTTTTTAGTTATTAATGAAAGTTTTAAATTCCGCTGCAAAATAAATGTACGTTTTAAAATGCTTTTATGTGGAATGAATGACCAACTGTGAGGTCTCCGGGAACGGGGCATTACAAGTTGGTATCAGAGCAAAAGTTTAAGTGAATTGGGTAAATATTTTGAAAAACCTAATCTTAAACTGAGAATGGGACTAAAAGGGAAAGGGATGCCAGTCCTAGTAGCTACGTGCCTGCAGGTAAAGGTTTTATGTAAACGTTTATAGTAAGTTAATGTTAACCGGCATTATGTGCGCATGTTATGTGGCTTGTGTGCTATTGTGTAGATTTAGATACTGATGTAGTCGGGATAGGAAATGCTTGGGGTATGAAGAGTAAAGTAAGTGGCTAATCACAACTGGCCACTATAATTAGGGACTTACTATACTTGACATAAACTGAGTTATTACCTTGAATGACCGCGTTAGTATTTGAATCTTATAGTGTGTTAGAGGATGGCTGGTGGTAGATCTTCAAAAGCTTCACGAGGTGGAGGCGGTGGTGGACGTGGTGCTGAACCACGGGTCACAAGAGGAAGGTCTAGGGCTGAAAGAGTAGTCCATGAAGAACCCGAGACCCCTCATCAGGAGGGCGGTGATGAGAATGCTAATCAGAGGGCCTCGATGAGAGAGGCAGTCAGGGAGGAAGTGCACCAGGTCATGCAAACGATCCTACCGTCTGTGGTGACTGAAGTTATAAAGGCTGTTAAAGATGGGGAGAGACAGGAAAGGGGTAGACCTTCGGGCGAAAGGAGACGACCCGAGACTGAAACAATTTTCTTTGATGACGAAGAGGAAGAAGAAGAAGAGCCTGCACTGGAGACGGCACGAGGCTATAACTATGGGGCGTTTCAGCGATGCAAGCCCCCAACTTTTGATGGAAACGGTACTGCTGCTACTGCTCACCGATGGGTGAGAGAGATGGAAGCGGTATTGAATATCAGCGAGTGCCGGGAGGATCAAAAAGTAAAGTTTGCTGCACATTCTTTTGTGGACTCGGCTCTGTGCTGGTTGGACAATATAGTCCAAGCAGAGGGTAGCAAAGATATTGGAAGGATGAGATGGCCGGAGTTGAAGAGGCTGGTGATTGAGGAGTTCTGTCCTCACCGAGAGATGGACAAGGTTGAGAGGGAGTTCCTGCAACTAGAGGCGGGAACCCTGACACATCAACAGTACACTATGAAGTTCAACGAGATGGCACGTCTGGTGCCAGATCAGGTGACACCTCTTTTGCGAAAGATCAAGAGGTATATTCAGGGCTTGCCGGTGGACATCCGTAGGCACATGATTGCTGCCCGATCGAGCATGTTTATGTCGGCCGTTGACCTGGCGGGAAGGTTGTACGATGAGCGGGGGGCGGTGGAAATGACAGACGAAGGGGAGGAGCGAGCCTATGATAAGAAGGGGAAAGGAAGGCGAGACAATGATGGTGGATTTGTGTATGAGGTACGGCGTCGAGGGACGATGATCGGAAGAGAATAGAAAGAAAAGGAGATATATTCAACAAGTGTGGCAGAGGCCATGATGGGGAGTGCAAGTGGGGACTGAATGTTTGTTTTCAGTGTGGAAAGGAGGGCCATAGAGCGAGGGACTGTCAAATGGCTAAATGCTACGACTATGGCAAGACAGGGCACATGAGCAGAGACTGCAAGAAGTCAAGGGTAGGAAGCTCTGGTACGAGGAAGGAGAACAGAGGGTGAAGGCTAGAGCCTTTGCTATGATCGGGAGGAGGCTAGGTCAGACTCTGAGGTAACGTCAGGTACGTTCTTGCAAGTTTACATTTATGCATCTATGTTTTAATTGTGACGCTAGTAGTAGTTTTGTTGTCACTATTATTTGGGATGTTGCACGTTAGGGTTAGGAAGATCGATGAGCCCTTCGATGTAAGAATTGCTATTAGTAAGTCTACCAGGTTACCTAATGCCCTAGAGGATTGCGCGATAGAATTAAGAGAGAGCGCTTGTTCCTGCTAGGCTGTTCAAGACAGACATATGTAGGTAGACATGCATCTCCGGGTGAGTTGATCAGTAATCTATAACTCAAACCCCAAGTGTTGCAAGAAGATGGATTGCTCAACCGTGCATAACCAGAGTTCGGTGACGACCTACGACAATGAATTATGATGAAGGATTCGACCAGGAAAGCGGATTGCTTGATATGAAATCGAGTAAAGCTAATATTAAAGTGTAGAGGGTCATTCCTAGTTGTTGCTCAGGTAGGAGAAGTTGCACATCAACTGGAGCTACCCGATGAGTTAAGTGGAATTCATTTGATGTTCCATGCATCTCGTCTAAGAAAGAGCTCAACCGATAAGGATATGATTATGCTACCAGAGAACACTGAGATGGACAAGGTATCCAACCACGAGAAGCAACTGGTGGCCATTACCAATAAGAAGAAGAGAATAGGCTAAGGAGGATGATGGTTTCGGTTGTGCGAGTGCAGTGAAGCTTAAACGGATGTAAGTTTAAATGCAAGATCAAAGAAGAGGTGAGACAGTATTACCCGTAGCTGTTCGAGAAGCGACAAGTTCCGGGGGCGAAACCTCTTTAAGGGGGGTAGACTTGTAACACCTCGAATTTCTATTTAAACGAAATGAAAAGAAAAGTAAATAGAAAGAATAGAAATTATGCACAAGCGGAGGGGAAAAAGTGTACAAAGTACAAAACCTTTTACTTTAAGGTTTTAAAGGGGCATGGTTGCCCATTCTTTCTTCTTCACCTTCTTCAAGCGACTGAAAAGAAGAAAGAAGAGAGAGAATCCCCGTTCTAGAGAGAGAAAGTGGAAGAAGCAGCTTCAAAGGTAAGTCTTCTCTTATATAAGCTCGGTTTCAACTGGGTTTCGAGTTCTTGACCGAAGTTCTGGTTGTTTAGTGTTTGTTTTCGGGATTCAAGAGCTGAATCGAAGGTGGGTCTCAAACTTGAAGTGTATTGCTCAAAGGCTGCTCAAGGTGAGTTTCTAGAACCCCTCTTTTACTGATTTTCAACTGATTTAGGGCTATTATGCATACTAAGTAAACATTTTGAAGGAAACCGTGGGTTTACAGCTTTATGTTCGAAATGATGTATGTATGTATGTATGTATGTATGTTATAGTGTTGATTATGGGTTAGTGATGATGATTAGCATGCTTAGATGACCTTAATATGTTAGATCTGTGTTTGGGTATGAGTAAAATGGCAATCGGGTGAAATTGGTAGCATAGAAAATATTTCAAAATGTTCTGATGAACATGAACAGTGGACCATGCGCCCAGAGGTGGCTCATGCGCCCAAACAGTGGCCTATGCGTCCAGCATGAGAGGCTAGATGCCTAAGTGTTGGCCATGCACCCAAGGGTGGGTCATGCGCCTAAACAGTGGCCCATGCGCCCAACATGTTGGCCCATGCGTCTAAGTGTTGGCCATGCGCCCAGAGGGGTCCATGCGCCTAAACAGTGGCCCATGCGTCCAAGTGTTGGCCATGCGCCCAAGTGGTGGCCATGCACCCAAATAGTGCCCATGCGCCCAAGTGAATGAAATGGCTAAGTGTTCAAGCGCCTAAACAGGTGCCACGCGCCTGCATAGTGGCAATGCACCTGAACAGGGCAGAAGTGCCCAAATAGTGCCCATGCGCCCAGATTGATTTACACTTAGAATTTTTATGCTCATGCGCCTGGAAGGTCCCATGCGCCTAATTTGGACTTGAGGTTTCTAAGTGATTTCTATAGGGTATTATGGGGAGATAGGCCTGGTTATGATATGATGGCTTATGTTTGATGTCCATTATGTATGTATAATATTGCCTGTATGGTGATGGTGTATGTTTATGATTATGTATGTTCCTTATTATGTGTGTATGTCTTCCCTTGGCTTTGCGTTGAACGTTATTAAATGTAATGAAAGTATTATGTAACGTAAAGTGGAAGATAAAGAAAAGAGGAACGTAATGATAGAATGCATGCATTAATAAAAGAGAAAGTATAGAAAGGCTTGCAAACACATGTATGAGGTGAGCGACTCTGTGTCGCAACAGACTCGAAAGAGGTCCTTGTCGTGTACACCGGTACTATGTTAGTCTTTGGACATGAGTCGGGGGTTTGTGAGGAGGCCCCGGCACAGTATCAGTCTTCGGACATGAGTCGGGGGTATTGCATGAGACAGGATACAGATCGCCTACTCTGGTACTGTGTCAGTCTTCGGACATGAGTCTGAGGTTTGTGAGCAGGCCCTGGCACAATATCAGTCTTCGGACATGAGTTGGGAGTATTGCATATGAGGAAAGTGATGGATGATGAGATCTGTGTCACGTATCCCGGTACTGTGTCAGTCTTCGGACGTGAGTCGGGGGTTTGTTTATCAGGCCCCGGCACAGTATCAGTCTTCGGACATGAGTTGGGGATATTGCATGAGACGAGATAATGAGGTGAGCGACTTTGTGTTGCAACAGACTTGGATAGAGTTCAATCCCTATGATTGACTCGTATGGGATCTTTGTCGCGTATCCCGATGCTGTGTCAGTCTTCAGACATGAGTCGGGGGCTTGTGAGCAGGCCCCGGCACAGCATCAGCTTTCGAGCATGAGTCGGGGATATCGCACGAGACAAGATTCGAGTAATATAGAGTAATGAGCAAATAGATGAATGAACGTAAATGAATTATCGTAATAAAGTACTGAACATGATTCTTGTAATTCGATCTCCGTAATCGTGGTTGTGTGCCACGAAGAGGGTAAAGTCTGACCGGATCTAGAAAGAGAAGTGAACGATAATGTAATACGTTGAACGAACAAAGTTAATGAACGTAATGACAAGATAATAATGATATTATCTGTATGTATGATCACGAACGATTGTAAAGTATAGTATGATTTGAAATAAAGTAAAGAACGATTTTAACAAAGAAAAGTATGTTTTATTATAAAACTAGAACTCACTCAGCGTCGCTGACTTTTGTATACGTGATAGTTGGCAGGTATTTGTTGATGCTGAGGAGTTGCAGGCATGGATGCATAAGCTACTGGGAGCATTTTGAGGCTAGCATCCGTATTTTGACATGTCTTTGTATTTTGAGATGAAAACAAATGTTGTAAATGAATGAAATGACATGTTTTTAGTTATTAGTGAAAGTTTTAAATTGGGCTGCAAAATAAATGTACATTTTAAAATGTTTTTATGTGCAATGAATGACCACTGTGAGGTCTCCGGGACGGGGCATTACAGTAGCCTTTGCCATAACAAAATTACTCCAATTCTTAATATCAAGATACTAGTCTACCAAAAATGTTTCATTTGTCTTTGCCACAACAAAATCATTCCAATTCTCACTATGAGTATATCTGAAATCCGCAAAAGGAGTTTTTCCAACTCTAACAAAGTGTGAAACAAGATAACTTACCAATTGTTAAAATTTCTTGTAGCTTTTTTAAGCACGACAAATTTTGGTTTGTCATTTGGAACACTCCATGCATCCTAGTTATTTACAAAGCATAATGTTAAACACCATAACTAACAAATATTTAATTTTTAATATGATAAAAAATAAAATAATTACCTTAACTTCTAGCCATAACTCTTTTCATTTTCTCTTTTCAAAATTTTTTTGAATCAATATGATTTAGAAATTTACCCCTACTTTTAAACCTAAACATAAAATAAACTTATCCTTATTATCTCTAATAGGTTGCATATTATCATCAAATTCAATGGTAACATAACTCTCCTTTGATTTCTTTGAGCTAGAAGCAATGCCACGTTTTCCCCTTTTAGTCAAAACTCCAATTTACTATTTAAAAAATCAATATAGTAACCTATTTAAAAAATATCACCAATTAAATAAAATGATACCAACATTAGGTCCGCAATTCAACATAAAGTTAGTAAATTTAACAAAACTAGAACCACATTAGCATTCATAGAAAAACATATATAGGTCCACACAATCTAACTTTCAAAAATAACATTAAATAATTCTCCCGAACATATAAATCTCAAGAATGAAGTAACATCATTTAGGAGTTAAAGGATAAAAAACTAGAACACATGGGTAAAACAAATGTAGCCTTCCGTTTACTTCATGCCTCTAACTTTTAAATTGAATTCATATTTCACTATTTGACATATTAATTTAGAGAAAGTGATTATCTTAGATCTATCCATTTATCTTTAACTAGAACCTGTTTTGATTATGATGTGTGATTTGATATATATATATATATATATATATATATATATATATAATATATATATATATATATATATATATATATATATATGTATACATATACATTTATACATATATACATATATATATGTATATATATACATATACATTTATACATATATATACATATATATACATATATATACATATATATACATATATATACATATATATACATATACATATATATACATACATATATATATATATACATATATATATACATATATATATACATATATATATACATATATATATATACATATATATATACATATATATACACACACACCACACACACACACACACACACACACATATATATATATATATATATATATATATATATATATATATATATATATAATATATATATATATATATATAAAGCCGATGAAAGATGATTTGTAAATAATATGATTAAACTAATTTGGCTAACAATGAAAGCACTTGAAGAAAGTAGACGAAGATGAAGATAATCAGTTAGAGTAAGATATCACTTAGACTTTGAATCTGTTTAGCAAACAAATGACAACATACATGAACCTATGATGAGATCATCTTTTACGCATGAAAAATGGATGTAAAGTAGACTTCTGTCAAGATTATCTAATTATATATACTTTTGGAAAGCTAGAATGATAAACACATAATAGCCACCTAGAGTTATGCCATGAAGATCTAATGATATAATTATGCCAAAGGTAAAGATGCTTAAGACTCCCATCAATTATACCAAACTCACAAATATTTGTAAAGTTAACATGATAAACTATGGTAACCACCTTTATTCGGGTAACGTTTAAAATAGCTATGTAAATCCTTAAATTTATGAATGTACAAGCACGAATACATGAATCATAAATTTGCGCACTATCTACGGTTACACATACACAAAGTTAGGAGATATTTATAACAAACATAATGGTTTTTACAAACATATGTATAAGGATGAACACTTGTCAACATTATCTAAATAATCAACCCTTGCTTACCAATTCTAGTCAAATGCCATAAACATCACACTAAAGTATGTATTTCAAGAATAGATGTTCTAAAGCACAAAGTTTTCTAACAATACATGATTATAACACCCTTTAGATTCATCATTTCATCAATTTCAACAACCATACACAATCGTTGAAGAACATTTATAGCCTTGTAATAAATAGTAACATAATCATCACAAAAATTACATGTAAAATGTCAAAATATCCTAAGCTTCATCTAATCTAAGTGATAATGAGTGTTTAGCCCATGAGGCTTATAAAAACCACAACCAAACTTACAACAATGGAAGTCAACATGATTGATCTCGAAATTTCAAATCAAAGATTAGTAGAGGTGGGTTTTGTGGAGTTGAATCTTTCTTTAAAATGCTTGATGTTCAACCTAGCTTAAAATCTTAAGAAACTTCCTTCTAAGTCACCACAAGAATGAAGAAAAACTAGGATTTCTACTTCAAAATTCATTTCCCCTAAAATAAAGATGGAAAAGGTCTTAAAAGGGGGTATTGATGCATGTTATGGCCATAACAAAATCAATCAAGACTATAATACGTAGGAAAATGGGACATGATGCTTGTCATGGTCATGAAAGAATAAATCATGATAATAAAGCCTCTAAACTTCTAAAATCTTCATGAATTTCTTGTCCTTTTCTTTTGAAATCATCAAGAAACCATCCAAAAATAAAAAATTGAAATTAATCATAATTAAGTATAGATAGAGATGAATTTGTAACAAAAACACTTAAAATCAGAAAAGATATGCATTATCAACATTATATTTATTCACAAATCAAACATCCTCACACTTAAGCTTTGTTGGTCCTGTAGAAAAAATCTCAAACAATCTAACAAGAATCCTATTGGCTTTAAAAATATACATAGGTAGTTCACAAGTAAACTAAAGATCCAAATACATAAATGAATTTCAATAAATTTAACATGTAAAAAGAAAACCAATGAGTCAACCAATTTCCTATATATGATAATATCAAAATAAACTTCACAATGTCTATGGAAAGTATATTATGCCTAAACTTGCACCTCTCATAATGATTCACTTGACACTTGGTTATATATGAATGTATATATGTGAATCACTCAAAGCCCACAATGAAGCAACATTATTATAATCTTTCTTAAAAATCAGAATTTCCATAAAATAACATAAGACAATTGCATAAATCAAAAGGTCTTTAAAGGTTGTAATGGGGTTGAGGTTAAAGGATGAAATTTGGTAAATAAATGTTGGGTTTTGTAATAAGTTTATCAAAGCAAGTTTAACCATTTAAACTTCAAAATCGCAGTGGATAATAGTGGTTAAAGTATGCTAAACAATCTAAAATTTTTAAGCATTTTAACCAAAAACAAAACCCAAAAACAAGGATCATTAATATATGTGAAAAGACATGCTATCAAAACATCTAGTTGATGATGCTCTTGAATTTCCAGCCCCCAAGAGAGGAAGCCTCAAGTCTGTATACCCACAAGCTCTTCCAAGCATCTAGCTAGTTAGGGAGCCCAACACCAAGACCCAACTCCTTCTTGAACAATCTGAAAATCAGCTACGAAACTCCTTCAAGTCCAGCCCAGAAATTCGAAATTTTCAGCCAAGTTTAGAGAGAGTTCTTTGCTTGTGTGTGTGAGAGAGAGTGTGTATTGATTGAAGAGTGCAAGTGTGTCTAAAGTCTTGCAAAGACCAAGACTAAAATTTGTTCCTAATTTCCACATGGGGTGGTCGAAAACTAGTTTAAAATGGGTTCCCCCCATTTTATTTTTCTTATAAAAGTGCACTCTTTTAAACCCTTAGATTATAAAATTAAAAACTATTTTAAATTTATAGCATTAACACAATTTTATTTGTTATTATTTAACCAACTTAAATAATGAAACAAATAATTGCTCATGAACAAATTATCCATATAATGTTGTTCTATGACAAAAACAACGTTTTAGAAAACCCATTTTCTAAATTGGTGTTAATATTTATTTGTATGATCTCATCAACAAATAAATATTTGTAAGGCCCTGTTCCCGGGACGCTTACAACTGGTCATTCATCGCACTCAAAACATAATTTTCATCATCCTTCATAAAAACGTTGGAGCGGAAACATTAAAAACAATATCTTCATTTCATCAAAATATTTTTGCAAAACATTACAACAGTTCATTTCACAATTTCTTTTACAAAAGCATTATAATATTGGATGCCCTCCATAATAAGCTGAGTAGCCGCCCCGTGCCATCCTCAGCAACATACCTACCAACTGGAAACACATCAAAGTCAGCGTTGCTGAGTGAGTTCTAGTGTTATAAATAAAACATACTTTTCTTTCATAAAACCGTTCTTTACTTTCTTTCAAAATCATACTATACTTTACATTCGCTTGTGATCATACATCATACGTACACATAGATAATATCATTATTATCTTCATCATTACGTTTATTAACTTTCGTTCATTCAACGTATGTCATTATCTTTCACTTCTCTTTAGATCCGGTCATACTTTACCCTCTTCGTGGCACTCAGCCACGATTACTCAGGTCGAATGACAAGGATCTGTTTCGTACATTATTATGATAATTCATTAACTTTCATTTCATACGTTTGTTCTTTCCATCATTTTCTTTCTCATTCATCCACTCACACCATACTCCCGACTCATGTCCGAAGACTGGTATTGTGCCGGGGTCTTTACACAAACCCCCGACTCATGTCCGAAGACTGACACAACACCGAGTACGCGATTCGTTTATCTTTTCCCCTCATCTCAGTCTCACGCACTATTCCCGACTCATGTCCAAGACTGATACTGTGCCGGGCCTGTACACAAACCCCCGACTCATGTCCGAATACTGACACAGTACCGGAGTACACGATCCCCTTCTCATTCATCCGGATCCTGTCTCATGCAATACCCCCAACTCATGTCCGAAGACTGATACTATGCCGAGGCCTGTAACCAAACCCCCGACTCATGTCCGAAGACTGACACAGTACCGGAGTACGAGACAAGGACCTCTTCCGAGTCTATTGTGACACAGAGTCACTCACCTCATACATATTCTTGCAAGCCTTTCATTCGTTCATTCATTCATTAATGCATGCATTCATTCATTACGTTCCTCTTTTCATTATCTTCCACTTTATGTTATATAATACTTTCATTTCATTCATTAGCATTCAATGCAAAGCCATGGAAAGATAAACATACACAATAATAATAAGGAACATAAAACATACAACATCAATCACACAGGGCAACATCGCACACCCATAACATACGTCATGCATAGCATACAACGTGTACAAGCACACGACATCAAACGTCACACGAATCACGTACATCATATCATCATCATGCCTCATCAACATACATAACACATATCATCATCAGCTCATTGTCATACATCATCTTAAATCCTCCATACTCATCACTTCATCAACAACCCCAAAGGTCCGAGCGTACGCCCGCACTTAGCCAAAGGTCATACCATACCATGGTCTTTCGGGTGTATGGATCCTATTCAGTCGCATGGTCTTCCATTCGTATGAGAACACTCAGGCGAATGGGCCTCGAGTCGCATAGCCTCCAATTGCATGCTTCCCATGCGAATGAATCTCAATCGCATGACATCCGGGCGTATTGTAACACCCCAAATTTTATTAAAACGAACGGAAAAGAAAAGTAGATAGAAAGAATAGATAATGAGCACAAATGGAGGGGGATAAAGTGTAAAAAGTACAAAACCTTTTTACTTTGAGGTTTAAAAAGGCATGGTCGCCCATTTCTTTTTCATCTTCTTCATTTGGCTGAAAGGAAGAAAGAAGAGAGAGAAAGCTCTCGGTTCTAGAGAGAGAAAGAGGAAGAAGCAGCTGCAAAGGTGAGTCTTCTTTTATACGAGCTCGGTTTCAGCTGGCTTTCGAGTTCTTGACCGAAGTTCTTGGTGTTTAGTGTTTTTTTTGGGATTCAAAAGTTGAATCGAAGGTGGGTCTCGAACTGGAAGTGTGTTGCTCAAAGGCTGCTCAAGGTGAGTTTCTAGAACCCCACTTTACTTATTTTCAACATTTTTAGGGCTATTATGCATACTAAGTAAAAATTTTGAAAGTAAAACCTTGGGTCTATAGCCTTATGTTCGAAAATGATGTATGTATGTATGAGTTAGTGTTGATTATGGGTTAGTGATGATGTTTAGCATGCTTAGATGCCCTTAGTATGTTAGATCTATGCTTGGGTAGTGTTAGAATGATAACTGTAATACCCGGTTATTTTAAAAAAAAAGAAAAGAAATGAAGAATAAAGAAAGAAAAGCAATAACGTCCAAGTGAAGGGAATGAAAGTGTCCAAAAGGAAAAAATCTTTGAAAAGTTGGTGTAAAGGTGGGCATGGCCGCCCACCCTCTTTTCATATCACTTTCACTTCGGTTTTAGAGAGAGAGAGAAAGGAAGAGAGCAGAACTTCGGGTTTTGAAGAAGAAGAAAAGAAGAGATTGAATTGAAGGTAAGAATTCAAGGTTTTTAAATATTTATGATGGGTTTTATCCCGGTTATATGTTTTGTTGCTTATGTGTTTGTGTATGTGCTCGGATATGTGTGTTTGGTGGGGTTTTTTTAGGTGTTTGAACTCAGTTGCAAAAGGGTTAGAAGGAAGAAACACCCAAGTTGCACCAGGTGAGTTCTAGACCCTGTTTTTTACTTGTTTTAAACTCTGGTAAGTATTAAATTGATTTTACCAAAGGGCTGAAAATGTATTAAATTGATTTTACAATGTTTATGTATGTATACCCGTATGTATTATGCATGTTGGATGATGATTCATGAATGCTTATAGGTTGTTCATGTTTAGAATAGCCCTGGTAAGTTTAGAACAGATAGGCATGATGAAGGGGTTCGAAATCATCCTAGAAACATGTTACACAGAAGGTTCATGCGCCTAGATAAAGCTCATGCGCCTGGGAATACCTTAGAAGAATTTAAGTGTAACCCATGCGCCTGAACAGTAGCCCATGCGCCTGAAATATGCCTTAGAAATGTTTAAGTATAGCCCATGCGCCTGAACAGTGGTCCATGCGCCTAGAAATATTAGTCGGACAACTAAGTGTAGGGCCATGCGCCCCAATAGTGCCCATGCGCCTAAGTGGTCCATGCGCCTAAGTGTTCATGCGTTCGGATGGTCCATGAACCAAAATGTCCATGCGTCTGAATAGTCCATGTGCCTGAATAGTTCATGCGCCTAAGTGATAAATGATTATGTGTTGGCTGATGCGCTTACATAGTGATGAAACGTCCAAACAGGGCTCATGCGCCCAGATAGTGTCAAAGCACCCTAACACTTAGAAATTAATACATAACTTTTTTGGGAGTCTGTGCTTTTAGGGTTTTGACCGAGGTTTGACTAGGGCTTATTAATGATGAGTTTCATGCATGATTATGATTGTTCCTTATTATTATTACTGCTATTATTATTACTTATAGTGTGTGAATTTACGTGGAATGTTTATTATCGTAACGTAAGGTATATTGTAATAATAAAGAAAAAGAGCAATAAATAAGAGAAGAGGAACATTAATAAAATGTTAACAAGTCTTGCAAGCTTACAGGAGGTACAGGATCGTGTTGTCGTTAGCTCAATTGTGCTGCGGGTTACCTACCCTATTATGCACACAGGGCCAGTCTTGGAGATTGGCAAGACCTCTGTAGCGTACCCTAGGTGTTTGGGTCGGCCTTGTATACAGTAAACAGAACCCTCTTGAGGGATATAGATGGCCCATCACCGGTTTTCATCACACATACAGTTTAGGGTATTGCTTATTGGTCCATACAGAAAATGAAAGATAAAGATAAAAGATTACAGAACATACAAGGCATACAGTAAAGAGAACGAACAGTATCTGTTCATATAGTTAATGCATGCTTGTATACAAAGTAAAGAGTTGTATTTCACAGAAAGAGTATTTCATATACAACATACAGGAAGTATTTTATTACTTTTAAAACTATAACTCACTCAGCAACACTGACTTTTATACATTTTCAGTTGGCAGGTAATTATTGCTGAGGATGGCACGAGGGTGAAGCCACTTGGCAGGGTAAGACTGGCATCCATTCGTATTTTATGTTGCTATTGTTTTGTAATGCAGTGAAACAATTCTTTTGTAATCAGTTAAACGATGATG